>CM032333.1:54277301-54814523 GCA_019022515.1 Quercus aquifolioides
GTAGTCAAAGTAGGCTACATAACTAAATAACTTCGGATAAAGATTTTTTGATAGTAATATATTTTTTACAAAAACTAAATGCTAAAATACAAAACTGACCCTCTAACTATATTCAGATTTCATTTCAATCCTCTAATTTTGCTTTCGTTCATTTCAGTCCTCTAAGTTTCAGATTTATTCAATTAAGGCTTTTCCATTAACTTTTGTTAAAAATTTTAAGAAAAAAAAATCTAGAAAATATTTTTCAATTATTAATTGAATTTTTTTAATTTAAAAAATTTGAAGAAAAATTTATAAAATTGAAAAATTAACCACAATATATAACAAAAATTGATAGAAAAGACTTAATTAAATAAACTTGAAAGTTAGAGGACTAAAATGAACAAAAGCAAAGTTAGAGGATTGAAATGAAATATGGAGAAATTTAGAGGGTCAGTTTTACATTTTACCCAAAACTAAATATTTGGCCCAAAAAAAAGAAAAAAGAAAACCCAAGTCACATGACTAAACGGTGAGTAGCACGTGACACCGTGAAAGGAACCGAAACGGCAGCGCAATTTAGAACTGATGATTGCAAATTGCAAAAACAAGTGATCATCTCATCATATCATAGAATAGAACGTTCGTTATCTCTCCAAAATCTGAACCCGAAACGATAATTGCGGACACGCCCTTTTTTTAATCCCCCATTCTTCTAAAAACGTTCCTTTATCTCCAAAATTTCGCTCGTCTCTCTAAAACCGATTTCTCTGTTCCGATCTCCCCGAAATCCGATCTATTCCGATACGTGCCCTGTACCGGCTCAGTTTCTTCGCTCCTCCTGTGGACTTTTCTCTTCGTTCCGTCTCGACCTTCGGATCTGATGTCTCGGACAACAATCACGATATTTCGGCACTCAAGTATCGTACCGGAATTCGGAAATTTTCCGAGTAAGTTTTTTATTTTTTTATTATAATTTATTTTTGGCATTGATTTTTTCAATTCATCAAGAAAATTAAATCGTTTAAATTAGTTTAGATGAATCGTAGTAAGGGAATTTTTTATTTTTTCCGAGTTAATTATGTGAATTATTCAGAACTTTTATTCTCTCTGTTTTGTTAACTGTTGTGTTGAACTAGTTATATTTCACTCCCTGTTTGGATGCTGAGAAAATGAAATAACCCAAAACATTAAACACAACATAATTCTAGTCGTTAACGGTGGATAATAAAGTAGTGTCAATAGTGGGGCCATTTGAGAATTAATAATCAAACAGTTATGAAATTTGTCGTGACACTGACACGGGTACTGGTACGGGTATGACACAGCATCACTAGTAATTTCTGAAAAATTATAACTTGACACGGCGGGTATGACACTTCTACGACAAAGGTATGGCACCCTAATTGAAGTGTCCGTACTTCTTAGTTGTTCACTCAAACTCAAAATTATATTTTGGATTTCTTGTTACTTAGGACTGTAAAATCTGGAGACTCTGCCAAGTTTACTTAACACAGCATTTGGTCTGCCTTGTATATTTTCTCTGACAAGAAAAAAAAAAATCCAGATTGTTTTTCTTACTTTTTTTTTTAAACATTTGGACTGCTTGTTTGGTTAATATTTTTGTTTTGTTTTTTTTTGTTTTTTTTTTTTTTGTTTTTTTTTTTTGTTTTTTGTTTTTGTTTTTTTTTTTGTTTTTTTTCTGGTTTTGAGTATTGATATATCTTATTGTCATTGAGATGAGCTAAATTTAGCTTTGTTATGTTTGTTCTTTTGAATTCTTATATACTTGAGTATAAGGAGTAAACATATGGATTTTCAACGTATGACGTCCACTTTGTGATAATTGCTTTTTATCGTCAGGTCAAAACACCAACTGTTTTTAGTGTAGGCGGGATTCGAACTCCAAATTTCTTATTCAAGGACAAAAGATTTTACTAGTTGAGCTAACTGAAACTCACATAGATTTCATAGTGTCATAATTCTGGTGGAATTTCATAGAAATGGTAAAAAAAGTTAAAAGGAATTTTAAATTTTGGGATCTTTGGGACATTTCAAAGAAAAAGAAAAAAAGAATTATCATTTATTTCAGAACAAGAAAGCAAACATAATATACCTTTGCTATACATTGATTTCGTACACTTTTTTTTTTTTTTTTTTTGGTTGTAATTTGTACACTATTTGGAACAAAATGATATGAATTGCATGATCTAAAGTAATTACATTCTACGTTGTGTTTGCTTTCTTTAAATTCAAATGGTGAAAGTACGTTTGGTTATTGTTGGTCATAATCTCACATCTCCAACTCAGTTTTTCCCTTTGAATTAGATGGTACTAAGAACCGTAAAGAACACATCTATGATTTTAACATATTTTACATATGATCTAAAGCATTTTCTGTTCTGTTGAACGACCAGAATGAATTTGTTAGAAATACATTGACGATTATTTTAGGCCATTGTAATCCCAGTTGAATTCATGTTGTAACTGGTGGAAGGCTTATGAATGCATCCAAGAGTCAGACCTTGTTTAAAGCACAAGTCCCCTGGGAGCTAACATATAATCTCAAGTTTATGCCAAGTCATGATTTTGCAGTCAAAGTGTAGCCCTCCAATGGAATTGTGGTTCACTGCCTGGCTTAGATTAGCTCTCCATATGCATTTACTTTTAACTTTGTAATTATATTTATAGTGACAAAATCTTTCAAATTTTTGGACTCAGTATCCTCTATGGTCCCCTCTCATTAATGTAATTTATGAATTTCATTCCTCACAACTTTTGCAAATTTATCGGCTGTAGTCTTTGCTGAGTCCTTAAAATTGATTTACTTTTAGGTGTTCTTCTGTTCTCTTCTCATTGATTATGCTTTCCATGTTGCGTTTTTGTGTCTCGAAAATAGAGTATTAACAGCTGATGTTGGAAACTCGAGAGTCTTTTGACGCCTTTTCAGCTATGCAACACAAGGATAATCAAGTAAGTGCTAATATTTGTTCACATTTCTTTTCTGGCTTTTGATTTGTCCATTCTAGATTTTTAGGACTTGAAATTTAAGTGTTTGTCATATACAAATTTCAATTAATGTATTCCTGTACTTATCTCTGTGCTATGTTAACTGCTGACTTTGTATATCTGACTAGGGTTTAACACCCCCCCGAGCTTCTGATCCTGGTTGGGCCCATGGAATTATGGTAAATGGTGGTCGCCAAAAGATAAAGTGCAAATACTGTCACAAAATTATGCTTGGTGGTGGAATTTCTAGACTGAAGCAACATTTAGCTGGGGAAAGAGGGAATGTATCTCCATGTGAGGAAGTACCTGAAGATGTTAAAGTACAGATGCAACAACATTTAGGTTTTAAAGTTTTGGAAAGATTAAAGAGGCAGAAAGGATCGAAAAGTAGCAAGGATTCCATGTCATTTATTCAGGGTAGGGAAGAAGGAGATGATGGCGATGTGGTGCGGCTTCAGGACATAGTTTCCACTCGAGGCACTGGAAGGAAAAGGGGAAAAGAGGTTGTGGAAAGAATTTTCAATCGCTCTAAGAGACAGAAGAAGCAACATTTTTCAACTGTTGCACCTATTGTTGCTCAACCGATACACCAGAGTTTTGCTTCCCAGGAGAGCATGGATGAAGCTGATATGGCTGTTGCGAGATTTTTGTATGATGCGGGCATACAATTTACTGCTGCAAATTCACAGTATTTTCAAGAGATGGCTGATGCAATTACTGCTGTAGGCCCTGGTTATAAGATGCCTTCCTATCATTCTTTGAGGGGTAAATTGCTGAAAAGGAGTGTTCAGGAAGTGAGTGAATATGGTGAAGAAGTGAGAAAGTCTTGGGAGGTGACTGGGTGTTCAGTAATGGTTGATAAGTGGATGGACAGAAACAGTCATGCAGTAATAAACTTTTTTGTTTATTGTCCAAAGGGTACTGTGTTCCTAAAATCTGTTGCTGTGTCAGACATCACTTCTCCTGAGGCACTTTTAAATTTTTTTGATGGTGTTGTTCAAGAAGTTGGGCAAAAGAATATTATCAATTTTCTAACAGATACGTCACCCAGTTTTAAAGCTGCAGGAAAACTTTTAATGGAAAAATACAAAACCTTTTTCTGTACTACCTCTGGAGCACATTGTATTGACATAATGCTTGAGGAAATTGGAAAAATGGATGTAATGAAAGAGGTTTTGGCAAAGGCTAAACAGGTAACCCAGTTTGTATATAACAATGCTTGGGTCCTCAATTTAATGAGGAAGAAAACAGGTGGAAGAGATATTATCCAACTTGCAACCACCAGGTTTGCTTCTATCTTTCTGACACTGCAAAGCATCGTCTCTTTGAAGGGACATCTTCACCAGATGTTTACTGGAGCTCCTTGGATGCAGTCAACTTTATCCAAGCAAAGGGCAGGACTTGAGGTGGCAGAGATTATTGTGGAGCCACTTTTCTGGTCAATGTGTGAGCAAGCGTCAAAGGTGACAAAGCCTTTACTTTCTGTTTTACAGCTTATGGAATGTGGAGAGAAGCCATCTATTGGATACATATATGATGCGATAGAAAAAGCAAAGAAAAGCATCATTGTTGCTTTTAACAACAAGGAATCTGAGTACTTGCCGTATTTAGAGGTTATCGATCGTGTTTGGCAGGAGGAATTTCATAGCCCGCTTCATGCAGCTGCATACTACTTGAACCCCTCCATATTTTATAACCCCAGTTTCTCCTCTAACAAAGTCATCCAAAAAGGCTTACTTGATTGCATTGAAACCTTAGAGCCTGATTTAACAGCTCAGGTTATGATTACAAGCAACATAAATTTCTATGAGGAAGCTGTAGGGGATTTTGGTCGACCTGTGGCATTACGTGGTCGAGATTCATTGGCTCCAGGTGATCTTATCAGTTGTTTTTTCCAAGTTTCCAGTCCTTATGGCATATAATTAAATAATAATGAGAAAGTATTGTTTTGCAGCTACTTGGTGGTCGCTGTATGCAGCTGATTACCCAGATTTACAGCGGTTAGCTGTCAGGATATTAAGTCAAACTTGTAGTATCACCCGATGTGAGAGGAGTTGGAACATGTTTGAACGTATCCATTTGAAGAAAAGGAACCGGTTGGAGCACCAGAGGTTGAATGACCTCATATTTGTTCATTTCAACTTGCACCTTCAAGAGAGGTAAACAAAAAATGGCCATCTTTTTGCTAGTATATTAATGATACCATAGGACCCAAAGTACTTGTGGATTCTAGATGTTTCGTTGGTCCTTTGTGTTTCATATTTTACATTCATGTCATGAACTTTATGTGACAACGAGTCATTAGTTAATTTTTGACATTTGATTATTATAATCAGATTCAGTCATTGATCAAGTCTTCTTTTCACTGATAACTTACCCAAACAATTCTTACAAGAACCACTTGATTTTGTCATATGCATTGTGGCATCTTCTACCTTCCTTTTACTTAAAATTTGCTTCTGGTGAGGTGTTTCAGACTCATGAATTATTTGGACTCCTATTCTCATGATGGAAAAAATGACAAATGCAGCCACAAAACTTAAGCTGGCAAGACTTTGTCATTTATCAAGGTACATCAGATAATCAATTTGGTTTTATGCCAGGGAGGTCTACCATGTAAATGAGAGAAAAATGTGCGGAAAATGGTGGAGAAAATGAGATCATCATCCTTTGTTTGATCTTTTAATATTTTAATTGTGACTCAAATTTTTACAAAATCAACCTGCCTCTTTCTGTAAGGTCTGTGACTTGCAAGAAAGGATATGGTTCTCCACCTACAAATTCATAGAGAGAGAGAGAGAGAGATGGAAAGCAAGGGGGAAATCAAAAGTGAGAAAGGGGGCCACAAGGGTTCATAGCATCAGTTCTCAATATTTACAAGTTTATCATTACTGAGGGAGGTGTTCTCCATGTTTTCAAGTGGTTTCCGAGAGGAATTTCCTGAAACAGTTGAAAACACCTTTTTGGTGTTTCCAAAAAATTGTTTTTCAGGGTAAATTTTTTAGTTCATAGTTTTTAGAAAATGGAGGAAAGATAAATCCCTGGCAAACACGTTTACTGTAGATTTTTATTTATTTTATGAAACAGCAATCTTTTGAGCACCATTCTAATCAGGCCCACAGTTGGGCAACTCCTACTTCCTTCTTACACTTACTACCATTTACTTAAGGTTATCTTAAAACGATCCTTTCAAGCTTATTTGACAAAAGCAACAAAGAGAGGAGATAAAAGGGCTATGGTTTTGCAAGAAGTCTGAGACCATGCTAAAGCAACTCTCCAAACTCATACAAGAAGCAACAGCAACCCAAGAAGCAACTGCTAGCCATGCTATTATAAAAAGGAAATGGGGCTAATGAATGTCCTTTTTTGGCTCCCAAGAATGGCCATTATTTTCATTCTCCCTCTCTTCGTTAACACCCTTTCCCTCTTTCAATCAAATAAAGTTGATTGAAAGAGGGAATATAGGATAGGAAAATAAGATAAAAATTCTTTTGTTCCCTATATGAAGTGTATATTTTATTTTGTAATGCTTTTATCCTGATATAGCACTTTCCATTATTTTCTGAACATGTTATGCTGCAACTGCTTATAACCTTGTTCATCGGCTTCTTTTTTTCTTGTGTGTGCTAACAGGCAAACAGAAGCAAGAAAAGCTAGGATTAGAAGAGGTATGCTTGACCCTATATGTATGGAAGCTATGGATGCCAACATAGGCGATTGGGTGGAGGATCCAGGAGTATTGGAGGGTGAGGACCTTAGTTGGATGGATGTAACAGTCCCTAGCGAGCCTACTTTTCTGAGTCACAAAGTAAAAGATCTTGATGATTGTAATGACAGTACAGATGACAGAGGCAGTGATGACTCTAGAGGTATGGATGAAAATGATGATTTGTAGCACCCATATATTGTTCCAATATACCAACTGGACATGGTTGTAGATAATTTATAGTAGATTCAAATTGCTTGGTATCTTTTGGTGGTTGGTGGTTGTACTTTCTTTGCTATTATACATTAGTATGCTCTACTGATATGGTTGTCTTGTAATGTTTATAATTGAAATTGTAAAGTAAAATTTTGCAAGTTTGTGTTTTGACATGGGACAGCTTGCTATTGGAGGGATAGCTGCCATTTCTGTATGGCCCATTTCTATATGGCTATATCCTTTTATCCATGAAGCCTCAATTTTCTTTCAACACAACGCACCCTGTATGTTTTATACAATCCTGCTAGACTATCATATATGAAGTTCCACAGCTTTTTTCAATGCAAAAACTAAAGTAGAAAACAATTTGAAAGAAAATGTGAAGGAAAGAAAAGAAGGTTTCTAATCTTGTACCTTTTTATTAAACTCTTATCTCTCAACTGATCCTTATGACATTTCTTGAATGGGATCTTTTCTAGCAACATATCATCCGAAGAGAGGTTTATATATTGCACTTTTTTTTTTCTTTAAACTTGACTGTTGTCGTAATACTGATGCTGATGTTTCCATGAGTGATTCTGCATGTAGTTACATACCCTGTCCTTTTAGTCTATCCAGATCACTGTAATAATGTTAAATGATTAATTGTAGTGCCACACTTGTCAATGCGATAAGGCTGGGAATGGTGCTATTTCAGGCTCAGCTGGAATATCAGAAATGAAATTTCTTTAGCTGAGGAATGTGTACTTAAATTACACTGGTTCGCATATCTTCTATTATGTCTTCTTTTATTTATTTATTTATTTATTTTTTTTTTAAGGAGCAACAGAAGTAATTTGCCGTGGAAACTTGAATTTACCAAAGCCATTGTGCAACGGTTCTTTCATAGTGGCATAAGAGGAAATGTTTGATTTTTTCTTGCAGAAGCCCCCCCTCATTTTTTTAGTAGCCTCAAGATAGGGAAAGAGAGTGGAACCAGTACCCCCTATTTCATGAATTCTGGTTTTTCCTTGGCCTCTCCCGCTATATTAAGGGTCTGTTTAAATACCGCTTATTGCTGAAAATTGAAAACACTGTAGTAAAATAATTTTTAAATGTGTGAATAGTGCCGTGAGACTCAATTTTAAAGTTAATTTTGCTAAAATTCGTACTTGCGAGTCTTATGAAAAGTGCACGGGACCCACACAAAAATGCTGGATGAGTTGAGCTTTTGCACTGGCTTTTCAGTTTTCACAGAGTAGTCTCCCTACCTTCAAAAGAGAATGCCTAAACTTAACCCGCATGAAAGATGCAATGCAATAATGAAACTTTTGGCTATAAGATGCCTGTCATTGGACAAATATTTCTTCTTTTGGAGTTAAAGCAAGGATGCTTTACTCATTTTGTCTCAACCAAAAGTCTTATTTATTAAGTATTATTATTAATTTATTATTATTATTAAAATTTTTAAATCTCTTCTTTTGATATTGCTAGTTTTTCAACTTCAACTTTTTAAACGCAAAGGGTTTTAAAAATGAAAATTGAAACTGGGGTTGAGTTTTCTGCTATTGGTTTGACTCTCTCTCTCTCTCTTGTTTAGTATGCCAAAAAGAGTAACAGTTCCATATATTTTTTTGTCAAAAATTAGTAAGTACATTATCTTCTCATCTCATTTCATTACCGGTCTTCTGATTCCTGTGACATAAAAGTTCAACAAAGGGGAAAAAATATCCATAACTTTATTGGAAAGTTGATACTAGACAGTAAGTGGATAGTGGGGAAAGCTATTTTGGGCGAAGAGAGGAGAGGACTACATCTTGGAGGGAGCTATCTATCTGCATTGCAGCTCTGAACTCTTCGAAAGTTACTTTTCCGTCGCTATTGGCATCCATCCGATCAAATATCTCATCCAATTTCCCAGGTTCAGTGATATTCGCTGGAAGGCATTTATCAGGCAAAGCCTGCTCAACAAAACCAACAGATCATGATACAATATATTAAAGCAGATAGAAACACAAGCTAGAAAGTGAAAAAGTTAAGTGGCATTACTCTAAGCATGGATGCTACTTCTTCCTTTGTAATGCATCCAGACCTATCTGTATCATACATCTGTTGGCCAAACAAAGAAAGAGGGATCATTAGCTCAGTTTTATAACTCGGCTCTTTTTCATCTAGATTATATGAAACCAATCTGTTTAAGCATTAATAAATGCGTTTCAATTAGCCCTCTCTCCCTCTATCATAGAAATGTTTTATGTTGCTCCTGCTAACAAAGAAAGCATAGCAAGATGAAGAAAATTTAGATTATATGTTTGGTGTTATCATTGAAACAATGAAGTGTACCTGGAAGCAGAGACGGAGAGCATCATCGCCTCGTAATTTCTTGAGGCTGGAAAACCCACAAAGTATCTCTCGCATGTCAACTGTTCCATCACGATTGTTGTCAAATAGGTCAAAGATGCGGGGTGCTAGAGGGAGTAACGACGACATTTTCATTGCTTTCAGCACCTCCTCAAATTCAGACTGAGTGGCATTGTCACCTTTTGCACATCTGCAGTATGTCAATGATGTTGCTCTTCATCAGAATCTTCAAAAAACTGGTTTTAGGATAAATTGAGCTCATGCAATTTATTCTGAGTCAAGAATTATTGGTTTAACATAGAAGTTGTTTGTCCTTTTATATTTTTGTATTTGCCTTAAGTTGGTCAAGAATTATTACTCTTCACCTTTTGCACATATTTGTCATGGAATTTGTACATATTGGTTTAATACAGTAATGGTATTAATATGAAGTTTATCAGCAATTGTTTGCCAATGTGACCAGTTTTTTTCCTGCACTGACCTGTAATTTGCAACATCAATCAATTGCTGGCAAAAAGCCAAGGTATAAGTTGGATTTGCATACTCACAATTTACTAAAATGTACCCTCAGATTCTCAATTTCATCCTGTGTAAGATCATGGGACCCGAGTAAAGATTTGAGCTTTTTAGTCCTTAAGAAAACTGTGCTGGTCCACACACTAGCAATGGCTGCAGCACGGAGTTTGCGCCGGGCATTAAAGCTCTGCAGTCGTGAAACAATCTCAGCATCCATTTGATCCTGCTTGGCTGAATCACCAATAACCCACAGATGATCCAGAAGCTGTTTTCCAGACGTTTATCACATTAGTATTTGTATGCACTAAATTTCATTATTAACAAACAAATTAACAGTATTTCAACAAATCTCTTGGTGCTTGTTTGAATAGAATTATAATTATTAACAAGCAAATGAATATTGAATGGTATTTCAACAATCTCTTGGTGCTTGTTTGAATAGAACTATAAACCATGGAGACAACAGTAGAAAAAATTGCTGCCATTTGTTTATGAAAAAAAAAAAAAAAAAAAATTGCCGCCAGTTAATTAAGGAGTTCAACCATAATGACTCATTGCTATTAAAATAGTTTTAGTTTTCAGAATTTAAAATTTGTTTTGTATGTTCTTTATGCGCAAACCGTAACGTTTGTGCACCAGATGTGTAAATAGAGTTTACCAAATGAATTTTTTTTTTTCTCAAAAAAAAAAAAAAAAAAGCAAAGAAAGTTGTATGTAGACCCAAGGAAATGATTGACGAAATTAGCTCAACCGATAATTATACTCTAATGACAATAGTTTTGTTTCACCAAGAGGCTTATAGCTGCACCTCCTAACGTTTTCAACTGAGATTCATGACTCATATTCCTTTTCCTTTACTATCGAATTAATATTAATAAATAAAAATATGAAAAAAGAAAAAGAAAAAAGAAAAGAAGCATTGTTTAACCTTGTTTGGAAAGTGAGGAATATTGTTATTTTGAATAAGGGTAAAACATACAATATTTTAGGTGCAGTATTTTAAGTTCTTCAATTGAATTCAAACACATGATTGTTTTGAATTTACTTATTCTTAAAAAGATAACATTATTTTATCTTATTGGTTAATTTAGTCAAGTATTTGAATTCAACTTAATGTATTGGATATAGGGTAGAAATGCCGATCTCTCATTGGCCCAAAAAGGAAAACTAGGGAAAAAAAAAAAATCCCAGTTATACAGTTGGAATTTATAAGACTATGTATTCCTTTAATGATGTAACAATGATGCAATAATTATTACATAAACCTTATGTCAACTTTTGCCAAGAGACTTGTATCTCAATGGCACATTTTGGTATTTTCAATGAAGTTGTTTAAGGTTCAAATTCTTCTTTCCCAATTATAACCATCAAATTTATTCTAGAAAAAAAAGGTAAACTTTATACACAAAATAGAAAAAATATTTAAAACGTTATTTATTACATGGTTGATGTGATATCAATCAAATCATCACTACTCATGTTATAAGCTTTTTGCAATAAAAGTGAGAGTAGTTTTAACCTTTTCTTCCCTGATCTTTTTGATGTGGAACTTAACAAAGTGCTATGTTTCGTTTATTCTCTTTCCTAAGTTTGAAATCAATCTAATTCACAATTATTTTGACTCATTTTGAAAATCACCAGTCTATTTATTACTTAAATCTAGGAAGAGAGCAAAATACCTCTTCAGCACTAGGTCTTCTATGAGGATCAACTGTCAGGAGACTGGAAATAAGTTGCTTTACTGATGAAGAAATATTCTTCCAAGTCTTCTCATAAAAACTGAACTCACCCTGCAGACAAAACCATTTTATCTTGGAACTAGCTAGGCAAACAAGACATAAACTGAATTTTAAAGAAATTGAAATAAAGTATCATCTTGTCATGTAGAATTTTGAATGAAAACAACTTACAGCCAAAATTATTTGTTGCTTTTGCCGATTCGACTGAGCAATGAACGGTGGATACCTAAAATATTACAAAATAATGTTTAAAATCCCTCAAATTTATAGAATTTGAAATCCTGATATACCTACATTTCTCATGACAAATATGTACCACTGAAACCATAGTCATTATACCATTGCATTTTTTTTTCTTTTTATATAGAGGTTAAAGATACTAATTAGTTTTTGGTATAGACAATGTTCGAACTCCAAATCTTTAATTTGACGACAAAAAACTTTACTAATTAAATTAATTGGAACCTATCATTAAAGTGTTATATTAAGCTAATTATTGTAGAAGAGGAATACATCTACTCTAAGACTACCTACATTAAATCTAATGGGTTTCTTGTGTTGCCCATATGATAGGATCATACATAAAAGGAATATTGTAATTTAACCACTGGATCACTTTTAATTTAGGAAAATACTTGTTTCACACATATTTATACACATGAAAATTGAACTGAAATCGTGATTCATGATTTCAGTTCAAGTCTCATTTACACGCATGAAAATTGAACTGAAATCGTGATTCATGATTTCATTTTTTTGAAATCATGAGTTCAATTTTCATGTAAATGTTTGTGCAACAAGAAGTGTAAAATAGACATTACTCTTTAATTTATGTCTGACAATTGTAAGATTTGTATCAATTACTGTATAATTTTTTAAAAGGAGATATCTAGGAAAATCAGAAAACAACATACGTACGTACCCAGAGAGTAGGATATACAAGATGACACCCAAAGACCACATATCACTTTTAGAAGTAACTGATCCCTGAGAAAGTGCCTCTGGTGAGACATAATCTATAGAACCAAACAATCCAACAACTGGGTCAGTGAATTCCTCCACAGAACTAAGTCCAAAATCCATAATCTTCAAAGAAGAATCCTGACTTTTGTTCAAAAAGAGACAGTTTTCTGGCTTCAAGTCTCTATGGACAATGTTGGCTCTATGAAGAGTCTTTAACCCTTGTGCAATCTGTCGAACCACAGCTGCAGCTCCAGCTTCATTGTACCTTTCTTGTGCTACAATTCGATCAAACAGTTCTCCACCTGAACAAAGCTCAAGCACAAGATGAACCCCATCCTGATCCTCATACACATCATATAGATCAATCACGTTTGGATGAGGGGACACGTTTTCCACTATTTTTCTCATAACCAAGATCTCATTTGTGATTAACACATCCGATACTGGGGCTTGTTTCCATGTTGGGAATAATCCCAAGGAAGCTATGCTTTTGTGAGCACCACGATTCTGTGATGATGGAGTTGAAGAAGGGCTAAACCTTTTTAGGGTCTTGATAGCTACATGGATATTTTCACCGCTTGATGACTTCTTTATACCCCTTCTTACAACTGAGAATCCTCCTCTACCTAAAATATCTGAAACCTCGTACTCATCTGGGAGTCTTATTGTTTCCTGTACCATGGTTACTCCCAAAGTTTCTCCAAAACCTGGTAAGAGCCAAGAGAGAGAATGGAATCTTGAAAACTGATGAGAGAACTTAGTTGTTGGGATTAAAAGGAATATTGGAGAAGGAGGACAGGTAGGTTCAATGATAAGAAAGAGCAAGTTGAATTGCAGATTGGCCAATGAACTGTTTCTGCATTAGTTTATAGCATAAAATATGAAGGGAATTTGGATGGAAACTAGAGAATAAAGTATTAGGGGAGGAGCTGCAGAAGAAGGGACAAAGACATAGTCAACTAACGTTGTGTTATTAGTTTCCATCCCTAGTTTTAATAAAATTCCCTCCATAAAATGCATGAACTCTCTCTCTCTCTCTCTCTCTAAAATTATTGAGTAGTTATGAATTAGTAAATCATAGCTGGCTACTTCACCTAGCATTTCATTTCATTTGAGATTTACAAATACTTGCCTGAGATTAGCCCTAATGATAGAATTTTGTTAATTGTTAATAGCTTTAGGCCTTTAGCCATAATTTTTTTTTTTTAATTATTGGAGCAATATTACTTTTATCTAGTTTCACTAGTGGCACCACTTTTATTATGCAGGTATCATAATATGTCATATTTGTGAAGAAAAAAAAATTGTGAAAAATGTTGTATCTCTAAACTTTTTGAAAGCGAGTAATAATGTCTCATAAATAATAACAATACTGGTATAATCTAATTATTATTATTATTTGTAATTTACGCATGCATTGAAGAATGGACAAAGACACAACATTGTATTATTTGTTTCCATATGTAGTTTTTCCAAGAGCTAGTAGCTCTTTTAACACCTTCTTATGTTTTCATTGTAGACATTTAAAGTTCAAATCTCCATACCCTCATTATTGTAACTATCGAAATGAAAAAAAAAAATTCCCATCCTTGATTTAAGTAAAATTTCCTCCATAAATTGCATGGACTCTCTCTCTCTCTCTCTCACATGACTTGTTATGATTTGAGCAATATTACATTTACCTAGGTCATTATTGACATCATTTTTATTATGTACTAATAACAATAAGTCATGTTAATAATTGTAAAAGAAAATATTAAAAAAAAAGTGAAAAGATATTATATCCTTAAATTTATTGAATGCGAGAGATGATGTACCAAAAATATTAAAAAATGCTGATATAATCTAATTATTTTTACATTTGTAATTTACTAATTTACACAAACATTTAAGACATTGCCCTCCATTCAATTAATTTCTAGCAGAGTACTAATCAAGAAAGAGGTATTTAGTTAATCCAATCCAATCTAATATAGACAATGTTGATGGCCTTTATTTTTCGGATGATTTTGTGTGACCCAAGCCCAATGGAATTCAGCAAACCAAACTATAGGCATAGGGTAGTTTGGTCCTAGTTCTTTGAGGCCCTCTGAGAGCCAAGTCTTCAGCATACGAGGGGCCCGCCGATCGAGATCCCAAGCCTTTCACCACAAGTGAAGCTCAGCAAAGCTCTAGATCCTCACTAAATTTAGGGCCCAATGAAAGTCCAAGTCTTCCTAGAACTTGTGAAGCTCTCTCTCTGTGTCTCTCTCATGACCAAGACTTTGAAATATGGCTTATGGGCACCTCGCTCTAACAATAGAATAAAAATTTTCTCTTTGCTCACATGAGATAGGGAAGCTTTAGCTCAAATTCTATTGCAGCACACAAGGGGCTTCTTCCAAAAATCTCAATGAATAGCTCTGTTGATCAACATGTATGCTATCACTCAATTACCCACACCCATGATTAAGCCATTGGTTTAAATGCAAGGTAGAGAGATGGGGGTGGGGGGGGGGGGGGGGGGGAGAGAGAGAGAGTTTAATAGGTGGAGGATGTAGTAGATATCACATTTTGTATCGATTATTACCCGAAGTTCCCGATCCCACTGAGGAAAAAGTCCAATCACCACTGACTAAGCACAATGCGACCCCATACTAAGAAGTAAGAAAAACTTTCCAAAAAAAACCCTAGGGCCTTGATTTTATAAAAGGAGACCCTTCACACCCTTGAGAGATCACCTTTTGGTGGGGAAAGCATTTTGACAAAAAAAACGTAAGGGCATAATTGGCCCTATCATATCCTTCATTCTCATAATCTACAAATTTCCATAATAGAGTTTACTGCTAAGATGGTGCTTGGGCGTTTGGGCTTTGATGCTTTCAAGGGTTGACTGGTTGGTAGAGTTACTTTGGTTGGACAATCCAAGTTCCTTTTTTTTCAAATTCCTCAACTTTAAAATTTCATTTCCTAGTATTAAAATTTAAAACCAATAGTGCAATCATATCTATATATAATGACAATTTTATATATTAAATGAACAGTATGAAATTATTAAAATTTACCTAGAGTCTTATAGCTTAATTGGTTGGTACCTCTTAGTGTTTTCAAAACATCTATTATTCAAATCTCCCCCTCCTCTATTATAACTATTGAATTACAATTTAAAAAAAATATATATATACATACATACATATATATATTGTTAAAATTTAATGAATAATTAAAATATGTTAAAATGGATATTATATGATGCATATTACTTCTCCAAATGTAAATGAAGCTCCAAACTTATTTTCATGACTCAATAACAATTATTACTAAGTTTAGGTTTAAAACTTTAAGACTAGATAATTGCCTTAAAATTACAATATTATTTTAGTTTTGGTAGGCATTATCTCATATATATATATATATATATATATTGTGTTTATTCCCGCTTTTACACATTAATATAAGAGTTTGCAAATTTTCTCTAAAATATACTCATTATTTGTATTTTTCTCTTGTAGGAAATTAAAACTAATTAGCTAATCATGCAAACACGTAACCAAGAGAATCCAAGGGTCAAGATCAATTGAGAAGTATTTTTTAAGCATTTAACAAGTCAAAAATGTGTGGAAATATAAAAGGCAAGAGAGAATTTTGTTCAAGCCAAAGTTGGAAAAAATCTTGATATGGAAATATTTTGACCAATCTTGGTATTTTGGTCATATCCCTTTACTCTGATGTCAAATTGACCTGATTCTTACGGCCACAGAAAGAAAACTCAATGATCTACAACTTTTTAGTTTACCAAAACGGACACGGCTTGTGTCGAATGTTCAGTTTCACTAGACACTGGATACAAGCTCTTCCCTACCAAAATTTTAGAATCCAACCTTTTTGAAGGCTAAAACTAACCTAGAAGTTGACCCACTGGTGAAAAACGGTTAACATTTTTATTTTCTTTTTTTGGGAGCATGTTTTTTAAGGTTTTGAAGGTTATAAATATGAAGAGGATACAAGATCAGCCATGTTTTTGGTTGCAAGAAAACATTATTTTTCATTTCTTTTTTATGGAAGCTTAAGAACCTAAGCTAAGTTAGGGGTGAATCCTCAATATAGCAAGTTGTTCACTTATCAATCCAAACATGTATTTAACATTTTGATTATTAAAATTAATCATTCTCTTTTCATAATTGTTTTGTTAGATTGATATTTGATTTCTAATTCTTTCATAAGTCTATTCTTAAATCTTCTTATTTTTAGAATAGGGTTTTATAATTTTTCAAGAAAAACAAGGTAATTTTGTTAGATATTACTTTTGCCATAGTATTTGCCTCTGGATATGCAATGTTCTTGAGTTTTTCTTTTTCTAGGGTAAATTGTTGGAACAATTGATTGATAGAATCAACTAAAGAGAGTTTTACAAATCAAACTTATTCTAAATCTTCCAATCAGATAATTTATGTGTTTACTTACCCGATTATGTACTAAAATTGGATTGGTAGTGAATGCTTAACGATATTAGTTCACAAACCTCGACAGCCTAGTGATTTTGATTATTAAATTTTATCAAACTTTTTTTGTGCTAGTTTCAAATATATTTTTCTCTATATTATTAGTGTTTTTGAAGTATTCTTGTTTTTCTTTTTTGGGTAGAATGACAATCTTAACTACACTACAATTTTTGTCTTAGAATTGGTCGACATCAAGACTTTATCCTAGGTTGATAATAAAATTTAGGCTAAAAGTTGTTCTACTCCCAATTTTTGTCTCATTATCATTATGGTTCTTCAAGTTTCAAAACTTATAATCAATCGCTAGTATTTTTAAAATTATAGTCAATATTCCATACAAAAAATGAAAAACCTATGGATATGGTCCTTTCATCAGGTTCCATTAATTGTTGAGCATTTACTCCTAAATGAAATTGTATTATTTGATGTTTCTTTAAGTTTTTACACAACTGGTATAGTTAGTAGTTAGCAATTACTGGAACTTGAGGGAAAGGTTAGGGGATTAATTGTAAAATTTAAAATTACAATGACAAATTTTTTTTTTGAGAAAATAATGACACTAAAATTAAATGCTTAAAATGATTTTAATTAATTTGATAAAATATAGGTGATTAATCACATTTAAAAAAGCGTTAATTCATTTTGTGACTCATACAAAGTGTTCCTTGATCAAATTTGACAGTGTCATGATTAGTTCAAGATTTATTTATTTATTTAATTTTTTAAATTTTGGAAGAATATTTCTATATAATTCACGAAATTACCAAATAATTGAAGATAAAGAATAATATTTGAATATTGAATGTGTTACTATGCTCCACACCCTCAAATTCAATGAGCCGAGTTCAAATCAATATATCATATCATATCATACTATATATAATAGCAGAAATCTTTTCTTGCAATTAAGGAGTGCTGCCATGTAGGAAAAATGTCTATCTAAAATTCTGCCACGTATAAGTAAAAAGACGATAAATTATGTTGTTTGGCAATGCTATAACACCGTTTATAAGCCTCTCATTATATACTAGCCTTTGAGCACGCGCTCAGAGGCTCTTCTATTTTTTTGGTAAATTTTAATAATTTACATCAATTATAATTTAGAATTACTACATTTTCCCGTTACAAAAAATTCCTAGGAGTGTGATGAATATTATGCATTTGTGTTTGTGAGAAGTTCAACTACTTAGAAATTTTTTTTTTATTATTATTTTTTTAATGATGGGGAGTGTTTTGGTGTACTGGGAGTGTTTTTTTTTTATAGAACCTTTTTTTTCAATAGGAACGTGGGTAAATATTTGATAGAGTGTGTGTTTCTTTCTTATTAGTTTTTTTTTTTTTTTTTTTTTTTACTTGAATTTCTAAAGGTTTTGCAGGGAAGATTTTTTTTTTTTTTAAAAACTACTGGGAAGAGTTTGTATTTGTGAGAAGTTACATGGGTAGATAGTTGATAGAGCGTTATTTGAACGTGGGGATTTTTTTTTTTTTTTAGGTTGATTAACGTGGGGAGTGTTTTGGTGAACTGGGTTGGCATAGATTGAGATAACCATCCCACCTTCCTTTTGCTTTTGATTTTGCCTAAAAGGAGGAGGGGGAGGATAGAGAGGCGAAATTGAATCTGGTTTTTTTTTTTTCATAATGGAATCAAGTTTTTCATACAGCAATAAAACCTAAAATAAATCAATGCAACATTCAATCCTATACTTATTTAATCCCAACGATTTCCTTAAGATTATAAATAGAAGTTCCCAAACTAAAATCAATATTTTTAATGATTTCTATAATCTAAAAAAAACTAACAAAAACAAAACAAAAGCAAATATCTAAAATTGAGAAAACAAACATTTTGATAGAATATCCAAAAACCCAAAACAAAAACAAATCAAATCTAAACCTACCCAACAAAAAAACTCAATTAAAAGTAACGTTTTATACTCAAACCTACAAAATTGAGAAAAAAATGTACCTTTGTTGATGTCGGTTTCGGCGATCTGGTGGTCTAAATCTGGCAAGGGAACGGACGGCGGTAGGGATTGTTTTTGCTGTTTGGTGTGTGGTTCCGATGAACTCTGCTCTCTTTCCCTTTTGATTGTAATGTACAATGGACGGCCTTAGATATTTCTCTCTTTCTCTTGGCACCTTACGAACTCTGCCTCTTTCTTTATTTTTATGTTATATGCAAAGCAAAAACTGATAATTCGATGTAATTATGGACACACCGAGTGCACATAAATCGTTTGTTCTTACTAAAACAACAACATCAACCAAGCATTAGTCCCAAAATTTTGGGGTTGGCTATGGACTTAGAAATATGGACATGGACCACACAGTGATATGTCGATTCTTTACAAAAAATTAAGACATGATACATTGGGGATATAGTGATTAAATCAATTAATATATTTAGGTGTATTTTATCTTTATTTTAAGTGTAGGGATTTTGGAGTGTTCATGCTTCTTAGGCTATAGATCTTCAGAGGGTCGGCCATGTATTCTTTTCTGCCATTCTAAATTGTTTGTCTTATTTTTTTTTTCCTACTTTTGAATTGATGCCATGTGTTATAGTGATGCAAGGGCTCAAGTTGATGATGAAGATACAACAATGATGAACATTATCAGGTCTGATGATTGGGTCACCATTAAAATCGTAAACTAGACGATGATGGTGAATCCCTTATCCACATTTCTCATTGTTTAGGTTTTTCTTATTCACTTTCAATTTTAAATAAATTTTTACTTAAAACTTTGAAGAAATATTCAATGCTTTTTGCTAAACTTTAAAGAAACATTCAATGCTTTTTGCAACAAGAATCAACTATGCTGATATGACGAATTAGCTTTGGCGTCATCGGCTCTAGAAAGAAGAAGTCCAAGTGATCACTGCCCCATGTTCATGCAATACAAAAAACACCATTGTTTCTGCCAAAAATGGTATGATCAATTTGAAAATTTTACATGCTTTTAATACTGTTGGAATCGTGGACAGTGATTCAGGCTTGAAATATGATTATGAGAAATACTATTTACATCATGTATAGAAAGTAATTTGTACAAGGAAAAGTTATAAAGTAAATGCATAATATATTCCCAAGGTAATTGCAAAGAACAAAGTCAGACATTGGACGTGATATTAGGGGGCAATTTGTCATGCTTTATCTGTGGTAAATTAGCTCCTTGATTTAAGCATTGAGGCTAAGAATTTGGCTTCTGTTTGTTGCCATATTGGAATCTTCTAATTTATTTGTGATATTTGAATTGCCAATTATGTTGCTCCTTAAATGTTTTTGAAGTGACGTGGTTATACATTTTTTTTTTAATCTTTTATAGGATTAAATTAATTTTGATCTTATTGATGCCCTTCAGATTTCACTATGAAGCTTAGAAAGATTAATGGGTTTGAGACTTTCTGTCAATTTCTTTACTCTCATTGTGACTTGAAATGTGTGAAGATCATTAGTAGGATAGAATAACTTACACAAAAAAACCAACAAGAGAGAAGACCAATTGATGATGCTGAAATTGTCAGTCGAGATGTTCATCCAGATAAAGATCGTCCACTGCTTTAGTCAAACTTGGAATACAGCAAAATAGAAAAAGAAGGGGTCACCGGTGGGGCGTTGCCCACAACGCCTCCGATGATAAAGTTAGAGAAGCTTAGCAAGCAGGAGAAAGCAGAGAAAACCAAGATGAGAAGAAAGTTACGTGATTTTTCATGCCCTCTTTGGATCTTGCTTATGGGTATATATAGGTTATTTTAGTGCCCTTCTAGCCGTTGATTCCGTCATTATGGGAGCATAATTGCTTGAGCTCGTAACGCTTGTGCAAGGTGTTAATTTGACAGGCACACCCTCAACGGTATTGACATTTATTGTTGCTTCCCGTAACGACCGGCCTTGGTTGGGTTGCTCGGGCAACTCTCCTCGTACTGTGCTAGCAATGGGGTCGTCTTTATACACCGTCCGTCGAGGATGGACGACTTTACTTATTTCTTGGACCCATCACCAATTATACAAAAAAAGTAACAATTTAAACTAACTTCCTCCCTTCACTGCCTATTTTTTATGTGAATATTTATTTTTTAAGTGGTTTGTTCTTTAAAATGGAATTAAAAATTCAACGATTGAAGTGTGTGTAAGGGCCACTCTCACTTGATTATTTAGCATAAAAGAATGTGGGTCTTACTTAACTTTATTCAATGTGAGTTTAATCTTTGTGCAATTAGGGTCAAGGACTTATCATCTGTGCAAAATAAACAATGTTGTATGTCGAATCATTGAGATGAAAAATATAGCATTTTATTATTATTATTCAATATTGTCTAATAGTTGCTTCTTCTTTTCTCCGGTAATAGATTTAAACAATAATTCAATAAGTAGGGGCATAGCTAACTAAACGGAAACTAAGAGATTTTATTAATTGTTCAATTTCTTATTGGGGTGTACCTCTCTGTTGCTGCCTTTGGAAGGAGAAGGAAACATTTTTTTTTATTGATCATATTTTATTTGAGAAGATGTCTAATAGAATGTTGTCTGTATGTAGTGCTTTTGGAAGGACAGAAATGCTAGGAAACAGAGTCTGCAACAACATTGAAACAGATGAAAAATTTTCCTATTCTCAGGCAAATCATGGTCCTCATGGAAGCTTCAAAGTCTAAGAAAGGCAAATGGATTGGTGTTTCATTTCAGTGTAAGAATTTGAAGAAGTTCCAATATGTTCATGGGCTGTCAAAGTTGAAAATTGCATAGGAAGACTATTGTTATATTGTTATCTTTGAGGGTTCTCCCTATCAAAATCAGGAGAGAATTTGTAGAACAAGCTTCTTTATTTTTTATTCTATATATTTTTTTTTCAAGACTTATAGGTTTCATGTAAGGTATTTATTTTGTCTAATAGATGTTTTTAAATTGGTACAAACTGTTGAAACATAAACTATATAGGACTTATAAGTTGTTGTGTCAAAGCCTTAGGCCTTCACTTGGTATCAATTTGGTGGGCAGCAGGTGTTTGTTGAAAGTTGTGAGTATTGGCACTTGGCAGCTAAGTGGTTTGTAAATGTTGTAAGTGAAACCTAAGTTTAATCAAGCGTGGTCTTCTCTTTTGGTTCTTTGGCCGTCTCTTTAAGTCTTAATCCTTGTTGACACGCTCTTGCACTTTTGTTCTTAACAGTAGGCCCAGTAGCCTTATTGGACTGTAACCTGCGGTCGGCCTTTTTTCTTTTGAAACAATTGGGCTAAAGCCCAATAGACAAGATAAATTATAGATAAAAAAGCAAATGAATTAAAATTCATTTAAATAAAAATACAACATAAATAATAATATTATTTAGATGACGTGGCATTACCACTTACAAAGTCTTCTGTTACATAATTCACACGAACCTTGTCGGAGAAGAATTCTTGTCTAACATCATCTTGCTTGCGCACTAACACCAACAAATGCTTTGGTAAACTACTTTCTTTAAAGTTCATCATCTCTTCAAAGATCAACTGCATATATTCTTTCGTAGTACCTTTGGTCTACACTAGGAGTGAGATCATACACAACATCTCTCCAGAGAGTTGCAGAGGACCAAAGCGACGCTTTATCATCAACGTACTCCATATCACATTTAATTGCATTGAAATAATCAGCTCCGCCATCGTCTTTGACCTTCACCCAGATATCAACGTAATTACGACGAACAAGTCGTAATTCATCATAAATGTGAGAACATTTAATCGGCTTTAATTCAAAACAGTACATCGTGAACTCTCTGTATAATTTAGGATGAAGAATTTTGAACGAGGCCTGATCATGAAAGAACTCTCGCTGCAGCTTGATTTGCCATCGGCGAGATTGCTTACGCTCACCAGAGCTCTGACCATCTCTTCCTTTTACTTTCTTTCTAGCCATATTTTGTTGTGATGAACTTACTCGCTGCCGTTCTATATATAGAGTTTTAAAAGGACACGTATACACATATAAAATGTGTATACGTGTTCAAATCCTAACGAATCTAGGATTTGATCGGACGGATAATCGAGTGAGTTACAAAGAACTTTGACATCATCATAAAGGCGATTAAATGTTCTTCTCCGAGAAGATTCGTGTTAGACAAGAATTCTTCTCCGAGAAGAATTCATTTATTAAAAGAGAAATACTATGTTTACAACATTTCTACAATATTTTTACAACATTTCCTAAGTGGTAGGTTGTTTTGGTTGTTATTGTTGGGGCAAAAAAGTAATCTTAGTGTTAGTTTCAAATTTGAACTAACAACAACTAACCACCTGTGATTTGTTGTAAAAATGTTGTAAAATTGTTGTAGACGTAGCATCTCTCATCATAAAATATATAACTTCCAAAGTAAATTACATTCAATTGAACTTTGAATAATCAACGTCCACGTAAGGATACAAATCAACGTCTCCAATACACTTATTGAAATCTTTATTAAAGCATCCGCTTAACATGACTAACTTTGTAGACTGTTTTAAAAACTTGGAGAAATTACACTTTACCACCCTAAACTATGTCTCAAATTACACTCTGCACCCTAAACTATTCGAATGCATATTTTACACCCTAAACTATGACTATTGTTACACTTTGCACCCTGACGTTAGTTTTACAGTTAAGTTTAACGGAAATATGAAGCATGTGACTTGCATATGTGCATTACTTAAATGACACAAACTTAAAGGACAAAAAACTCCATCTTTCCAATTAATTAAAAACAAAACTTCCTTCTTCTTCTTCTTTTTTTTTTTTTTTAGCTTCACTCTTGTGGGTATCATCCTTCTCCCCAAATCAAATTGTGTAACCCTAAATTCCCAAATCAAAATCATCTTCAGCACCACTACTACTTCACCACTGTGACACAACGTCTGTCCCCAAGGCCGGTAATGCTTCACCATAATATAGGGTCATGTAGGATCCATTGCTATTGTCCTTCTAGTCCCCAATGGTATGTGGACTCTTAAGTTCCCCATATGTAGTCGTGAAACAAAGTCTACAAAACAGAGGCATAAAGGTCATGAGGTGAAGAAGTATCTGAGAGAGAAACAACATTTGGCTAAGTGACAATTCTGACCCATAGCACGTGGAGCCCCTATCATAGCTGCTATAATTGCTTGAGCCCATTGCATCTACCTACAGATTTTGTTCTCTTTCGAAGGAGGTTTCATCCACTTAGGTGGGGTGTTTGTTCAGAGCTGGAAAAAAGAAGCAGGAATTTTTGTTTTTAATTGATTGGGAAAGGGGTTTTTTGGTCCTCTAAATTTGTGTCACTTAAGCAATATACACATGCAAGTCACATGCTTCATATTTCCGTTAAACTTAACTGTAAAACTAACGTCGGGGTGCAAAATGTTACAAGAGTCATAGTTTAGGGTGTAAACTGTGCATTTGAATAGTTTATGGTGCAAAGTGTAATCTAAGGCATAGTTTAGGGTGGTAAAGTGTAATTTCCCCTAAAAACTTTACATCAACATATTCATCTTTAACTTGCTTAACAAGCAAATTAGATAAAAAACACCTAAAAGTGGTGATAGCGGCTAGGGTTTCTCTGTCTCTCGTAGGCGGTAGAACGGGTGTCCTTCCTTGTGAAGGTTTTTGTCTAGGTTAACCTGGTTAATCCTTGCATTGGTGGTTTCTTCTCTTCCTTTGGGGACTGGGAAACAGTTTGTCTGCATCCTTTTCTGTTCTTTTTCTTTTCCCTTAGCAACATCTCCCTTCCTGTCGTTGACACTTTCTGTGCTCTTATGGAAGACTTGTCTAGTCACTGGAGTCGTCTCTCTCTGTCTGATCGTGAGGGGCCAGGATGCAGTATTACTGAAGCACAACGTACCCAAGAGTTCATTATAGCGGCAAAGTTCCTGACTAAACGAGCCTTGAACGTAGATGCTATCGCCAACACTTTCAACCCCCTTTGGCGCTGTCGAACTGGATTCAAAATTCAGAATCAAGGAGACCATAAGGTTTTGTTTATCTTTGATAATAAGCCAGATATGGAGCGGGTTTTAGCCAGTGAGCCATGGAGTTTCAACAAGCGTTTGATTGTGATGAACCGCTACGATAATGACGCTCCGATTCAAGACTTGCAATTTAACAAAACTACCTTTTGGGTGCAGGTACATGATATACCAATCAGATATAGGAATAAAGTGGTGGCAGAAAAAATATGTGATGCCCTAGGTGAAGTTGTTCACACCCTGGATACGCTAGTGCATGATGGTGGGAGTTTTATTCGGATTAGGGTTACCATTGACGTCTCTTTGCCTTTATGCAGAGGTCGTCTCATCTCCATCGATAATGGCAGCCAAGTGTGGGTCAGTTTTAAGTACGAACGTCTCCCGAATATATGTTACTGGTGTGGCTGCCTTGACCATGATGATAAAGACTGTGGGGTGTGGATTGCAAGTGAGGGCACCCTTAAGACTGAACAGCAACAATTCGGACCTAATTTACGTGCACCGGCATTTGTACAATCTCGGAAGTCTGTTGTGGTTGTGCCTGGATATTATAAATCGAAGCTTGAGAGGCAGGTTAGGAGTCCAACTAGTGCACCTAGAGGTGGGCAAGGACCAATGGAGAGTGCAATGAACTTTAATCCATATAGTGCTCCATTAGACGCTGAAGAGGGGCAGCCACGTGATATTCGACCAATGAGGAATGTAGAGCCAGTGTTGGTAACTCCTACGTCCATGCAAAGTGAGCAGGTTGAAAGTGTCCCTCATGAAGCCTCTCAGCCTATTCTCAATGAGGGATGTATAGATATAGATGGCCAAGCTTCTAAAGGTGATAATTTTGAATCTCAACTGCAGGATATTGACAGAGAGCTCACCAAGTTTGATACTCCCTCAACTCCTCAGGTAGATTCTTCCTCGGCTTTGGATAGAATGGAGGCTCCTTCACCCTTACCCCGTTGTCCTATGTACAATGGGGAGCTCTCCTCTACATCTGTTCAGCCTACAAAATTGTCTACTTGGACCCGGTTAGTTAGGTCTACAGTTGATAGCTTAACTCCTTCAGTTTCGGCTAAAATGACAGGTGGAAAGCGTAGTTTTGATCCTACGGAAGATTGCTCCCTATTACCTTGCAAACGTCTACAGGTTTTGAGGAGTGATGAAGAAATACCTATTGTATTGGTGGAGGCTGTTAAGTAGCCCCGTCAGAATCAATGAATTGCTTAGCATGGAACTATCGGGGGCTTGGGAACCTTCGAACAGGGAAGGAGCTTGTAGAAATTATACGGGCAAAAGATCCCTCCGTCGTGTTTATAGCTGAGACATGGACGGATGAAGCAAGGCTAGATAGGGTTCAAAGTAGTTTGGAGTTTCAAAATAGATGGGTGGTACCTAGTGATAATAGGGAGGTGGTCTTGTTCTATTTTGGAAAGACTCTGTCAATCTGGTCGTGGAAGACTCAAAGAAGTATTTTATTGATGCTTGGATTGATAAAAACTCAGATCAACAATGGAGGTTTACTGGTTTCTACGGGGAGCCAGATACGGCAAGGAGACATGAAGCCTGGAGTGAACTTCGCCGCCTTAACCACCACCCTAATGTTCCATGGATTTGTATGGGTGACTTTAATGAACTTGTCAGTCAAGAGGAGAAATTAGGAGGGGCTCAACGCCCTAATTATCAAATGCAACTGTTTTGAGATGTGATAGATGAATGTGGTTTTATGGACTTGGGTTTCTCTGGGCAAAGGTTCACTTGGAGTAGACACTTTAGGGATGGTCACTCTATTTGGGAGAGACTAGATCGAGGGTTGGCTAATAATGGTTTTTTTCTACTTTTTCCAGGTTTACAGATTAACCATCTTCGGTGTGATTCCTCTGATCATGTTCCCATTCTTCTGTCTCTCTCAGGCTTGGATCCTCCTTCGCGAAATAAACCCTTTAGGTTTGAAGAAATGTGGCTCTCTGATAGCAGATGTGGTGATATTGTGGAAGCAACGTGGAGATCAATGCTTGACAATGACTCAGATGATGCAATTTTGACAAGGGTAGAGAGATGTGGCCGAGACCTAGCTTGGTGGGACAAAAATTGTTTCGGCAATGTCAGAAGGGAGTTGCTTAAATCTAGGCACCTATTGGTTCAGGCTGAAAAGGAGTCAATTAGAAGTGGCTGTAATGACCGAGTAAGAGAATTGAAAGCTGAAATCTGCTCCTTGCTAGATAAAGAGGAACGCATGTGGAATCAGCGCTCAAGGGTGTTATGGATGAGCTAGGGAGATCGCAATACTAAGTACTTTCATAGTAAAGCGACGAAGCGGCACAGAAGGAATTCTATTCGGGGTATCAGAGACACTCAGAATTAGTGGAAGGAGGATCCTGAATCTATTGCTTCGGTGTTAATTAATTTTTACCAAGAGCTGTTTTTATCTTCTAATTTGTCACTTGCCAATGGGGTTTTGGACCGAATTCCTCATCTTATCACAGTAGACATGAATCAGGAGCTATCTAAGGAGTTCTTGGCGTGTGAGGTACAGATTGCTTTGAGCCAAATGGCTCCTTTGAAGGCAACGGGTCCAGATGGAATGCCGCCCTTGTTTTACCAACACTTTTGGGTCATGGTGGATGATGATGTGATTAGATCTATCTTATCTTGGTTGAATTCAGGTACTCTCCCTCATCCCATCAATCATACTTTTATTACCCTTATCCCTAAGGTTGATAATCCTGAGTATGTGCATCAGTATCGCCCTATTAGCTTATGTAATGTTCTCTATAAAATTTTTTCAAAAGTGATTGCAAACAGATTGAAATTTTTTTTACCCACCATAATCACTGAGCATCAGTCGGCCTTTGTAAAAGATCGACTTATTTCTGACAACGTTCTTATGGCTTTTGAGACATTATACTGCATGAAGAACCATAATTCCAAGAAAACAGGTTATATGGCGCTGAAGTTAGACATGAGTAAGGCTTATGATAGGGTGGAGTGGTCATTCCTTGAGGCTATTATGAGGCAGATGGGTTTCAATGAGCAATGGATTGGACTTGTTATGGTGTGTGTAAGGACTGCTACCTATTCCATCCTTGTTAATGGTGAACCGAAGGGTTTGATTCACCCATCAAGGGGTCTTAGACAAGGGGACCCCCTTTCCCCATTCCTTTTCCTTTTATGCACCGAAGGATTACATGGGCTTATTGGGCATGCGGCAAGTGTGGGCGATATCACTGGTTTTTCTTTGTGCAAGCGTGGCCCAAAACTAACTCACTTACTATTTGCAGACGACAGCCTTCTCTTTTGCAGGGCAAATCCGGATGAGTGTAGAAGTGTCACGACACTTTTATCTCTATATGAAAAGGCTTCAGGTCAGAAAGTGAATAGGAGCAAAACATCTATTTTCTTCAGTAAATCTACTTCTGAAGATTTAAAGGTTACTATCAAGGGTATTCTGGGGGTTCAAGAGGTGCATCAGTATGAAAAGTATTTGGGTCTCCCCTCTCTGGTTGGTAGGGGTAAGAGGGAGAGTTTTAATTATATTAAAGAGAGGGTTTGGAAGAAGCTCCAAGGTTGGGAAGGGAAGTTGCTCTCTCAAGCAGGGCGTGAAGTTCTTGTTAAATCAGTTATTCAAGCAATCCCTACCTATGCAATGGGGTGCTTTAAACTACCTTTGGGGCTTTGTAATGACATTGAGGTTCTAGTAAAGAAATTCTGGTGGGGTCAACGTGGTGACCGGAGGAAAGTTCACTGGCTTAAATGGGAGGAGATGACAAAGTCAAAAATGGTGGGAGGCATGGGGTTTCGGGACTTGGCTTTATTTAATGACTCCCTTTTGGCAAAGCAAGCTTGGCGCCTTTTGCATAATACGGATTCTTTGTTTTACAAGGTTTTCAAAGCTCGCTTTTTCCCCAATTGCTCTATAATGGAAGCTAAGGAGTCAAGATCGGGTTCGTATGCATGGCGAAGCATTTTATATGGGCGGGATGTTATTCAAAGAGGTGCTAGGTGGCGTATAGGGTCTGGTAGGAAGGTTCGGGTATGGCAGCACCACTGGTTGCCGAGGAAGCACCTTCCACTTCTCTGTTCTCTAGTGGTCGAAGGGTTTGAGAATGCCACTGTGGACTTATTGATTGATGACGAGAATCGGACTTGGAATGAGGAGCTCGTGGATGGTCTGTTTGTCCCTGAGGAAGCTGATTTGATTAAGAGCATTCCTCTAGCACGTGGTTCAGCTGAAGACATCCTCTTTTGGCCCCGCTCTTCTAATGGCCGGTATTCATGCAAGACTGGCTATCATTTCCTCAAAGAAGAGAATGAGCTAAGCCCATTTCAAGAGCCAGTGGACACAAAACTGTGGAAAGGAATTTGGGCTCTGAACTGTCCAAATAAGATTAAGAATTTCATATGGCGTGCCTGTCGTAATTCAGTCCCTTCAAAAGTTAACTTAATGCGACGTACAATTTTGCAGGAAGCGATCTGTGAATGCTGCAACCAAGCAGAGGAGTCAATCGTCCACGCTGTGTGGTCTTGCTCTAGTTTAGATGCTGTGTGGTCTGACTTGCAGTCGTGGGGCGTGCGTCGTTCCCAGTCTTTTGTGGACTTTAAGGAGCTGCTGTCTTGGATTATTGCTAACCATCAGGAGCCGGAGTTGTTTGCTGCTACTGTTTGGACGATTTGGCATCATCGGAATCAAGTTCGCCTAGCCCAATCCAGTGTCTCTCTTTCGCAGCTTGCTCAGCTTGCTAAGGATAGGCATGCTGAATTTCTAGCGGTACAGATTCCCCGTGTCCCAGCTGTTCTACGCTCCAGAGCTAGATGGGTGCCCCCCTCAAATGGTTTGCTTAAAATCAATTTTGATGGTGCCAGCTCAGAGCGGTGAATAAGTCAGGTATTGGGGTTGTGATTCGCGACGGTCAAGAGATGGTTTTAGCATCACTTTCTGAGAAGCTTCCTAGAGCTTATGGTCCTGAGGAGGTGGAGACTCTTGCTGCTGCCAGAGCTCTTGTTTTTGCAAGGGAGATAGGGGTTGACAATGTTGTCTTGGAAGGTGACTCTAGCATTCTCATGTCTGCTCTTCGAAGGGAGGATCATGATCTTTCAGTCTCAGGTCTTTTGGTGGAGGATGTTCAATTACTTGCTGGATCTTTTTCTAAATTACTTTACTCTCATACTAGGAGGGATGGTAATAAGTTAGCTCATAATTTAGCTAGGTTTGCAGTTAATATATCCAGTTTTCTTGTGTGGATGGAGTCTATTCCGTCTCACTTTAACGATATTTATCAGGCTGATTTAGCCGGTATTCCTTAATAAGATGAATTTCAGGTTTCCTTCTCAAAAAAAAAAAAAAAAAAAAAAAAAAGATAATAATCCATCAACTATAATTACATCGACATTTTGACCAAATGTCTTAATATATTCTCTAATGACGCAATTAGGAGCATTGCTTACATATAAATAAGATTTGTTATGCTTTTTACAAAGTAAAACAACATCTTTAGCATAACTTTCGACGTGGCCAATGTAATTGATGACGCAGACACCTTCTCAACTTTCTTCCAGAGATGATCTCTGAAAGACTTCTTGTACAAAGATGTAGAACAGAGCTTGAATATAAATCTATGGCGACTGGCACATATAGATCGGAGACGATCTAAATCTCGCCGACGGGACTCTTCGTCACCAAAATTGTAGCCGGCGAACTCTCTCCAGACACCTCTGTAGTTTTCCATTTCTTCGTAATGCCTACAGCCTACCCCCTTCGAAATGGAAATAGAAGGGTTTATATAGAGGTTCAAACATAGAAGAGAAGGGCAACGGGCGGGACAGGGAAATGACGCCCCGTTAGATGCATTTATATTTTATGGGGATGACCTTAGTATTTCATTTTGAGTTTTGATTCCAGGAGTCATGTGGATCAATGTTATGAATACTGTCTTGGAACCCGTTTCGGTTTGTATATTGGAATGAAATATTTCGGTACCGATCTATTTTGGCGTACCGTTTTAGACCGTTTCAGATTATCACAAATAAATAAGGGGAAATTGCAATTTACCCACCTGTGGTTTGGCCCGTTTTAACAATGTCCACCCGTGGTTTGAAATTTGTCACTTAACCCACCCGAGGTGATCTCCGTTAGACCCCCGTTACCCATCTCAGCCCTTTCCGTTTAAAAATCCCCTTTACTATATAAGCCAAAAATTAGAACCCAATAGAACACAATTAGAACCCTAAGGACTGAACTCTCTCCCTCTCCCTACCTTCGAACCCTAAAAAATCCCATTAGCCTTAATCCCTTTCCCTCTGTACTCCGGTGAAATCCTCGACATGTCTTCTTCAAGCTATTACTCCGGTGCCAGTCACATTTCATGCTCTGCTAACCATTGTCGGCTACGCACTGCTCTGACCTTGAACAATTTTGGGAGAAGGTTTTATGGGTGCAGCTACTATGATGTGGTGAGTAATAGTTGGGTTTCATATTTTGTTCCGTTTTTATTTTTTATTTTTTTTTGGTTTTGTTGGCTTTATGAATAACCTAAATTTGATTTTGTTTGTAGGATGAGGAACCTACTTGTAAATATTTTAGGTGGTTGGATGGCAAAACTTGTAAGCGTGGATTTGAAGTTGCACCCATTGTCCTTGCAAGATTCAGAATGTACAAGAATCAAGCAAGAGTTGCAGAGGAAAAGGAAAAGGAGGCTAGTGATAGGGAAACAACAGCTATTGAGAGAGAAAACAAAGCCAAGCGAAGGGAAGAAAAAGCTAGGTTGAGAGAGAGGATAGCTAAAGAGGAGTTACAGAAGTACAAATTTGCACTTCTTGTGTCATGGGGTTTTTTTGCTATTTTTTATGTGTTTTCTGGTAGGATGGGAGGATTTGGAACAAATCCATTGTGTCTGCCTTGAAGGCAAGTTGTTGTTGTTATTGTATACTTTTGGGTATAATTTTGGGTACTACCACTTTTGACAAGTGCATTCCATGTATTTGGCACTATGTAATGTTGTTGTTTATTTGAATATAGTATGCAATGTGTTCTTTATGTACTGTTGTTATTTATTTGGCACTATGTAATGTTGTTTTTTATTTGGCACTATGTAATGTTGTTCTTTATTTGGCACTATGTAATGTTGTTCTTTATGTGATGTGTTCTTCTTGATGTAATCTATTGTTGTTGTTGTTTATGTAATGCTACCTTCTTTATGTAATGTGATATTGTAATTTGAATAAGGTATGCAATCTGTTATTCTTTAAAAAGATTGTGTATGTTGTACATCAATTGGGTAGGCAAGGACATGCACCCCACAAGATTCTGTTTACATCAATTGAAGAAGCATAAAGAATTATGTTTTAAAGTAAGACCATTCCATACACCTATAATACTGCCAAATATTAATGGCTAAACACTATATATAATACTGTCATACATATATAACACTGCCAAGTTTCATCTAAGCAAGAGTACCTTTCCATACTATATAATAAGCATTGTTCAAAACAAGTGGTCTCCACCAAACATTAATGGCTAAACACTGCCAAATTTCATCTACACAATAGGTTGTTCTGTCCCCACTAAGACAACAACAAAAGCACTTTACAGTATAAAGTTCTGCACAATAACAAAAAAACAAAAAAGTGGTGACATGCCACTATCAACTAAACAATTGCCCTTGTCCTTGCCACAATAACAAAAAAAAAAAGTAAAGTAAAGTTCCTGCTTGCACAGTCTCTAATTTTCATTTCCCAAAGACCTTGCCCTTGTCCTTGCCTTTGCCCCTGCCTGTTGAGAACATTGCACCAGATGTCTCAGCTCTTAATCCACATTCTCCACCTCCTCTCCCAACGACCCTTGGTGGTACCAACCCCCTTCGAGCCTACAAAATACATAGAAACTCCATATCAAGATCTAATTATGTAAGTATAAAGGGTAGTGTTTGTGTTTGTGTTTGTGTATATACCTGAAGATCCTGAGAGATGGGCTGACTGCATGAGAACCATTGAGCAGTGGGTACTTTGCTTGGTGGTCTGGTTGAAGCTGAAGCAGATGTTTGGGCTGGCTGTGTGTAGGGTTTGCTCGTTGGCTGCCTCAGTGGTTGCTTTTGTGGCTGGTTGACTTGCTTGATGGGTAGTTGGCTTTCTTATTGAATGGCTAGCTACCCCACTTGTTGGTTGACTGGTTGTCTGGTTCTCTGCTGCTTTGGTTGACTGATTGGTCTTGGCCTTCTTGTTTGCTAATCTTGTTGATTGCCTTGTTTGCTCATTGGCTGGCTGGCTGGCTGGCTGGCTGCCTTGCAAACCTTCTTGGTGGTTGCCTAGGTCGGTGGGTGGGTGGCTGGTTGGCTGGTTGGCTGCCTGCTTGCCTGCCTGGCTGGTTGGCTACTTGGTTGGCAAACCAGGGTGGCTGCCTTGGTGGTTGCCTGGCTGGCTGGCTGGCTGGCTGCTTGACTGGCTGGCTGGTTGCCTGGCTGGCTGACTGGCTGGCTGGTTGGTCCTTGTCCCTCTTATCCCTACAAAAAGAATTGTCTTGCATCAGAAATAGACTTGTAATATAATTGTCATAGTGGACACATTATTGCTTTACTTACAAATTTTTTTTACCTCTCAATTCTCTGCCTCCTTTGCCATGGTGTCTCACCAGTTATTCCAGCCTTACACCTCCTTGAATTATGCCCCTCCTGATGGTAAAACCCACATTTTATAGGTCTATATGACCTAGAGACTTTGTGTAGGTTGTTTGGCTCATCTGCATCTTTCTTCCTTTTCATTGGTGGCCTGCCTGGAGGCTTGTACACAATTGGAGCAACAGGAGCAGGTTGGCTCGTTTCAACCCATTCATCTTGGCCAGGCAGTGGGGTAATCATCTCCTTATATACAGCCACATAGGAATCCTTTCTAAAGCATGCATGCACATAATCCTCAGGCCTCTCCAGGTTCTTATAGATTACTGCAACACCATGTTTACATGGGATTCCTGTCAAATCCCAAACTCTACACGTACAAGACTTTCTGCTAAGATTAACCACATGTCTCTCATACTCATTATCAACCTCATCTATATAGCAAGCTGATGGAATAGCAGAAAAAGGCTTAGAATCAACTTTCAACTGCTCAAGCTTCTGCACTATGTTTGGACAAAGGTCACTAGTGAATTTTTCTATCCCAGTCCTCTTACTTTACATTCTAGTCATCAACCTAACCCTAATCCACTCTAGCATGGCAATGATAGGCTTATCCCTAGCTTCTAGTATCATAGAATTAAATGACTCACTAAGATTGTTCACATAACAATTAGAGATGGCCTTTGGAGTGAAACGTGACTTGGTCCATTGGGTTGGTTGGATATCTGCTACATACTCCTATGCTTCTCTGTCCAATTCCTTTAGCTCTTGCATTCTCTTTTCAAACTCCCTAACTGTTGTTGCTGCAGCACACCTCTATAATGCAGCCTTCAACTCTAAACCCTTGAATGTTAACTTAAAATTGTTGTAAATGTGTTTCACACAAAATCTATGTTCCACTGTTGGGAACAACATCTCCATGGCAGGTATCAATCCCTGGTTATGATACATACAATCAACAATGAACACCATCAGCCTAAGAATAAAAACAAACAAGTATAAAGCAGAAATGAACAAAACAAGTATTACCTTCTGCCTATCTGAAATGAACACCAGATTCAGCTCATCTGGCCTCCCAATATCCTCTGCAAATGTTTGTAAAAACCACACCTAAGAATCCTTGTTTTCTTGCTCAACTACACCTAATGCAATAGGGAAAATATTGTCATTCCCATCCCTACCAGTTGCTGATAATATATGTCCACCAAACTTGCCCTTCAAGTGGCAACCATCTAATCCTACAAGTGGCCTGCACCCCCCCAAGAATTCAACTTTCTGTGCATTGTATCTCACATACATTTTCTTGAACTTGGGTTGTGTGTTAGGCTCAGTAATCTCAGTTTGCAGGATCACCTTACTCCCCACATCAGTTACTCTTATCATCTCTGCATAGTCCCTAAGCTTCCCATACTGCAACCTCTCATCGCCTAGTATGAACTCTCTAGCTTTCCTTTTAGCTCTGTACACCTGATTTATGCTCAAGTCAACATTTGCATCCTGCATGACTCGGTGCTTCACACCAGAAACTGCCCAATCAGGGTTTTTGTTGAAATCCTCAAAGTATTTCCTAGCCACATATATAGAAGTGACCTGGCTATGCTTGAATGTCCTCCCACATGTACAAGTTGGAACCATGGTCTTTATCTGGAAGGTTAACTCCCCTGCAATCTGTGATGCGTATACCCTCCAACCACAGTCATACTTGCAGTAGACAGAAACTTTGGTCTTCTTATTAAGCTTGAACTTAATGTCCATAGACTTTCTCACTGCATATTCCCTCAAGGCAGCCCTAAACACCTTAACATTTGGGAACTTCATACCCTTGCATAACTGAAGGTTGCTCATGCTAGTGTTCTCATTAAACTCTGGATATGCCACCCTCTCATCCTCATCCTCTGAACTGTCTATGCTCTTAGCATCATCATCATCAAGGGCTTTTTCAGCCCAATCATTATTATCACCAGCTTGATCACTGGCAGCAGCTTCTGGTCTCTTCCCATTATCTGTAACTTGCTCTCTCACACCATCTCCCTCATTTACATTTTCACTATCTCTTTCATGCTCTCTCATATTGGGCACCTCATTGTTCTCAGCACCAAATATGTCATCAGGATAATCTGGTCCTTCACACCCTTCCTCTAGCCAATCAGGTTCATCCACATGAACATCTTCATTACTAACAGTTTGTCCATGGGTTGTTTGGTCATCCACATGCACAGCTCCACCAACACTGCCATCCCTTAAACCCTCAACAAGTTTTTCACTAACATCATTTTGGTCAACCACAGACTCCCTAACAGTATTGGTCACCTCCCCACAATTAGGATCATCATCAGTATCATCATCTTCATCATTCATTTCCCATGACTGGTCTACTGCAATTGGTTGATCTGGTTCAGCTATAGGTTTTTCAATAGCAATTGGTTCAACTTCAGGTTCTACATAAAGTGTGATTTCATTTGTTGGCCACTCAGCATGTAGTTCACACATGTAGGTCACATTCTCATCTGAAGTAATTAACCTTAACCCTTGCTCTAAGTTACCACCAGGTATTAAATAAGAAATCCTACTGTTAATGGGTCCTCCAGCCTCAACACAAATGTCTTGTATCTCAAAATGACTTAGTGGATCTGGATCAACATTAGCCATTGTAGATACCTCACCACCTACATACTCTAAACCAGGGTTCCACTCAAAATTCCCACTATGGTAAATGGTAAAATCAAAACGGATTTCAACAGCCATTTGCAGGGTTTAAAACACATGCACAAACAACAGTGATTAAATACATAACCAACACATGCATAGAGACAACACACAAAAGCAAAATAATTTCAGTTGTACACCAAACACCAAGTAACGTGAGGTCAGAGACAAGAAACACAACCAACTAAACAATTTGTCTCCATGGGACCACAAACAACCTAAACATGCATCTAACCAAAATATTCCTAGGGACCACAGTCATCAATGTCAACTATAAAAGAACAAACACACCAATGGTAAACCCAACAATGGTAAACCACTAATTTTATGACAAAAAAACTTTAATCCGAATAAACATTGGAAAAGAATAATGGTAAACCACTAATTTCATCAATCGTTACACATTGAAAAAGAATAAACACAACAATGGCAAACCCTAGAAAGTAATTTCATACCTGATACAGAGGAAAACTCAAACTTCAGCACTCCTCCTTGCTTGCAAGTGTTCGGGGAGGGATTTCACTTTGTCAATCGGAGTACAGAGGGAAAGGGATTAAGGCTAATGGGATTTTTTAGGGTTCGAAGGTAGAGAGAGGAAGAGAGCTCAGTCCTTAGGGTTCTAATTGTGTTCTAATTGAGTTCTAATTTTTGGCTTATATAGTAAAGGGGATTTTTAAACGGAAAGGGCTGAGGTGGGTAACGGGGGTCTAACAGAGGTCACCTCGGGTGGGTTAAGTGACAAATTTCAAACCACGGGTGGGCATTGTTAAAACGGGACAAACCACGGGTGGGTAAATTGCAATTTCCCCAATAAATAAATATAAATATAAAAAAAAATAATATAATGGATTTAATATATTTAATTTTTTTTTTAAATTCTCAAATAAAGTTAGCATTTGGTTATTAAAAAATATTTGTTGCATTTTTGTAAATAAAGTGACCATGTTGACTAATTAATAGCTAAGAACATTCTTGAAATTTAACTTTTCCCATTTCCCAAACCCACCCACGTGAACCTCTCCATCTCTTTATCACCTACCCATTTATTTCCTTTGTCTCCCACACTTCTCAATTGAATGCTCAAATAGCGTATAAAACACTATGAACGTTTAGACCCCCAATTACAAAAATATCAATTCAAGCTTAATGTCAAACAATATATGTGCAGAAAATGAACATAAGCTAATAACAAAATTGATAAACAATCTAAATCAATTAAAATCACATCCACAGCAGAAATTAAATGGCAAAAAGTAAGGGAAGAGAGATGCAAACACAAGGACAACACAGCGATGTGTTATCGAAGAGGAAACCGAAGCCCTCGGCGTAGAACCTCTCCGCCGTCCTCCAAGCGGTCAATAATCCACTGAAGAATAAAGTTGGGATACATGAACAGCAGAAGACCCTCAAAGCCTAATCTACCCAGTGTACCTAAGCCCTCCAAGCTTCTTGCTCCAATGAGGTTGCCCCGAACCTTTGTTTTCTTTAGCTTACCAGATTCTGCTATAGCCCATAGCATCAACCAATAACCATTGGTCCCTTCCTAACTGCTTCCCAAACACCAAATAGCCTTCTCATAGATATGGGTACGATGAGAAAATGATTTAGGTAATGAAACTTTCAAGGATGTAACAATGGAAAGGGTGAGAGTAGAGAAATTTGAAGAGTCTCTATGAAAAGATTGTGGATGAGTCAATCTTGTTTTTCTCTAGAGTTTTTCTCTCAAAATTCTCTCTAGAAGCTCTCTACATTTCGTGGGTATAAGGGTCTATATATACTGGTGTGTGTTTGGAATGCAAAGAGTCATTTTTCCAAAACAGAGCTGGCTGGGGATTTGGCCTCGTGACTTGACTTAGTCACAAGTTCAAGCCGTGAGCTAACTGAATGGCCAGTTTGGACTTTTTGTCCTGTAGTGCCACAGCTGGCGTGACGGTTCAGCTTCTCTGTATGCTTCAATCATGTGCATCTTCTGGCGGCTTGCCAGTCGCGAATTTGGCACGTAATAAAGCCAACATAATGGTTGATTAAATTCAATCTTACATCAATGTTCTTATTCAAGAGTTTCAACTTTCAAAAGTTTGAAGCCTCACCACTCACCAGTGCTCTGTCTCGGTCTCTCCTTTTTGTTCTATTTTTTGTTTCCTCTAATTCTCTTTCTCTGCTGTGTTTGTTTCATTTTGTTCTTCATTCTTGTGTTTTTCCTTCTCCGTTTTAAACAGAGACAAAGGTAGTGGAGCTTTATATATATATATATATATATATATATTTTTTTTTTTTTTTTTTCTGGTAAGGCAGTGGGTCGGACATCAAATTCAGGGGAAAAGGCCAAAGATTCATACCAGCCGAATTTTTAATCTCGGCCAGTATTGACCGAAACGGACCAAAACTCCCGGAATAGCCCGAAATGGGTCGAAATTCCACCTGAGGTGGAACAGGGGTGGTTGCTGTTCCGGTTTACTCATCGGTACGAGATATTCCGGCCGGAACGGAACGGTATTAATAACAATGATGTGGATAAAACAAAGTACTTGAAGTATTTGAGGTCTCAAAGGATATACATGATTCTAAAGAGAATTTACCATCTATCAATTTCAATGTCAAGATTCTAAACTGCAAGTATAGGTGCACAATCCAAACTCCGTATGAGTAACAATGATTGTAGTTTGTGAACCAAATATGTTGTGAGAGATTGTAATAGAACTTGAAATTTCACTTTTAACTTTTAATTACAATTGCATTTTTGATCCATTTTATTGGTTTTTTATTATTATTATTTTAAACTATTTCTGTTAATAATATTATACTCAATCCATCTTTATTTAATCATCCTATTGTTTGAGACTTCTTGTTATAGAAAGCACACAAATTTGAAATTCATACTTAAATTTAAGACCCTTGATAGGAAAAAATTATATTGGTTTAATTAATCATTAGCTTTTAGCTTTATCATTTGAGTTCTTAAAAAAGATATAGTATTCTTCACTATAGTAAATAGTTTTTTTTTCCCGCACATTGTGCGGGTTTGCGCTAGTCTATATTCTATATATTACTAAAAGCTGAAGCGTAGTGTTTAATACTGCTGTGCTCAAGTTGCGCTATGTCAGCAGCCATGTCATTCCAATTTTATTTTATTTATTTATTTATTTGTCCTACAATTTGAAAATGGTTTTTGTAAATTTCAGAATTATAGTAATTCTTGCATAATAAATCCCAGCCCTATAATAAATCTGTATAATAAATCCTAGCCCACTTCTTATTTATTTACTTCCACTATCAACCCAAACCCAAAGCCTTTTCAGCTCAAACCCAAAGCCTTTTCAGCTTAAAGGAAAAAAAATAAAAAAATAAAAACTGTGGAGGGTGAAAAGGAAAAACAAAACAAAAATAAAAACTGTGGAAGGTAGAAGTGTGGAACCTTGAAGGGTTTTGCATGATATAACGTGAGGAAAGTAAAGAGACTGAAATCGTGTAGGAAAATAGAGAGTCTGAAATTGTGCTCCCTACCTTCCTGCTCTATTGTTTCGCATTAATGGCCGCCTTTCTGAGTTCCTTCCTTCTTGTCTTCCTTTTCACACGGTGTATAAATATTGACAATGCCTGCTTCAGTTGAGGTATCTCTAAATCCCAGTTCTTTTTTGCTCCATTCTTTTGCTTGATTATTTTTGTTTCCCTTATTACATTTTGTTATATGGATTGGTTTGTTGCTCGGTTTTGAATCTTTATTATTGTTCTGAGAGTAATTGATTAATTGAGAAATAGAGAGAGATAGAAAAGCCTAGGAAAATTGATTGGATATGGACTCTTTAAAGATGATCTATATCTCTGTGTTGTGCTTTGGCAAATTGATTAATAGCTACTATCATAGGACGTCCGCTCTTTAAGTCTTATCTATATCGAATATGGAGTGTGCTTTGGCAAAACATTGTATACTTTCCTTCTTACCGTTTTTCTTTTCTGTGTCTTATTTTTTATGCTAAAGGTAGGTTTTAATTTATGAAATAAGCTATAGTTGGATTGGTACCCAATTAGTTGTGGTGAAACTGTACTTTTGGCTTTGGTGGTATCCCTGTATCTTCTTAGTTTGATTTTCAATATATATGTAGTTTTGTATAGTGCTTTATTTCCCTTTGTACACTTTGTTTACCTGGCCTTTTTTTTTTTTTTTTTTTTTCATTTCCGATAAAGTTTTACATCTACTGATCCAAAAAAAAAAAAACCAATGAGGGAGCTAACTCAGCTAAGTCCAATCCCTGACTCAGGTGTGTTTACAAGGATAGCAGAGGAGTGGAAAGATGAGGAATGGGGTGGGGAGTTACCCTTCCCTTGCTTGGATGTTTTGAGGGAGAGAGGATTTGAGGGGATTTCATAATATCATGAGTTGAAGCTGATCTTCTTTCAGACTTTGTTTGAATGGACAAATACTTTGGGTGTTCTTACTTTATTGATTTGTGGTTGAAAGCCACTACAATTGGGAGTTTAGCCATGCCCACTTCCAAAGTAGTATTGTAGTTGTGGATTGCTAAGGGAAGAAGCTGAGAATTGCAGATTGAAAGCATTACTGCTTAAAGTGAAATCATAGCACCCTGAAAGCTTGGATTATATTTATGGTCATTGAAAGTATAAGACATTGTCTTTTTGCCATTCATATAAAATCATAACTTTTTTGTTCTTTTGTTAATTACTTTATTTATTGATTAACTGTTAAGGTAGCTGTCAAACACAATACTAGATCTTAGTAAAATTGATGAACCTACTTTACTGTGAGATCCAGCCGATATGGATTTTATATTTTTATTGAATTAGTTCTCCAAATGTGTCCTAAGTGTTTAGGTAGAATTTGGTTATATAGATGATTCATGAAAATCCTTAATTGTAATTTGAGATGTGACTAACATTTTTCTTGGACTGTGATAAATGGTATTGAAAAATTTATTTTGTAGATGATGAAAAGACACATTTATTTATTCATTTAAGGATCCATATGAGAATTTGTTTGGGAGTTTTTCAGACATTACCATCATCTTCATTCTTCATTGTCACTTTTTTTTTTAAAATAATACAATTGTTATACTAAGTGAGGGAGGGAGATTCGAACCTTTGTTTTTCTCTTTTATGAGATTAGATATTCTCTCTAAGTTACAAAGCTCTTAGCATTTTTCACTGTCAGTTAACATCTTTGAAAGATAGAAAATGAAAAGCCCAATACGTTTCTAAACCTGTCCTGTAATATTAGAACATAAAAGACTATAATTCAAACCAAGCAGGAAGGCCAAGTGAGTGTACTGTGTAGTGTGCACCACTATGGAACTGTTCAAAATTAGACAATTTCATTGCTTTGCATGCAGCAGCTATAATTAATATTTATGCACATTTTGGTATAATCAAAGCTACCCTGAGATTTCATTTGGTAGGAGAAATTAAAAAAAAAAAAAATTGCTAAAGGCCTGTTTGGATCACGTCTGCGTCTGCACGTTTCTGCGTTTTTGCTTTTTTTTTTTTTTTTTTTTTTTGACTAGCGCCTCTTGCACTATTCATGGGACATGAATAGTGCATTAAGGCAAAGCTACAGTAACCTAGCAGTGAACAGTAATCCGGAAATTGTTTTTTTTTATTGTTTTCAGTTTTCAGCAAAATAAACGGTATCCAAACGCACACTAAGTGTGCTTCTTTCAGTTTTCTTTTAGAGTTCTTACATGTCCAATTAAGCATTTTGTTAACTTTGGTACGAATTTTTCATGTTTACTCAAAGTGAGAGAAAATCTTTTATTTGGAATGGTTGAGATTTAAGGAGCTGTTGTTGCCGTTGATATCAGTGAAGATCTCTACTAATTTTTGCTGCATCAATATTGGTAATCTAAAACTTGACTAGTTTGTGTTTTTAAATTAACCTTACTTCCTATAGAAAAGATGGTTTTTAATCTATTCTATATATTTATTTTATTTTGTTGAGTGTTTGAGTTTGATTTAAACATTTTTCTTCTATCTTTCTATGTCTAATTGCAAAGGTGCAATGAGAGTTAAAGATGTGTGCATTGTTTTCAGAATTACTTGCGATGAGCGAAACATAGAAGAGTGAGTTTATCTTCATTCCCATGAAGTTTTCTTTTCTCCTCCATTTGATGTTAATAGTTTTAGAACTACTCCCATTTAAATTTGATGATTTGTCTACACAAATCTGATGGACTATTTTGTGCATTTTTACAGATCTTGACTCTATATTGTTCAAAATCCTAAATTCCTTGATGTGTGCTCTAGCAAATTTTAATTTGAAAGTCAGATTACTTTGAAATTTTCATAGGATTTACTAAGATGTTCAAGTTTATTATCCATGTCCCTTCCCATTTCGCACTTTTTGTTTTTGTTTTTGTTTTGGGAGAACGATCTTAATCTATCTAGTAGATTGCATTGCACTGTTGTTGACTACAAGTATTTTTTACATGGGCTGCCAGTGGACTCTGATTATCACAATTGGGTATTATCTTAAAAACACTCTCTTTCTTTTTGTATCATTGTGTGCAAGTTTGTATTTTTTTTAAAAATAATTTCGGTTTGGTTATTAAGAAAGTGTAGGGATATAATACATATGATAAGTTTTGGATTTTTATTTAGCATGTTTGGGATTCAAGCATCTTTATATAGTTGTTTGGGCTAAATTTAACAGGGATGGTGAAGGCTTAGTGTGCTAGGATGATGCCTTTAAGAAGAGGTGATGGATTCCTAAAAAGGATGAGAAGCTGATAGTTTACAACTTTACATTAAGCAACATGGCATTTGGAATTGGAGTTAGAATCCAAAACCTTATGGTAGGAAACATGTAAATGTTCAATTTCAATGAATAAAAACTCAAGTCATAAAATTTTCATGGTTGTTTGCAATTGCTCTTGTGAATGATTATTTGATTTAAAGTTTTCTTTCAATCTTTTCTTTTAGGTTTGGTAAGGTTTGGGAAGAGCCATTCACTTATCCAAAAAAGGTCTAGGAAGAGTTGTAGAATTTTTTGGATGAATTATGTGGAAACTTTGCAAATAAGAGGAAACTATACTCAAGCTTTATAAAGTTTTATTCATTTGAAAACTATTTTATCAAATTTAGTTTGTTAAATTTTGATTAAGATGAATGGATAATTCAAAACAATAAGTACACTTATTTTTTATTTGTTCCTTTTAAATGTTGTTACACGCAGTATATTTATATATTGATTGCTGCATCATTATTATGTGATAAAAGTCTTTCCATGTATCATTTGGCTACCTCATCTATAAAACCCTAAAACGTAATACCACATGCAAAACATGTATAAACTTCAACATCAATGATGTACTAGCGGTGATTAAAGCTTGCAAGGTGTTCCATAATTATTATGAAGTTAGCAAAAAACTTGGTAATGTTAGAAATAAAGTCTGATTGAAATGTGTAAACTTTGGGGAATGAAAAGATTACTTGGGATGTGTAAAGGGTGAAATGTATTAAGCCTATAGGAGAGATGTATATCCATAAGTGTACTCATTATTACAACCTTATCCCATAAACTCTACAAGTATTCCAAGGTCCTATATATATGTAGGATTACTTTACTGTTATTGTACACACATCTAAGAGAGATTAAAAGAATTGTGGATGACCACTTGAATATAAGAGTTTATCAATATATACTTCTTGTTCCTTTTACTTTGTTTTATATATATTTCCATCATTTCACAACATGTTATTAGCACGAGTTTCTACCCAATTTTGGAAAGGAAGTTGTCCTCCCATTGTTCTTCAAACATCAAAGATTATTTGTGTAGTTCTCTCAACTCGCTGTAAGTTTTTTTTTTTTTTTTTTTAAGGAATTAGTAATTATCCTATTTGTTTGTCTTTACGTTTTATGCTCATAATTTTAGTGATTTTTAATTGATTAAAATTTTTATGAGATTCACGTTATTCTATTGTTATATATTGTTATGAGATGCACGTTATGAGATTCACATTTAATTGATTAAACATATTTTGTTAAAAATGGTTAGTAATATATTGTTATATATTGTCTTCACGTTTATTTATACCTATAGCTATATATTACATGTACTGATAATCTTTAAAAATGTAAGTATTGTTTCATTACAATTAAATTTAAACATGTATAAGTAGTACTGATTCATTAAAAATTGTGTATGATAATACACACACACACACACACACACACATATATATATATATATATATATATATATATATTTATGTTTATATTTAGTTATTTAATTACTTACGTAATTATATATTTGATATAAATGTCAAACCTTACAAAGCTTAAATTTGTTGTCCTTGACATCTTACACAAGAATTTCTTACCATGGATATCATGGATCCTTGACACTAAGATTCATCTGAAAGTAATGAATCTTGATGAGATCTATGTTGATGTAATAAATCCTGAAAATATTATTATGGATGGCAATAGAGTATCCTAGAAGGATCATTCAAAAGAAATAACTTTTATTTGTTATTATTTATATAAAAACTGAGTACTTTACAATAAAAGACCCCTTAGGAGAATCACAAGTTCTAGAAGAACTTGATCGTCCTAAAAGCTCAGTATGACTAAACTTGTAATAAACTAAAGGTGCAAGTGAATTAATCTGGCACTTTAAAATCATCCTACGATTAAAATTATATAATAGAAGACACATATATCATGTTTCGAATATGCTCCTGCAGTAGCAATATTGTATGCATATGTTCATAAAGTGTTATGAACTAATATTTTATCTTCTAATGGCTTAACAAAATAATGAGTTGTTGCTAAAAACCATCAAAAGGCCATGAAAGTAAGTGTTATAGGTGTGGTATGGAAGATCATTGGTCACGTACCTGTTGTACTCCTAAACATTTGGTAACTTTGTACCAAGCATCCATAAAAGAAAATGAAAAGGGATTTGAAACGAACTTTGCTAATCATAATGATCTTGAAGATCCTATGAATTATCTTGATTTTTTCAAATGGAGTGAATAAGACTCATCTTGATATGTCGTTGATGGAAAATTTGATAATTTGATTAGTGATGGAAATCTTCATACAAATTAATTGTTTTCTTTTATTATTGCATTGTAATAAGTATTTTTATTTTGATATGTTTTATTTACGTTTAAAGTAATAAAGTTTAATTTATGTTTTGCATATATGAAGATGCATGGGTCCTACTGGTAAAATTAATTCCAAGATGACTAGGAAAGATTTTTGTCTAGCAGACAGTGCAACAACTCATACGATCCTTAAAGATAAAAATTATTTTCAAAATTTAAAATTTTGCAAAGCCAATGTCAATATCATATTTGGTTCATCAAACTTAATTGAAGGCTCTGGAAGAGCGATTATCATGTTGTCAAATGGCACAAAACTTTGTATTGATGATGCTTTGTATTCTTCTAAATCAAGCAGAAATTTACTTAGCTTTAAGGATATACGTTATAATGGTTATCATATTGAAACCAATAGTGAAGGCAATGAAGAATTTCTTTATATTACTTCAATAGTATCGGGCTAGAAGCTCATATTAGAAAAACTGCTTATTTTCTCTTCTGGGTTATATTATACTATAATGAGAACAGTTGAAACAAATGTTGCAATAAACCAGAAGTGTTCGGACCCAAAGGTTTTTATTCTTTGGCATGATCCTCTTGGATATCCAGGATCAATAATGATGCGTCGAATTATTGAAAACTCTCACGGACATCCCTTAAAGAACCAAAAGATTCTTTTATCTAGTGATTATCCATGTAGTCCATGTTCTCAAGGTAAATTAATTACCAAACCATCACATTCAAAGATTGTTGTTGAGTGTCCATCTTTCTTAGAAAGAATTCAAGGTGATATATGTGGACCAATACACCCACCTTGTGGTCTATTCAAGTATTTTATGGTTTTAATTGATACATCAACCAGATAGTCACATGTATGTTTACTTTCTACTAGAAATGTTGCATTGCTAGGCTTCTTGCTCAAATAATTAGGTTGTGAGCACAATTTCCTGATTATCCAATTAGGAAAATTCGTTTAGATAATACTGGTGAATTCACATCTCAAGCTTTTGATGACTATTGCATGTTAATTGGAATTGATGTTGAACATCCTGTTGCCCATACACATACTCAAAATGGTTTAGCTGAATCACTTATCAAGAGACTTCAAATTATTGCTCGACCTTTGCTTATAAAATCAAAATTACCAGTTTCTGCTTAGGGTCATGCTATTTTACATGCTACATCATTAGTTCGCATTAGGCCAACTGTTTATCATAAATTTTCGCCATTGCAACTTGTACTTAGCCAACAACCAAATATTTTTCACTTGCACACATTTGGCTATGTTGTATATGTACCTATTGTAACCCCACAACGCGATGGGTCCTCAACGTAGAATTGGAATTTATACGGGTTTTGATTCCCCATCTATTATTAAATATCTTGAACCTCTAACTGGTGATGTTTTTAAGACATGTTTTGAGGATTGTCATTTTAATGAAACAACATTCCCACCATTAGGGGGAGAAAAGTCGTTGCCTGAAGCACGACATGAGATTACTTGAAATGTTTCGATGTTATCTCATCTTGATTCTCGTATAGATCAATGTGAACTGGAAGTTCAAAGGATTATTCATTTGCAAGGAATTGCAAATCAATTGCTGGATGTATTCACCGACAATAAGAAAATAGTGAAATCTCACATTCTAGCTGCTAATACTCCAGCATGGATTGAAGTCTTTGTAGGAAAATCAGTTGATACAGCAGCAAATGAATCAAAGCCACACCTGAAGCGTGGAAGACCTATCGGTGTTAAAGATAAAATTCCCTAGAAAAGAAAAGTACAAGAAAAACAAGTTGCAGCCTATAAAGAGGCTATACCTAGGAAACAGGTCACATAAATAATTGATTTATCCAAAACTTATGAACAAAAATCTCTTGAAAATAAACCTCTTAAAGAGTTATCCCCTGAAGAGGATCAGGTACCTGAAAATAACGAGATCTCGATACATTATGTACATACGGGAGAAATATGGGATAGAAATAAAATTGTTGTCGACAACATATTTTCATATAAAGTTGCCCTTGATATTACCAGAAGTAATGATAATGAATATGAACCACAAATCGTTGATGAATGTCTACGTAGAAATGATTGGTCAATGTGGAAAGAGACGATTCAAGCAGAATTAAATTCACTAAGTAAACGTGAAGTTTTTGGAGTTGTAGTCCGAACACCTAAAGGTGTAATGCCTGTTGGATACAAATGAGTATTTGTACGTAAACGAAATGAGAAAAATGAAATTATAAGGTGCAAAGCGCGACTTGTAGCATAAGGTTTCTCGCAGAGATCTGGTATTGATTATGAAGAAACATATGCTCCTGTAATGGACGCAATTACATTCAGATTTTTGATTAGTTTGGTAGCAAAAGAAAATTTGGATATTCGATTAATGGATGTTGTTACGGCATATTTGCATGGATCATTAGATAATGATATCTACATGAAAATCCCTGAAAGATATAAAATGCCTGAAACATAAAATCCTACATCCCGAAGTATGTATTCCATCAAGCTACAAAGATCTTTATATGGGTTAAAGCAATCCGGACGCATGTGGTATAATCGCCTCAGTGAATATCTTTTGAAAGAAGGATTTGAGAATAATCTAATTTGTCCATGTGTTTTTATCAAAAAAATCAGAATCCGGATTTGCTATTGTTGTAGTATATGTTGATGATTTAAATCTTGTAGGGACTCTAGAAGAGTTAACAAAAACAACAAATTGTTTAAAGAATGAATTTGAGATGAAAGATCTTGGTAAGACAAAATTTTGTCTTGGCCTGCAAATTGAACATCTTCCAAATGGAATTCTTGTTCATCAATCAACGTACACAGAAAAAGTCCTGAAGCAATTTTACATGGATAAAACTCATCCTTTAAGCACTCCAATGTTGGGTTGGTCACTTGATGTCAAGAAAGATCCATTTCGACCACAAAAAGATGATGAAGAAACTCTTGGTCCTGAAGTACCATATCTTAGTGCAATTGGTGCTTTGATGTATCTTGCAAATTACACACGACCTGATATAGAATTTACAGTTAACTTACTAGCAAGGTATAGTTCCGAACCAACTCGAAGACATTGGAATGGAATTAAACATATTTTACATTATCTTCGTGGGACTACTGATTTGGGATTATTTTATCCAAATGGATCAAAATCACAGTTAGTTGGATATGCTGATGCAAGTTATCTTTCTAATCCACACAAAGGCCGATCACAAACAGGATATTTATTTACTTATGGAAATACTGCTATTTCATGAAGATCTGTTAAGCAAACAATTTCTGCTACTTCCTCAAATCATGCAGAGATTATCGCAATTCATGAAGCGAGTCGTGAATGTATTTGGTTAAGATCGATAATTCAACATATTCGTGAGAACTGTGGATTATCATCAATCATAAAAAGTCCAACGATATTATACGAAGATAATGCCACTTGTATCACTCAAATTAGGGGAGGATATATCAAAGGTGATAGAAACAAGCATATTGTACCAAAATTCTTTTATACACATGAGCTCCAGAAGAGTGGCGATATTGATGTCAAGCAGGTACGATCATGTGATAATTTGGCCGATATGTTCACTAAGCCATTACCAACTGCGAATTTTAAGAAGATGGTGCACAACATTGGTATGCGTTGACTTAAAGATATTCGATATACTCATGAGGGGGAGTAAAGTTTCTAAAGGATGTGTGCTGATTGTACTCTTTTTCCTTCGCTAAGGCTTTTTCCCACTGGGTTTTCCTTTGCAAGGTTTTAATAAGGCAATCCTAAGGCACTAGAAGATATACAAGAATATTGTACTCTTTTTCCTTAACCAAAATTTTTTCCCTCAAGGTTTTTATTTGGCAAGGTTTTAACGAGGCATATTCTTAGAAAGTGGTCATCCAAGGGGGAGTGTTAGAAATAAAGTCTAATTGGAATGTGTAAACTTTGGGGAATGAAAAAATTACTTGGGATGTGTAAATGGTGAAATGTATTAAGTCTATAGGGGAGATGTATATCCATAAGTGTACTCATTATTACAACCTTATCCCATAAACTCTACAAGTATTCCAAGGTCTTATATATATGTAGGATTACTTTACTGTTATTGTACACACATCTAAGAGAGATCAAAAGAATTATGGATGACCACTTGAATATAAGTGTTTATCAATATATATTTCTTGTTCCTTTTACTTTGTTTTATATATATTTCCATCATTTCACAACAGGTAAAATTGTTGATGTCTGTTTAGGTTTTGTGCAAATGTGATTTTTTACTTGATATGGCTTGCTGAAAACGAATGAGAGGATTGCCTTTGTTATTGCAGTGGTTCACCTTGAATTGGCTTGAGTTTTCACTTTTTATTTTATTTTTCAAATATTATTAAAACTATGATAGTTCATGTAAAATTAAAAATCTTTCATGTATAAACTATACTTTCATAAGATTTTCTTATGCATCGCACGGGTTAGCGACTAGTTATATATAAAAGCAGAGATCTCATTCGAGAGAGTATGAGGTTCTGCCATATGGCGCACTCTATAAAAAGAATTGAAATACTCTTAAGGCACATTAGAGATAAGAACAAATTTAAAATTAGTGACTCTTTATTTCCTTTGGTTCGATATTTCAAGACTACTTTTTGTTACATTTTTTAGTCAATGTTTTAAGACTACTATTTGTTTCAATTGGTTCAATATTTCAAGACCTTTTCTCTCTTTCACACACAAAAAACTCTTTGCATTTTCATTCATCCTTTTAACTTCTACTCCTTTATATACACATGCCCACAATCCTTCATGTCATCTCATCTCAAATACACTAAGACAAAAAAGATATCATTTACCTTCAAGTTTTCAATGACACCTACATAACTTCAACATTGCAATACCATTTAATCCTAACCCGTATGAGTAGGCTATGACCAAGGAAAGGAGCTTCAACCTTTCAATGACGCCTACATAACTCCAACATTGTAGTACCATTTAATCCTAACTTGTATGAGTACACTATGACCAAGGAAGGAGGCTTGCGTTTTTTATTCAATGACAGTAGTTTATAGTTTTGACGTTGAAGTTGAATATTGTGGATTTTGTGAAGTTTGTGATTTACTTTGAGCCTTTGGATGTCTGGAATTTTGGTTTGGGAAAGTCATAAATGTATTTTGTTTTAGAACTAAATAAAAAGAAAAAGAAACATTCTAATTGATTATTTAAGAAGTTTTTTTTTTTTTTTTTTTTTTGTATGTATGTTAGAACTCATAATTTATAGGTTTCTGTAGGGACTGGGTTTGAGCACTTCTACTGTTGAGAGAGTGGACTCAAGCACAGTTAGCCCAGTACAATGAATTTGTAGAGAGCGGGTTCAAGAACTTGGCCCTAGCAAACGGACAACGCCCAATGTAGAATTCACCTTCGTTGAAGGTTGGCGCACCAAGGTTACCCTCCAAAATCCGTCCTCGGCGCCGGTCCAAGGAGCTTGACCATGGTCTCTCTCTTTTTCAGGGAGTCCTCTAGGAAAAAAGCCCTCCCTGACCTATCTCCTCCCCTTATATATCCCTTTTTTTACCATCTCTCTCTTCCACTTGTTGGTCATCCATGCCCCTCCCTTCTGACCGTCCGTCCCATCAGCCGCTTTACCAGTATTCATGTGAGTTGCAGCAACCAAGGCTGCCCTGTCCAGAAGTCACATCTCCATTAGTGCGGCCAGAGGGGGTTAGGTGAGCGCATTTAGTGTGGAGATGACAACCTATCCTGCGCTTGCTCCCCCACTTAGCGTTGGTCTCGGTCATCCTTGGTGGGGTTCCTAGCAATTCAGACCTTCATACTTCGTCCTCGGACGCCCCTTCCTCCTCGGCATGGGCCCTGGGCCGGATGTAAAGTGGGCCGAGGTTACCAAGTTCTCAGGCCCCACAGTTTCTTTGGAGGTTTTTTACTACTCTTTTTTGCGGTATGAGCCATAATGATAAAAATACAAATCGATGATGATTTTAAAGTATTTTATATTTTTTTAAAGGATACTAAAGGCCAACTAAAGACAATTAAATTTTGATAATTGGATGTGTTTTTAGCCAATTTCCCTTTGTTTAATCACATTCTCTTTACGTTGATACTTACAAATGATTTCTTTAATTTCATTGAGATAATGAATTGGGTGTTTGCGATTGAGGTCTCCATATTTAGTTGTGAGAATAGAGCGGTTAAGGAAGTGTTTGAGAGATTGCTTAAATTTATGCAATTTTTTAAAATATAAAAGTATTTTATGCTTTAAATTCTTATTTAACAATTTCAAAATCATTTAATCAGTTTAAAAAATAAAATCTACTTTTAATAGTAAATATTATAATATAATGTTATACAATTTAAAAAAAAAAATATATGAATTAAGAAAATCAAGTTTGAAAGTATTCAACAATATTGTGAGCAAACATAAATATTATACAACAAGATAAGTGTTATACGTAGGTTTTAATATACATAAAAATAATTTCAAATTAAATTATAAAGTAGTTTATGCATTGCGTGACGTGAGACATCATCTAGTATTTATAAAGGAGTATGGCATTTCGAATTCAAAGGCCCCTAGGAATAGGATAATATTGCATATGACAGCATATTTATACTTGATCTTGGTGATAGATGAAAATGAAATATTCCTCAAGCTCTTTCAATGGAAAAGATTTTTCACTGTGGTATGACGCGTGGTATGACGCGTGTGATAGGGTAAAAGTAAAAGTGATGAACCAAAAATGTTGTTGATATAAAAAAAGAAAAAAAGAAAAAAACAAAGGGAAGAACAAACAAGAACAAAAAATGTTGGTGGTGTCCACTGCTCAATCAACCACTTTTATTGTGGAAAAGAGTTGTGTCTATATCTAGGGACAGAGGCACAATTGGAACTATTTTTTTTGAGGGTGCGGCACAATTGGAACTCGGGGAGCAATTCCCCTCTCAAAATTTTTTTTTAAATATATTAGTATATATATATTGGTATTAATTTTAGCAAGTTTGTTCTATAAAATTATATTTTGTCCGTTTAACAATATTATTGATTCTTTTGCTATCTAATATCATTGATTCTTTTAAATGTAATGTTATAATCAACAACTTTTTTACAACATTTTTACAAACTGCTGATGTAGTGAAATCTTATTGGTTTGAATTTGGGCACACTATTTACATCACTTTTTAATTTACCAATAATTACTCACCACATTAGCAATTTGTACCAAAAAAGTTATAGCTCAAGCATTTTCTTCATTTTAAAAGGCCATAAAAAAAATTATATATCTAAAATCTAAAACAAAATATACAAGCCAATATATATGTAGGGGCTCCGTTTTCGGAGGACACCCCCGACAATACATTTGTAGAGAGTGGGTTGAAGGGTTTGGCTCCGGCCGGCTTCTCACCGGTCCTCCGGGATCTTTTCCTTAGCTTTTCTTCCTTTGGGGTCGCTCCTCGGCTGGGGCCCCAGAGGGGCCCCCCTCCACGAGTGGGGTTCTTTGCCTTATATACTCCTTTTTTGTTGATCCTGGCCTTACAGCTGTTGACCATCCAGGCCCCTACTTCTGAACTTGTCCCATCAGACACGTTCTCCCCCATGCTGAGGGCTTCATCTCCCCAGGTTGCGCCGCTCAGAGGTCTTGTCATCATTAATGCGGCTTGGGGAGCCAGACGAATTCATTGACTGCAGATGTGACTGCCTTCCCTGGGCTTGTCCCCTACCCTGAGTTAGACTAGGTATACCGAGGATAGGGTCGTCCTCGGCGTGGCCCAGAGGGCTAAAAGCCCCTAGATAACTGCCTGGGACAGCCATTGATCCTCGGCGTGGGCCTTGGGCCAGCCTAGAGGTGGGCCGAGACTTTCAGGCCCACGGGCCCCACAATAGCCCCTCAAAATCCTGCTGCACGTTCCCTCGGACGGGGAGGAGGGTTTTGATACCCACGGCCCCCTCAAGTTCCGGAAGGCCTTTCGCTAGCTGGTTTTTCCCCAAATAGTCAGCTTGGTGCTTCAGTTCTTCGGTAAATAGTTAATCTCGCATAGGAGATTCTGTTGCTGCCTTCAAGATAAGTGGCGAGCTCTCCGTAGGCTTGGGTCCGAGGACCAGACAAGACCTAGGCACAGGTGCTGCCTTCAAGATAGTGGCTAGCTCTCCGTAGGCTTGGGTCCGAGGACCATGCAAGACCTAGGCACAGGTGCTGCCTTCAAGATAAGTGGCGAGCTCTCCGTAGGCTTGGGTCCGAGGACCATGCAAGACCTAGGCACAGGTGCTGCCTTCATAAGTAGTGGCTAGCTCTCCGTAGGCTTGGGTCCGAGGACCATGCAAGACCTAGGCACAGGTGCTGCCTTCATAAGTAGTGGCTAGCTCTCCGTAGGCTTGGGTCCGAGGACCAGACAAGACCTAGGCACAGGTGCTGCCTTCATAAGTAGTTAGTTTCCCCATAGGCCTGAGTCCGAGGACCATGCAGAGCCTTGGTTCTGTCTAACACTTGGTCTTCTGAAGTAGTTAGTTTCCCCATAGGCCTGAGTCCGAGGACCATGCAGAGCCTTGGTTCTGTCTAACACTTGGTCTTCTGAAGTAGTTAGTTTCCCCATAGGCCTGAGTCCGAGGACCATGCAGTGCCTTGGTTCTGTCTAACACTCGGTCTTTTGAAGTAGTTAGTTTCCCCAAAGGCCTGAGTCCGAGGACCATGCAGAGCCTTGGTTCTGTCTAACACTTGGCCTTCTGAAGTAGTTAGTTTCCCCAGAGGCCTGAGTCCGAGGACCATGCAGAGCCTTGGTTCTGTCTAACACTTGGTCTTCTGAAGTAGTTAGTTTCCCCATAGGCTTGAGTCCGAGGACCATGCAGAGCCTTGGTTCTGTCTAACACTTGGTCTTCTGAAGTAGTTAGTTTCCCCAGAGGCCTGAGTCCGAGGACCATGCAGAGCCTTGGTTCTGTCTAACACTTGGTCTTCTGAAGTAGTTAGTTTCCCCAGAGGCCTGAGTCCGAGGACCATGCAGAGCCTTGGTTCTGTCTAACACTTGGTCTTCTGAAGTAGTTAGTTTCCCCACAGGCCTGAGTCCGAGGACCATGCAGAGCCTTGGTTCTGTCTAACACTTGGTCTTCTGAAGTAGTTAGTTTCCCCATAGGCCTGAGTCCGAGGACCATGCAGAGCCTTGGTTCTGTCTAACACTTGGTCTTCTGAAGTAGTTAGTTTCCCCATAGGCCTGAGTCCGAGGACCATGCAGAGCCTTGGTTCTGTCTAACACTTTTTAGTAGGAGCTCGTCCTCGGACCCGAGAGTTTTGCTTTTGGTGTAACGATGTCCACGGGCCGTTTGTTGGGGGTTGTTTTTCTTCAGGTCGGATCGTGACCTCACACGTGACGTTGACCTCGCCTCTAGTTCGTGTTCTTCATCTTCTTGGTTTACGAGGCGTCGCTTGGCCTTCCGCGCTCTGTGTTTGACGCTTCGGTGCCCGTAACGCGCCTTCATTAATGCCTTCGTGGATTAACGCGAATCCGGCGGTTGGCAAGCCCCTTGGAATTGGGTGAGCATTAACTTCTTTTGACAATTCTTCCTTCGAATTCTGCATGGCTCAACTCCCACCAGTTTTCGCCTTCTATATAAGGCGTTCTTAGGGGAATGTTTCTCCTCATTCCATGGACCTTCCACCACAACCAGAAATACGTCCTTCCGCTTCTCCGAGCCCCTTTGACACCACCGCCAGGATTGTGACCAAAGTTGGGAGATATGGGATCGAGGGCCGCTGTGGCCGCAGCCCCCACTGGGCTTCCGGCGCGGCAGAGTCCAGGCGTAACACTGGCAGTGCCTTGTATGGTGGCCAGCTGGGACGTTGTTGAAGTACCTAGCGTCTCTCCCCGGGGCGCATCTCCGGTGGAGGAGACACGCGAACTCATGTCATGGCTAGCGCCTGAGTGTTGCCGTCTCCAACGGCCAGCGCTCGGGAGGATTGGAGAGCATCAAGGAAACATCACGGGGGAGGACACTCCGGTGCCCCTGCATCTGCTCCTCGCTTTGTTCAAGCTTCCGCCTTGAAGCGAGCCAGCCTCAGCCCCCTTCCCTGCTTTTATTGTCAAGTTCTCCCATTCTCTTGATGCCAATAAAAGCACGGGTTGACACTTCTCCCTCCCTCTAGCTAGTTGTAGAATCGGACCGCCTGAGCCTCCGATTGTAGGATTAGTTTGTAATAAAGCTTGTAAAACAAGCCTGCCTGAGCCTCTGATTGTATCTTGTAATCTTCTTTTATGGAATAATAAAGAACTTCTTTTATTTGCTGTTGAGTCTTCTCTTTTTTTTTTTGCTGCAGAATTTCTTCTTTCTTTTTCTTTCTTTTTGCACCGCCACCTTTTTGCGTAGCATTCGCTTTGAAACGACCGCCGGTTGCGCCGGTCAGCGCACTAACCCTTCCCACAGACGGCGCCAATTGTAGGGGCTCCGTTTTCGGAGGGGTCCCCCGACAATAAATTTGTAGAGAGTGGGTTGAAGGGTTTGGCTCCGGCCGGCCTCCCATCGGTCCTCCGGGATCTTTTCCTTAGCTTTTCTTCCTTTGGGGTTGCTCCTCGGCTGGGGCCCCAGAGGGGCCCCCCCCCACGAGTGGGGTTCTTTGCCTTATATACTCCCTTTTTGTTGATCCTGGCCTTACAGCTGTTGGCCATCCAGGCCCCTGCTTCTGAACTTGTCCCATCAGACACGTTCCCCCCCATGCTGTGGGCTTCATCCCCCCAGGTTGCGCCGCTCAGAGGTCTTGTCGTCATTAATGCGGCTTGGGGAGCCAGACGGATTCATTGACTGCAGATGTGACTGCCTACCCTGGGCTTGTCCCCTACCCAGAGTTTAGACTAGGTATGCCGAGGAAAGGGTCATCCTCGGCGTGGCCCAGAGGGCTAAAAGCCTTTAGACAACTGCTTGGGACAGCCATCGATCCTCGGCGTGGGCCTTGGGCCAGCCTAGAGGTGGGCCGAGACTTCCAGGCCCGCAGGCCCCACAATATATATATATATATATTAGCTCAACAACAAAAATTATCAATAATAAAGCTAAATACAATTAAGCTTAATCAATAAATTTGACCCAAAATAAACAGTTTGGCCCTTTAAAAAATTTAAAATAAAATAATTTTGTCCTAGACTAATAGCAATGCACACATAAAAAATACAAAAAGAAAAAAATATATATATAGCAGTTCAGTAGGAAAGACAAAGCTGCCGCATCCAATTAGTATTAAAACTGCACTTCCAAACTTTAAGTCCTAACTCCATTCTTGTTTTATTGAAAATGAAAAAGCCTTAAACACAATTTTTGTATCACAATTATTGCCACCAACCTTTATATGTGCCACTGATATGACCAGAGTCTTACCTAGTCACATTGTGATTCTAGAAGAACCGACTGAAAAACTGTGCTAAAGAGGAATGAGTGACCGGAGTCCACACTGATCATTAGCCATTAGGTCCATTACTTTCAAAGCTTTGCCGAACTTCAACCAAACTGATCTTTTGGCCACTTTACCAAATTGTCGTTTCTTTTATAAGATATTCCTCATAATTTGTCGTATTCCTCCCATTCCAAACGTGGGTACCACTTTGAAATTCAAGTAACCAATCAGAGTGGCCTCAAACATCAATAATTGCTGCAATCCACAAAACCTTAAAAAGTTAAGGATTCCTAATCTTTGATCAGAGCTAGTTTGACACTTTTTTTGGCTTCATTCGGATTGGTACACGTGCTGCCTAATACAGATCTTAAAAAAGAAAAAACTAAAAGATAAAGTAAATAAAAATGTGATGTTAATGATGACCTAAATGAAAATCAATAAAAAATTGACCATATCAACATTTTGTAAAAATGTTGTAAAATAATTTATAACTGTAGTATTACTAATACATTTAAATTATGTTAAAGTAGAATTTTTATCTTGTATAAAAAAAAATTGAAATTTTAAAGATACAGTACTTAGTCGCAAAAAATAAAATAAACTAAAAAATATATTGAACAAAAGTGGCACCAAATAACTACAGTTTAGTCAGAGAGGTTTTGAAAATGCAATTTTTCTTTAAATCTTTGAAACTTGGAAATATATGATTGATATGCTGACTATCCATAATTGACTCAAAAAACTTAAGACTAAAGCATGATTGTTATTGTTCTAAAAAGTAGAAATGGGTCTAACTTAGTCTAGTCCTTTACTTTAAAACTTCTAACCAGTATCTTTCGATTACTCTATAACCCCACATAAGTGCTTTACTTATTAACCAAAAAAAAAAAAAAAAACTTTGAAGCATCCCCGAAATATGGATTCAGATCATTTAGATTTCTTAGGGTACTCTACCAAATAAATTTCTTTAAATTTTAACCATTTTTTTTTTTTTTATGATTTAAAGTTTTAGATTCTACTAATAATATTCTTAATTGTTTTGTTTGTAACATTATTTTATTATTTTAAGAGTATTGTTAGTGGAATACTGATATGTTAGAATTTAGATTTTTTTTTTTTTATATACAAGATAGAATTTCTACTCTAACCTAATCTAAGTGTATATGTGTGTGAAACTCTCTCCTGGAGACTTGATCCCCTGGCCTTTGCCCCTCACACCCAACAAGTACTTATACTTGTGGAGTGACCATCGCACCAAGGGTGTGCGGTGGTTGGTGCGATGGTGGAATTTAGAATTTTAAATCATAAAAGAGTGATTAAAATTTAAAAAAATCTATTAATAGATTACCTTAAAAAATCTAGAAGATCTGAATCACTCAAAATATATATCCATTATCCACCCACCAGACAAGGTCTAAATCTGTCTGTCCAAATGGTATAGCTGCTCATTTCGAAGTGCTTTTTGCTTTTTCTTACTTAGAGTGGTCCATTTATCTATTATATAAAGTAGGGTTGTGCTGTTTCTCCAAAAAAAAAAAAAAATTTGCTTGTGCTCCTCGGGGGAGAAAAGAAAAAGTTAAAAAGTAGGTTTTTTTTTTTTTTTTGACAAAGTTAAAAAGTAGGCTTGTTTTGATTAAAATATAATATAATTTGAGGATTTTTACTTCAAAAGTTATAAATTTTCTCGTAATTACAGAAATAGATTTAAATTTAAGTCAATAGATCTTTTATTTTTATACAACAAAAGTAATGGGTCTGTGCCAATCTACATTCATATGGGGAAAAGTGACAAAAGCTCTAACTTCATATCCTTCAATTAAAATTGAAAATTTTATTTATTCCTGTAACGTAAAATCATTGAACTTATTTTGGTAATTTTAGGAAACAGTATACAAATTATTATTATTTTAGGATGTTACTCTACCCTGTAACCCAAGACTGAATGGGTGCTGTTTGCACCACCACCACCAGTTGAGGCGGCATGTGAAGAAAATTCTAATCTCGAGAAGCCTTGAATGGCGGTAAGGTCAGCGGTGTCTATATCACCTTCTCTCTATCACATAATTTACATTTGGATGGCCATTAGAAAGGGGACAATTCAGTACTTGGACCTTTCAGCCTCAGGAACGTGACACATTGATATGGGGTACTAAATTCAACATTTTCTTTGAACCCTGTCAAGTAGCCAGCCACGTGTAAGAGTACACATAGATTTCTACAATAATTTCACAATTAAGCCCGACATATTGTTATTATCTTTCACCCAAGTTCACAAGTGGAGAAGGTATTAGGTGAGACGGGTGTATAAGTCCATTGTTTTACTGACACGTATAAGTATAAGCCCATTGTTTCACTGACATGCGAAACCGTCTCACCCAGAATTTTCTCCCACACCACTTTATTGTTTGTCATTGAGAACTTGTTGCCCACGCTGTTTGTAAAAAAATTATCTACATTACTACATACAACTGTTGATAATGTTTCTAACGAAAACATTTAATGTTCAAATCCACCCCAATTATTCTATACATGTATCAAAAAGTGACTAATTGTTTACTAAAACATCAATTTCTTGTTTTCTACTACCCCTAAGTTGATATTTCAAAAGCTGGCTGCTCATGATCAGCATGTTTATGCAAGCAGACACTGAATTAGAATAAAAGTCATTTCTTCTTCAGATATATAGGGAACAAGACATAAGAGTACATCGCCATACATGTGCAGTATGCCCAACACAGGCAAAATGCAGGTTAAGAAATGTAACAACTAACAGCATTTATATAGATGTATGTGTGTATATATATTATCTAACATGAACATCTCAGTTATGCAACAAGAAGATGCTTATGCTTCTAAGCTATTTCACAGCAGCACTGAATATTGGCTTGGTCCTTCCCAGTTCTTTATTGGCCTTCTTCAATCCTGCACTGAAAGATGTCCTAGACTAGCAGAATTAACCCAAGTTCATGTGGACTTAAAAACATCTAATAAAACAAGCTTATATATATATATATATATATATATATATTAAGCAACTAGATTTAGAGAGGAAGAAGCTTCATCCATCCAACACGGAACTTTGTACAGATGACTTTCCGCATTTCAACATACAGCTTTCCCCTTATATGAGTGCTGTCAACCAAAGAAAGCCGGAAGATAAAAGTTATGCCGTTTTCTTCAGAGGTACCACAGGGAGACATCTTGCTTTGGCAACGAGTCTACCGTATAGTCAATGGGTGCAAGGTTAAACGGAGAGCTGAATCTGAATTCAGTGAGATTATCATTGGGATTGCTATCAAATGGAGGATCAAATGGCTTGCACTGACCAAACTGAACTTCTGTTGTTGGGAACACACCGTGTTGCATAGGCATGCTAGTATCTTCACACACGTTGCCTCCCATAACAACCCCCTGGCTGTAATAGCCATCATCCATCTGAAGTTGAAACTTTTGCTGCTGCTGCTGCTGCTGAAGATTGGTATCATAGAATGACATTAGCTCAGATATCATTTTCTGCCCATCTTCAGGAAGTCCTAGTCTTGAAACATTAAGTGGACTCTGGCTCACTGGTGGAGTAGCTGGCTTAGGTTGAGTATAGGGTAGAGAGAAGGCTGCTGACTTGTCATCATTGATTTGAAAGTTTGACATTCCAAATGCTTGCGAAGGATTGTTTCGGTGTGGACAAATCATTTGGTGATTGTTTCTCGAATTCCTGTCAAGAAAACCAAGGCGGTAGTCATTATATGGGCATTGAGGGAACTCACAAGAATACATCTTTTGATCCATCAATGAATGTTGCTCATCAGGCAGCTGCTTCCTCTTTGGAATGAAATCCGATGAGTTAATTTCAATGAGCTCTCCCTTAATTTGAGGATCCACTGGTGGGATAAGAAGCCTATCTCTTGGTCCAGCAGTGCCCATCTTCAAGAGATTGACATCGAGGGGCTTGCAATCTTCTACATCAACATTCAGTTCATCACCCACTCCTTCAACATCATAATCACTAGAATCACAGATGGCCAAACACCCGCTCCCAGCAACTGACAAAGGTGGACATTTATCAGGGTACAACATCTGAGCCAGCAACTCCTCCTGATTTATAATGGCCAGCCAAGTAGCACTCTCCTTGGCAGTCATCTTGTCCTGCAAGCATTTTGACTGACGAACAAGCTTGCGGATCTTGGCAATGTCGGGGGACATGTGCTTGATAACAGCTGTGAGAACACTCACCTTCCAAGCCTTCTTAAGATCATGAGGCTTCTTGTATGGAGGAGGCCCCTGATCCTTAGGCAAACCCAATTGTGGCCACCATTCCTCATTCCCAGTTGGCCACCACGGTGGGGCAACACCCTTCTCCAAGGGGAAACGCCGCTGAGGCGGATCGCAGTGCTGCATCAGAGCTGACAAAAGTGATCCAAGAGTTGTGTCCTGGAGCTCCTGCAAGGTGTGAGGGGTGGATGCCATTGCACTGCAGTCTTCATTCTTCACAGGGATTGAATGCTCTGCCTGATACTTGGCAATTGCAGCGGGACCATTTCGATCAAACCTTACTTTTTCCTTCCACCATGCCCTCAGATTGTCAGAGGCTCCACTCACCGGCTTGCCCTTTTCAGGAATAATCCCATAAACAAATCCTTGAGCTTTACAAACTTCCATCATTTTCAGCATATACTTCAGGATAGCATCTTGCGACCGAGACATCTTCTTCCTTCGGGCTTGCTCCTGGGATTGGCGCTGCTTTGCACTGTCAGCCCCTTCCTTTCCCTTATTCTGTTCTTTGAGTCGTCTCAATAGCATTCGATCTCTCCACATCCTCTTCTCAAGCTCATCAACATCCATCTCTTCATCACTATATTCATCCTCTGCTCCTGTCCCTTGTTCATGCTCAGGAACTCCCTCTCCTTCCCCAAGAGAACCTGAAAGAAATTCTAGATTGGGACAAAAACCCATTTCTTCAAAGATCCCCATTCAGCTCTTTAATTGCACCAAGATCAACAACTCTGAATCTCTAATCAATATATGAACTTTGCACGCAAAATTTCACTCGAAATTCTCAGGCTTTCCAGAATTGAACCCGGTAAAATCGTTGAAATCTGATCAAAATCTTTGTAAAATGCCTAAATCAAATAACAAACCAGAGTCAGTGTGATCCATGATACCATCTAGTACACATCGGGAGCACTTAATTGGCAACAACTGTGTTAATTGTAAATAAATAAAGCACAAAATCTCATACTATCCGCAAGTACAAAAACTAAAGTATAGCGAAAATAAGAATCTATTCAAATGATCAAAATACATACTTAAATAGCATGAAAACGAATAGCAGGAGAGTAACCAATAAGCACCAACACAAACACACCAAGGCTCTTTTTCTGGGTCGGTTGGGTGTGAAAAAGAGGCTCATTACTCATAGGACAAGGTTTTCCTCCGTTTATAGGAACCTCCTCGACCTCTTACGTGCCGATTAGATGACAATCCACGTGTATTTTAATTGCATGTCTCATTAGGTGATTTTAAACATGTAATTAAGAAAACAAGTGGATGATTATTTAATTACCGCACCGCAGAGCTGGTTTAAAGGAAATTTTTGTACTAATTTACGGGATTCCTCGATTATAGAAACAAAATTAAGCTACAAACTAAGCAAAAAATTGGTCATATCCTGATAAACGATAACGTAACTTCCATAAAAACCATTACAACCAAATCCCCTAAAAGCTATTATGGAAGCCAAAGTCAAAAACAAAGAAATAAATACATAAACTAACAGCCCTCAGATCTTGTTGGTTCCCAAAGCAAATATCTCTAACACTAGACTAAGATTTCGGATTTCACCGTCTAAACTACGCCACATACCACATACCATCTTTTTTAGCTTTTAAATAAAGCTTCCAGTCAATTTTCTCATACCCCAAGCAAAAAAAATGCAGCTTTTCCTTTTTATTACGATTTCTTAACACACAATACTCATTTAAAAATAACAAAAATTGATATCATAGTCAACAAAAATCTGAACAATACATAGATGGCTCCAAAAATTATGGGTTTTGAGCACACGAAAGATTCATATATCACTAGCCGCCTCTTCTCTTTTTCTTTTCTATAGATCCAGTTCAAAAAAATAACACACAAAAAAAAATCTGAAAATAAATAGTAATGAAAAAAACAGAAACATGAAACTGAAATATAAACAGTAACCCACCACCTGAAACGACAACCTTTTTTTTTTTTTTTTGAAACGACAACCTACGTCCGAGGAATTTGGTACAAGAGTGTGAGAACCAAAGACTATTATCAAATTCAGATACACAAAAAACACAAACTGAAAAAACAAAGTACTTTTTACTATTTTCTGTGTTCACATACAGTGTAAACTAAAAAAGTTGGACACAAATATATATACAGTATATAGTTAGTAGCAGAAATGAGAAAGAGTTTGAAGTAAATGTTACCTGTAATGGTACTGTGAAGCTGAGGCCAAACTGAAGCTCTGTCACAAAGACAGAAGAGAGAGAGAGAGAGAGTTTTGGTTTGGTTTTTCTTCTGAAGAGAGAGAAAGGGTGGTGGGTCTGAAATGAGAGAGAGTGTAGCAACAGTGAGTAACTTTGTAGTGAGAGTCACATTAAATTTAACCATGGTCAGGTTACGTTTTAACCGCGGTGAAGCCGTGGGCTAGCGTTGCTTTGCTTTGCGTTGCGACGTTTCATGTTGGGATTTATTTTTATTTATTTATTTTATAGTGTAATTTACTGTTTTGGGATTCTCTTTTTTTTTTGGTTCTGTCTTTCTTTATCAGTTCTTTTTAAGGTCACACGTTCTTACCCACCACTTGCATATTTGCCTATCAATAATGCCAAGACCACAATAAATTACACAACTTTTAATTTTAGCATTATTCTTTATCAATATATGATCGGTTTACACCACTTATATATAAATTACCGTTAATACTTCTGAAAATTGATACGTATAATATTAATATGGGAAATGCTAAAAAATACCTTTAGGGTACACGTTAATAATTCATTTAAAAAAAAATTTATGAGAAATGAAAAAAAAATAATTAATATTTTAACAGCTTTTTTCATTTCTCATAAAAATAGTATAAAAACTTTCTTAAAATAAATTATTAATGAGTGCCCTAAGGATACTCGTTAGCATGACCCTATTAATATTTGTGAAAACTAATATAATAATCGATTGAAAACGTGTACTAGCTGTGACAAAGTGTGTGAAAGAGATCACTCTTGTAATTGATGTTAAGAGTTAAGATCCCCACACTTGCCATGAAGTGCTTGGTCACCATCTCATTTTGTATAACAAGCACGTTTAATAAATTTGGCTGAAACAAAAGAAAGACAAAAGGTTTTGTGTTCCATTTGGTAGACAAAGTTTTAATGCCATTAACTTTTATGTCACATTTTTTTTAATATTGATAGATAATAATTAAACATATAATCGCTTTGAATTTGTACTTCCTATTTTATAAGGTGAGCACTTTAATGACATATACCTCTTATTTGGAATTTGTATATAGATGGAAAACCAGACGCAATTTCTACCAATAATAATAATAATAATAAATGGATACACAATCACCTTGGATTTGTATAACCATATATCATTGAAATACTAAAAAGTGTATGTATGTATATGTATATGTATGTATGTATATATATATATATATATATATATATATAAAGCTTTTTTATGAGAGAAAATTTATATCACAACTCATACTTTAGGCAAATTGGTACCTCCTCTAGCATTAGTACTTGAGGGTTCAAGGGGGGAACAAGTTCAAGCTACCGGGATAGCATATTTAAAAATTTAAATTTCTAATCAACTAGAAAAAGAAATTTAGTATTTTTTAACATTAATTTTTTTGAACACTCGACAAGTTCTAAGTTTACATACATATATAGTTATGATAGGATTTAAATTTATATTTTTGGCTCCATGATGATTGTTCTTACCATTAGGCTAAGACATCAATTAATTTCATATAAGGGGATTCAAACTCAAATCACTTATTCAACGATAAGAAACTTTATTAGTTGAACTATTTGGAACCCACCATTAAACTACAAGTTTTATTCTAGTCTAATAACAAAAATGATCTATTTATTTAGTTATTATCTCATGAAAAACAAACTACATAATATCACCTTTTATTTATAAATAATTTTTTGTGTGAAAAAAAAATGTAATTAAAAGGATTTGTGAACATGCCAAAAGGATTACAGTTTTGTTGTACAATATTTTGAACCGCAGTGTAAATAATAAATTTTTAGGTAAATTCCATTAATATACCTTGAGATTTAGGCTGATGCCAACTAAGTCCAAGATTTTTTAAAAATTACCAATTTGGTCTTTAAAGCCAACTTAGTCCCTAAAAATTGTTAGGGCATGTTTGGTAGACTGTAATAGGTGTTGTAATGTAATAGTTATTCCTATGGTTTAGTTATTCTTTAGTTTGGTTATATTTTTATTACAAGGAATATTCATTCCTTATGAATAACTATTCTTTAAAATGAGGAATAATTATTCCTCTTCAAAAGATTGTATTAGCTATTCCTTAGTAAGTGTAATAATTTCAAAACTTAATATATTTCCAAATAAACAAACTTTCCATATACATTTAACAATTATAAAAATAAAAAATCATAAAAAATAACAAATATCTCTCTTAAATTTAAAAATAACAATTTTTAAGGAGATATAATTGTATGAGTAAGATATTTCTTAAAATAAATGTTAAGTTTCATTCTAATGTTATAACTCACAACCAAACTAATGAATAAGTTTAGTTATTACATTACAACACTAAGTTGGCTCTATTCAATGTTAAATGTAATAACTAATGAATATGTTTAGTTATTACATTACAATTCCTATCGTAATCCCCATTCAGTGTACCAAACACACCCTTAGGATAGTTAGTAATTTTCTCAATTGTCTTAGGGAACTAAGTTGGCTCTAGGGAATTCTTCATAAATAAAAAAAGTTGGCTTTAGGGATCAAATTCGTTAGTTTTAAAAATTCTCGAACTTGGTTGACATTAGCCCAAACATCAAGGAATATAAATGAAATTTGCTTATAATTTTTTTTTATAAATACGATAGAATTTTAACTTCTGTCATTCGCTTCATAAATATTATTCTTTGTCACTAGGCCAAGATGCTAATTGATTTTTGAAATAAGCGGAGTTCAAATCTCTAATATTATATTTTATGGTAAGAATCATTATCGGCTGAGCTAACTAAAACTCGTTAGAAAATAACATATACCAAATCTACACTTAGAGGAATGACAACCATTGATCAAGAAAGTTGAACTTGATTATCACAGACAGGTGTGTGGGTTTGTGTACAAGAATTGGTGAGGTGAGGGCAATTAATTACTCCATCCGTCCCAATTTGTTTGTCTTGTTTGAAAAATTAAATTTTTTAAGGGAACATCATTTATTGTCTTGTCTACCTTATAAAAATGTATAAGTTTACAAAACTAACCTTAAATAAATTTATTAGTTTTTTTTTTAAAGAGTTATTCTTAATGAGGTAACTAAAAAGGTGCCCCAATTAGATTGATTTTTTAAATATTTGTTAGTTTTTTTTTTAAATAGTTTTGAAAATAAAGTAGGGGTATAATAGGAATATTAGTAAATTAATAACTTTTATTTTTAGAAACAGAACAATATTTTGAGATATCTCAAAATAGAATAGAGGACAAATAAACTGGAACAAATTGAGTAATTAAGTGAGCAATTGAGGAAAGGAGCACATGAAAGAATGTATAGTTTAGTGGAAGGAGTTCAATTATTAATTTATTTTATTTGTTGGCTATAGGAATTGGAACTTTCCTAAAATGCCCTTTCTAATAACTGTTCAATTCCCAAGTTTCTATCCAAGATATTGTTTGGCTGTTTCTGAGATTATGAAATTAATTAATTAATTGATTTTGAAGTTGTGTCGTGAGAAGTATCAGATGGGAGTTGCATTTATTGTCCTAATCACGGGAGAGTTGGAGCCCTCGTGACTCTTTTATCAACACAGAGAGGAGCCTTTAAAAAGTATTCTCAGATTTTTTTTTCCCCCTCTCTTTTTCTGGCTGGGATTTCATATATATATATATATATATATATATATATTTGTAGGTTTATTTTTTGAGACTTCAATAAAAAATAAAAAACTTTTTGAGAAACTTTTTAAGTGAGGTGAATGCCGCAATAGAAATATCAGACAAACGAATTTTCAACTCTTGCATACGAAAAATATATATATGCGATATCTTACAACTAAGCACTTAGTAAGTGCCTTATAGACAATACTTGTGATTGTCCTCCTTAGCAATAATAAATAAATTTCTCTTTCTACCAAAAATTATATAGAAATATTGGATAAATGATAAACTTTCTTTTTTGGAAACTTAAAAAAAAAAAAATCTGATAATTATTACTTAAATTGACATTATTTTGAAATTGTAATTGATAATTTCAAAAAATTTTAAAATAGTGTTTTGAAAACATGAGTATAAGTGTTGAAATCATGTTTTCAAAACATGATTTTACCTATAATTCAATCGAGTAAGTTTAAGTGATGAAATCATGGTTGTCGAAATCCCGATTTAGATCTTAAAATCCTACGATTTCACAATCCCACCTGCCCAAAACAATCCAAATCTTTTAAGGATGTTTGCGATCGTTCATGATTGGTAAGATTGTACGATTTTGACGATCCCAAATGATCCTAGTCAATTGTAATTTTCTTTAACTTGACAGAAGGCTCAGTTGGATCCAAATGAAAATAACATCTCAATAGATCAAGTTTTGTTATTCTAATGTACAGAGATAGAGTGTCAGTTGGACCTAAATAAAAAATAACATCCCAATAAAGTGTCACATTTTGAGGTTTTTGACATCTTTTAATGATGTTTACAAATGGATGAAGTGATGTATGGTAGTTACATCAAATGGATGCAAATTTTTTGTTTTTATGAATGAATGTATAATTTATGTGATTATTTAACATACCAATGTGTGTGTTTTGATTTTTTCTCAAATAATGTAGAATATTACTATCCACAATCCGATTTATCTCTCACGATCCTACGTAGGATCTCGATTTTGACAACCTTGTATGAAATCATGTTCATAAAATATAGTTATAAAGATATATCCCCAAATTACTTCAAAAATATAGTTTCAATCTAATAATTAATATGAAAATTTTTCCTTTTTTATTCACATTCCATTAGTTAACATAACTCACAATTATGCTTGATTTGTTGACCGTGTAATAGATTCATTGACATGTAACATAGTATCAACAAGGAGAATTCTTGCTCAAGATTAGTTCAAATCTTAAGCTTAACTTCCCAATATCTTGAGTGCATGTGATATGGAAATGATCTGTTATTGTAAGTTGATGATGCAGTTGATCAAGGGTTAGACTTGATCTGAGAACGTCTACAAGAAATATTGGCTTGTCAGATTGCTAATGGTGAAGATCATTCGATTCTTAAATCAGTAGCAAATTAGAGGGAAAAATATCTCAAAAAACTGAGAAAATGTTTGTACCTTTTTTGGGTTGATAATACCGCCGCTATTTTGAGATTCCATGGACTTCATTTCACCCATTCTCATTCCTTTAGTTATTGAGTTATCCCCCAATAGAGATTCTAGGGCATAAAACTTGGAAGTGATAAAAATATGTGTAGGCCTTCACCTTCAGGAGAATTTGACTTTAGTTTTGATCCTAACTCACATTATACCTAAATCCCTATGAATTCAACACGTGGATTACTCTATTCAGTAACTTTGAGTCCGTTTGGATAACACTTATTGTTGCTGAAAGTTGATAAAAACTGATTGTTGCTGAAAACACTGTAGTAAAATAATTTTTAAATGTGTGAATAGTATTGTGGGACCCACTTTTAATATTAAATATTGCGTGAACAGTGCGTGAACAGTGCACGCACAGTGAATTTTGTCTCCCAAAGTCAAAAAAGCCGGCCAAAAAAAAAAAAAAAAAAAAAAACATAAAACGCAACTCTACAATGAGTGAGAAAAAGTGGTATCCAAACCCAACCTTTATTTATTTTATTTTTTGAGAAGATATTTAGTAACTTGTAAGTTGTAAGTACATGTTTACCCAAAAAAAAAAAAACTTGTAAGTACGTCATAGAGGCGTTTGGTTCACTGTGATATATCAATGATGTGATGTACATTGCGATGATGTAACATTAAGGTTTTTAATTTATTTTATTTTTTCTAATATTACCATAATTTAAAACTACAAAATATATCAAATCATCTTAATCTTATTATCTTCTTAAGCAATGTAATATTGTATTTTTGTTTTGAGATTACATTAATGTAAGATTACAATAATGTGATATTATAGCGTAATGAACATCACGACGAACCAAACGCCACCTTAACAATTTGTCATATAAAATAATATTGATGAGTAATAAAGTGAGCGTTTGAATCACGTCCACATTTGGATGTTTTGCGTTTCAGCCCTTTTTTTTTGGGACCAGCGCCTAGTGCACTGTTCATGGGACATGAACAGTGCATCAAAACATATGAACAGTATTTTTTAGTGTAAACAGTAACTGGAAATTATTTTTTTATTGTTTTCAATTTTCAGCAAAATAAGGAGTATCTAAACGCACCCAAAGTGTGAAAATGATTGATCATTGATGGGACTGACGAAGTAGGCCTTGCAAGAGGTAAATCATACCGACGAGAAGAGTCTTCAGTGACGAGAGAACACTATACTGACGGGGACAACGTTTCATTCAATACCATCAGTAAATGACATGGACGGTTACAAATCCATCTGTACAGACCGTTGAGGCCTAATAAAAGCCACATGATGAGGCCTGGGAGCGTTACTTGGAGGGAAGTTAAAGCTCCATAAATAGCCCAACGGCTAGAACCTACAATAACATATAAATCCCCCACACTCTCCCACGGAAGAGGTATGAGATATTTAGATTGGTGCTATTTTGTGTATTTATTCTTGTGCAATTCTTGACTCTAACTTGGGCATCGGAGGTGTTGTGGCAGGCACCACACCGGTGACCGTCTCAAAGAAACTTCTTTCCAAGAGGCTAAGTACATCGCCTGGCAACACTCAGTGACTGACGAATTCATACTTCTTCAGTTTGGCGCCGTCTGTGGGGAACGACATTTTTTCATTCAATTGCGAAAAGGTAGTTTCCTGTCAAATACTTATTTCATATGGAGTCTAATCAAGATTCTGCAGCCTTGGCACAGCAAATTCAGGCCCTGGCAGCGACCGTCGAGGAATTGTCCAAACAAAATGAGGAAATGAAGCAGAGGCTTCAGCAGGAAGAGAATCGGTTTAAGGGAAACCGAGAGGACGAGGGAGATAGTCATAGAAGAATCGACCATCCAAGGCCTACCACTCCAACCGAGCAGAACTCGAATCTACTCCAGGAGATGAGGAAGGAGATGGACGAACTTAGGAACGCCATCAAAGAAAAAACTGAACGGAGTGTGGACCGATTGGTCAGGGCAACAGATTCGCCGTTCACTGTGGCCGTCCTCGACTGTCCAGTGCCGTCAAAATTTCGGCTGCCCCAACTCGAACCGTTTGACGGGCTAAAAGATCCCCAGGATCATCTTAACACATTTAAGACGACCCTAGGACTCCAGCAGCCCCCAGACGAGATTTTGTGTTGTTCCTTCCCAACCACTTTCAAGGGAGCCGCACGGGAATGGTTCACAAAGCTGCCCACATCGTCCATCGACACCTTCGAACAGTTGAGCAATGCCTTCCTGCGCCACTTCATTGGAGGACAACGACCAAAGAGAACCGCGGATCATTTACTCACCATCAGGCAGGGAGAGAGGGAAACTTTGAGGTCATATGTGAAACGCTTCACCCGGGAGACACTGGAGGTAGACGAGGCTGATGACAAGGTGCAGCTAACGACCTTTAAGGCTGGGTTGAGATCCAGAGAACTCGTCTCGTCGCTTGCAAAAAATCCCCCGAAAACAATGGCTGAAATGCTCCTCAAAGCACAGAAGTACATGAACGCGGAAGACGCACTGGCCGCCATCAGGGATATTGAGAGGCCAGGAGACAAGGGTAGAAAGGAAGACGACCGTAGGGGGCGAAAGCGTGAGCGTCCAGATCGCCGAATCAATGATGGAAGCAGAAGAAAAGATGATAAGAATCCTCGAACGGTAAAATTTACTCCTCTTGTTATGCCTGTTGATAAAATCCTAACGCAGATTAAGGACGAGCATTACCTAAAGTGGCCGCGGCCGTTGCACTCGTCTCCCAATGTTCGCGATAAGAACAAGTACTGCCGGTTCCACAAAGACCATGGCCATTACACCGAGGACTGTCGGGACCTCAAAGAGCAGGTAGAGGAGCTGATACGAAAGGGGAAGTTGCAGAAATTTGTAAAGAAGGGTGAATATAGTAGATCTCGGGACGGGAACAAAGGCCAGCCCGAGGCTTCGTCAAGGGGGAATGACCGTCAGTCCCAACCTCCTCAAAATGTGGTCGGGGAAATACAGACAATCACAGGTGGACCCGTCACCGGAGGTTCGTTCAGGTCCCTTCAAAAAGCATGCCAACGTCAAGTGAATAGCATCCACACGACTCCCCCGTTGAAGCAGAGACGAACCGAGCAAGACATGACTTTCAATGAAAACGACGCCAGGGGAGTAAAACAGCCCCACAACGACCCCCTGGTCATAATGCTTACCATAGAAGGGTTCAACACCAAAAGGATCCTCGTGGACAATGGTAGCTCTGCTGACATCATTTACTTCCCTGCATTTCAACAGTTGAAGCTGGACCCCAGAAGGCTACGTCCTTTTGATTCCCCCTTCGTCAGTTTCAGTGGTGACAAGGTCTACCCCAAGGGCATAGTAACGTTGACAGTGACAGTGGGGACATACCCAAAGCAACTGACCCGTCAGCTGGACTTCTTAGTGGTGGATTGCCCCTCCTCCTACAACGTCATCATTGGAAGACCTGCCCTCAACAAGTGGAAGGCGTCCACATCTACCTACTGCTTAAAAGTAAAATTCCCTGTGGAAAACGGGGTGGGTGAAGTTAAGGGAGACCAAGTCTTAGCTTGAGAATGCTACCAGGCCGTGTTGGCCGCAAAGGAAAACCACACCTGGATAATTGAAGAGAAGGAGGAAGAAAAAGTGGAGGCTCTAGAAACAGTGCAACTAATCGAGGGAGAAACGACCAAAACAACCAGGATAGGGACGACCTTGAGCCCCGAAATGAGAACAAAGCTCGTCCAGTTTCTTAAGCAAAACCTGGACGTCTTTGCTTGGAGCCATGACGACATGCCAGGTATATCCCCGGAAATCATCCAACACAGGTTGAATGTAGACCCCGAGAAGAAACCCGTCAAGCAGAGACGAAGAGTTTTTGCACTAGAAAGAGATCAGGTAGTCGCTGACGAAGTGAAGAAGCTCTTGACTGCAGGTTTCATCAGGGAAGTGTACTATCCAGACTGGCTGCCCAATACTGTTCTGGTAAAGAAAGCAAATGGGAAGTGGAGGATGTGCGTAGATTTCACGGACCTGAATAGGGCCTGCCCGAAGGATAGTTTCCCCCTTCCAAGAATAGACCAGCTCGTAGACTCCACAGCCGGGCACAAGCTATTGACGTTCATGGATGCTTTCTTCGGATATAACCAGATAAAAATGGCCGACGAGGATGAGGAGAAAACGGCCTTCGTCACCAGCTAAGGCCTCTATTGCTATAAGGTAATGCCTTCCGGACTAAAGAATGCAGGTGCTACTTATCAGAGGTTAGTGAACAGAATGTTCAGCAGGCAGATAGGCAGGAATATGGAGGTTTACGTGAATAATATGCTCGTCAAGAGCAAGGAAGAGCTTACCCATCTGGACGACCTCAGGGAGACATTCGCCACTCTCAAACAATACCAAATGAAGCTGAATCCAAGTAAGTGTGTGTTTGGTGTAGCCTCAGGGAAGTTCTTGGGATTCATGGTATCCCAGAGAGGAATAGAAGCAAATCCGGAGAAGGTTCAGGCCATAATCAACATGGTGTCACCCAAGGCCGTCAAGGAGGTCCAAAAGCTCACAGGACGGATCGCCGCCCTCAACAGATTCGTCTCTAGAGCAACGGATAAATGTCTCCCCTTTTTCAAGACCCTGAAGCAGGCCTTCGCCTGGACCGACGAATGTGAAGCGGCTTTCCAAGAGCTCAAGCGCTACTTGAGCAATCCATCTCTCCTAAGCCCGTCAAAAGAAGGAGAGAACCTGTATCTGTACCTAGCTGTTTCGTCTACAGCCGTCAGCGCAGCCCTGATCCGCGAAGAAAACAGAATACAACTCCCCGTTTATTATATCAGCCAAGCCTTCCAGGGGGCTGAATCCAGGTACCCAAAAATCGAAAAAATCACGTTCGCGCTGATAATTGCCTCACGCAAGCTCAGGCAGTATTTCCAGGCAAATCCAATCTGGGTAATGACGGACCAACCTATCAAGAGGTCCATGAGCAAGCCCGAGGCAGCAGGGAGAATGGTCCAATGGGCAATTGAACTTAGCCAGTTTGATATAGAGTACCATCCCAGGGCAGCCATTAAAGCACAGGCTCTGGCAGACTTTATCGCCGAGTTCACCCTTCCAGACGAACAAAACCTTGCCAGTAAGGGCAAACCTTGGGTAACACAGACCGACGGTTCGTCGGCCCAAAAGCGGGGAGGAGTAGGGGTCGTCATAACCACCCCTGACGGAGAAGTATTGAAGTATGGTGTTCAGCTGAAATTCCCGGCGACGAACAACGAAGCCGAGTATGAGGGGATTCTGACGGGGTTGATGCTAGGGAAAGTTTTTGGAGCCAAGACCCTATTAGTCCAAAACGACTTAAAGCTAGTAATTGGGCAGATCAAGGGAGAATACGAAGCAAAGGAAGAAAGAATGCAGAAATACCTCAGGTTGACAAAGCACTTGACTCAAGAGTTCGAAGAGGTAGAGTTCGTCCAGATTCCCAGAAGCCAGAATATGGCAGCAGACGAAGTATCGAAGATAGCCTCGTCAAAAGAAACGGGGTCGAATGTAGACCTGATGATGGAAGTACAGAAAAACCCCAGCATAGAAGAAATTTCAACCTTTGCAATCCAGAACACAAGCAGCTGGATGACGCCCATTGTATCCTTTCTTCAGGACGGACACCTCCCTCAAGACACAAATGAGGCTAGGAAGATCAAGAAGAGGTCTGCCAGATTCACAATTCTTAATGACACTCTGTACAAGAGGGGCTTCTCCATGCCCTACTTAAGGTGTGTGAACGAAGAAGACGCTGAGTACATCCTAAGAGAGGTCCATGAAGGAATCTGCGGAGATCATGCAGGCCCTAGATCCTTGGTAAGCAAAATTATGCGAGCAGGTTATTTTTGGCCTACTATGCAGGTAGACGCAATGGAGTTCGTCAAGAAGTGTGACAAGTGCCAACGATTCGGGAACATTCAACGACTGCCAGCCGAAAGACTGACGACGATAGCGTCCCCTTGGCCATTCGCACTGTGGGGAATTGACATCGTTGGCCCATTACCCTTGGGCAAAGGCCAGGTAAAATTCTTACTCGTTGCTATAGATTACTTCACAAAATGGGTTGAGGCAGAGCCACTGGCAACTATCACTGAAGCAAAGATCCGGAGCTTCGTATGGAAGAACATAGTCTGCAGGTTCGGGATTCCACGGACGATCATATCAGACAACGGGCGACAGTTCGACTGCCAAGGCTTCAAGGATTTCTGCTCTGGTCTAGGCATCAAGAACCATTTCTCATCACCAGGCCACCCTCAAGCAAATGGACAGACAAAAGTGACGAACCGGACTCTACTCAAAATCATAAAGACGAAGCTAGATGACGCAAAGGGCTCTTGGCCAGACGAACTACCCAACGTCTTGTGGGCCTACAGAACAACAGCAAGAACCCCGACGGGAGAGACCCCGTTCAGACTTACTTACGGAACTGAGGCAGTGATCCCGGTCGAGGTCGGAGTAACCAGCACCAGGCGAGAGATGTTCAGCGAGGAAGACAACGACGATCACCTACGAGTCAACCTGGATTGCCTAGACGAAGTCAGAGATAAAGCCTGCAGCAGGATAACGGATTACAAGAAAAAGATGACAGAATATTACAATAAAAGGGTGAAACTCCGACGACTCAACATCGGCGACCTCGTCCTGTGCGAAGTAACTCTGGCGACCAAAGATCCAACTCAAGGGAAACTTGGCCCCACATGGGAAGGACCGTACTGGGTTGTTCATTACTCCAGACAGGGAAGCTACCACCTTGAAACTCTGGACGGACAAAGACTCCCGAGGCCATGGAACATTGAACACTTAAAGAAGTATCATCAATAGACGTAACACTCAAATGTACTTGCTTTCAAAATCAATAAAGAATCCATTCAGCTGATATTATTCTGTGAGCAGGTCTATGCAATCGAAGGTAACTAACGAAGGAAATATCCCTAACAAGGGTATAAGTCACTAAAAGCCAAAAATGGCTAAAGTAACAAGATTCCGCCTTGACGGATGTAAGTTACTGACGATGACTAAAATCCCTAAAAACGGGTATAAGTCACCTATATCCAGAAATGGCTAAAGTAGTAAGATTCCGCACTGACGGATGTAAACTACGGACGAAAACAAATTAAATTATTGAAAAGCCAAAAATGGCTAAGTAGTAAGATTCCGCACTGACGGATGTAAACTACTGACGACAACAAGTTAAGTTATTGAAAAGCCAAAAATGGCTAAGTAGTAAGATTCCGCACTGACGGATGTAAATTACTGACGACAACAAATTAAGTTATTGAAAAGCCAAAAATGGCTAAGTGGTAAGATTCCGCACTAATGGATGTAAACTACTGACGACGATGTACTCAGCACAGCATGTGAAGCCAGATCAAAACTCATCAGACACATGGACAATCATGAAATGCAAGTAAGCTTGTGATAAATCTAAGTAAGCATGTAAGATTCAGTTAAAGTCCCCAAACCAAGGGCAATTTCCATTTGTTTTAAAAATAAAACCCATAAACACTGGGCTGCCAATATCGTTGTCAAAATGGACAAACAAATTGTTCAAAGGTTTGGCCCGAAAACACGACGGGCACCCATATAAAAAAAAAAAAAAAGGAAATTTGTACAACAAAAATTTTCATAAGTGTCAGGGTCAGGCGTTGGTGGCATCGTCGCCAGCTGGAGCGTCGTCAACAGGGGTATTCTGACAAGCAAAGGGAACGATGGCAGAAGACTGGCCAGCCTCGTCAGCAGACATTTCCTGGTCTATCTCCTCCAGATCCAGCTTCTCCATGTCCACTCCAGTAGGATGTTTTAGCAGGTACCTCCTCAAGAGCTCAAACCCTTTGAAGTACCAGCTGAACAAGACGGTGCTATACTCGTCAGTTGTCTGGAATGCCTCAACCGACCTCGCAGCTATCGTCTTCAGTGATTCCCTGGCACTTGTGAGCTGCTCATCCTTCTCTTGCGTCAACTGACGCTCCACTTTAATCTCGTCATCTAGTTTTTTCAACTTCTCCTTCAGGGAAGCAGACTCGTCCATAGAGTCAATAAGATTTCTCCGCAGTGTGGAGTTCTCCGCTTCCAAGGTCTCCATCCTGGACGTCAAAGATGCTACCTTCGTCTCCTGAGTGAGATATTCCGAAGCAATGTGCATGCTCTCACCCAGTACCTAAAGAAAGAAATTGATTATCGTCAATAAAAGAAATGAAGCGAAGAAGAGGACGAAGAAGAGAAGGGGCACAAATGAGCTAACCTGTACAAGCTTGTGGACGTGTCGAGCCGCCATGTCATTAAACGGGACACCCGATAAAGCCTTCAGGTCTGCAGCAGTCACCACCTCGTGGGCCCTATCCACAGCCAGCCTCTCATCACTCCAGAGGGTGGATTGACGAGGAACACTCTTCTCCTTCTCCTTCTCAGACAACCTCGGTCTTTTTGAAGCTGGAGTACCCTCGATCTCCTCCACTGAGGTCGTGGGAGAAGCAGTCCTCGTCGTTGCTACCCCTGACACGACTGGGCTGACGGAGGCAATGGGGAGTGCCGAGCCACCCTTCCCAGTGACACGCACGGTCTTTTTTCCCAAGTTGGACAGAGGCTCGTCCTTCTTGGCTCTCATTTTGGCATACATCTCCTTGTTAAATTTTGTCGTCATCTCTGCAAGAAAGAAACACTCGTAAAAATAAAAAAAATAAAAAATAAAAAAAAACTGCTGCGTAAGAAACAAATACTGACGAATTAAATACTTACTCTTTTTTCCTTCAATTTCAAGATTTCGCAGAACGTAGTCAGACGGATCTGGCCCAAGACAGTAAAAGGCAAGTGTCCTGGGATCAATAAGGTCGTCCCAACTTTCGATCGTCTGCGCGTATTCAATCACCTTCTGGACCCGATTCCTGTACCTGCTCTTTAATTTGGGTCGTATCTTAACTGCACAGAAGAAGAAACAGGAAAGTCAGCGACGATAAGGGTAAAAACACAGAGGATTAATATATCAAAGGGAATATTAACGCACCTAAAGTCGGGGTTCCCCACCGACGATGCAACCTCGGGAGATCACCCCAAACCTCGCCCGAGGGAGTTTCAAAATCGTCCCCAGATACAAAGAAAAACCTGGACTTCCAGTATCTGAAGGACGAGGGTAACTTCTTGACGATCCTAGTACTCCTCTCCCAAGGCACCAGTTCATAGTACCCGTGCTCCTTCGACGCTTTCAGGCGATACAAGTAAGTGAACTCGTCGACCCTAAGCATATCTCCGTCCAGGGCAGCCAGCCATATTCCCATACAACTGACCAATATTCTCCACGAATTTGGCATGAGCTGCCCGGGAGCAATGCCAAACTAGTTTAACAACTCCATCACAAAGGGATGAACGGGAAACCTCAAACCACAGACGAAGGCGGACTCATAAAAGCACACCTCGCCTGGGAAGAAGTGGCAAGCCCGTTCCTCCTCGTTGGGAAGACGAACCCTAACCCGATCTGGGAACTGGAATCTATCCCGAAATCTCCTAAGGGTGTCATCGTCCAACCCACACCTCTCCTCCAGAGCATAAAAAGCCCTAACCTCACGAGGGACAGAAATGGCCGTATCCCCTTCTACTGGGCCGTCGCTAGACGACAACCCAGTCTCAAGTTCGCTAGACCTGACCTCTGACATCGTCCTCTCCCTCACTAATTCCTCAAACCACTCGACGGATTGATGTAGGATTGGCAATAATTCAGCCAACGCGACGGCCAAACTATTGCCTTCGTAAACAAAGTTTTCTAGGTAAGGAAAAGTTCCTAAACCCCCTCCTAATCGAGCGAAAAGGAATGAAATTGAAGGGCACTCTAACCTAACCTCAGAGCTACTAACCATGAAAAACTAAAAAAGCAAAGAAGAAACATCAAGCGAAGAAGAAACAACAAGAAAAGGAGAAATAAAAGATCAGAAATTTATGACAACAGAAATAAACAAGGTAAACAGGAAGCCAAAAGGGAGGACTTACCTCGGAGAAGAAAACCGTGACACTACGCAAAGAAAAAATCGCTGGGAAAGAAGGCGGAGAAGATGAGAACCAGAGCAACAATGGAGGAATTTTTCTCGAAAAGACAAAAAGAAAGTGATGAGGAGAGGGGAAGTTTAAAAACAAAGATTGGGAAGCTGAAAAACCAGTGGGAAAATCAAGGAGACTCATCATGTGAAACATTAACTCCTCCAATCAAAAAGTGCCACGTGGGCCACAACCCAAAGGGAACCGCCGTAGCACATTAAATACGGCTCAAAAACCCAACCGCCTACTGCCTAGAAACCTTTCACCTTCCTTGGTCGCCACGACACGTCATGACGACCACGGAATCCGGGGGCAACTGATGGGACTGACGAAGTAGGCCTTGCAAGAGGTAAATCATACCGACGAGAAGAGTCTTTAGTGACAAGAGAACACTATACTGACGGGGACAACGTTTCATTCAATACCATCAGTAAATGACATGGACGGTTACAAATCCATCTGTACAGACCGTTGAGGCCTAATAAAAACCACATGATGAGGCCTGGGAGCGTTACTTGGAGGGAAGTTAAAGCTCCATAAATAGCCCAACGGCTAGAACCTACAATAACATATAAATCCCCCACACTCTCCCATGGAAGAGGTATGAGATATTTAGATTGGTGCTATTTTGTGTATTTATTCTTGTGCAATTCTTGACTCTAACTTGGGCATCGGAGGTGTTGTGGCAGGCACCACACCGGTGACCGTCTCAAAGAAACTTCTTTCCAAGAGGCTAAGTACATCGCCTGGCAACACTCAGTGACTGACGAATTCATACTTCTTCAGTTTACATCGTCTGGCAACACTCAGTGACTGACGAATTCATACTTCATCAATCATTATAATTTAAAGTTATTAGTTGATACCTAATTAATTTCCTTACTTTGTGAAGGGAAGGGAATCCTTCGAATTTGGTTGCCCTTTACCGAAAATTGTTCTACGCACGTGAGGATTAGCAAATAGCAATAGCATCTTCCTTTTCATTGCTTTTGAGCCAAATAGTCGCGTAACTTAGTACATGGGTATGGGCATTGGCACTGGCAAGCATATGATAATGCACCAGCACCAAATGCCTAACTACTTTTTTTCTTTTTCTTTTTTTCTTTTCCTTCCTCTTTGTCTCTTTTTTTATTATTATTATTTTTAAACAGCTTCTATTAAATTGTAACTTTATTTCCAAACATTTGACTTTTTGTGACATAAGTGATTATGCATCTTTCTCAAATTTGAAAGATATCCTAGAAAGAAATACTAGGATTTTTTTTTTTATATTTATTTATTAATATTTTAATAGAATTCCCCTTTTTTAATCATCTAAAAAAAGAGAATTCCCGGAACATCTTCTCAAGGTAAAATTTTTACGGTTCAAAAGAAAAACTATATTTTTACGCAATAAAATAAATAAATCAATGAAAATATTCTTTCTTTCCTTCTTTTGTTTTCCGATTTGACACTTCACTGGATTTTCTAATTAAATATAAAGGACCACCAAAAAGTTTTAAATCTTTTTTTATTAGGCACTTTGTAATGTACTACTTAGGGCAGTACGTGCAAGACACGTGCTTACTGTGGAAAAAAAGTACTGTAGTAATTTAGGTCAATTCTAGATTTTATTTGTATTACAAAACAAATATATGAATCATTTGATTTTTAAAATATATAGAGGGTATTGTAGATGCATTGCCTCTTCTTATATAGTTAGTAGAAAAAAGAGTACAAATCGATGATTGAGAAAAAAAAAAGTACATATTAAACAAATCAAAAATACTGTAGTTTTTACATATTCACCTAAAAAGTGTTACAACATTTTCACAAAACATTTATTTTCAGTTGTGGTTGGTCACAATTTTATATTTTATTATTTTATTTTAACTTATAAGAAATTGACACCTTAATAATTGTGGAAATATTGTGAAATTTATTGTGTCAGTATAACAATATATATAAAAGAAAAAAAAGTACAAACGGAAGACCGGAAAAAAAAAAGAAAAAAAAGAAAACTGTAGCCACTGTAGCTACAGTGCCGCTTGGTATTGTAGCTACTGTTCAAAACTTAAAAAAAAAAAAGACAAAGTGGCTCAACAAAATGGCACTGTAGATGTATAGCGCAAAAACACTGGATGCACAGTGCAAAAACATTGTACATGCATTCGTGCTTTTATATATAAGAAAAAAGAGCACAAATCGATGATTGAAAAAAAAAAGTACATATTGAACAAACCAAAAGTACTGTAACTTTGACACATTCACGTAACAAGTGTCACAACATTTTCACAAAATATTTATTTTCAGTTGTGGTTGGTCACAGTTTCATATTTTATTATTTTATTTTGACTTATAAGAAATTAACACTTTAATAATTGTGAAAATATTATGAAATTTGTTATGTCAGTATAACAATATATATAAAAAGAAAAAAAAGTACAAACGGAAGACCGGAAAAAAAAAAAAAAAACTGTAGCCACTGTAGCTACAGTGCCACTTGATACTGTAGCTATTGTTCAAAACTTAAAAAAAAAAAAAAAAAAAAAAAAAAAAAAAAAACAAAGTGGCTCAACAAAATGGCACTGTAGATGTATAGCGCAAAAACACTGGATGCACAGTGCAAAAACATTGTACGTGCATTTGCACTTTTATATATAAGAAAAAAGAGCACAAATCGATGATTGAAAAAAAGAAAAAAAGAAATACACATTGAACAAACCAAAAGTACTGTAGCTTTGACACATTTACCTAATAAGTGTCACAACATTTTCACAAAATATTTATTTTCAGTTGTGGTTGGTCACAGTTTCATATTTTATTATTTTATTTTGACTTATAAGAAATTGACACCTCAATAATTGTGAAAATATTGTGAAATTTGTTGTGTCAGTATAACAATATATGTAAAAGGAAAAAAAAGTACAAATGGAAGACCAAAAAAAAAAAAAAAAAACTGTAGCTATAGTGCCGCCTGGTACTGTAGCTACTGTTCACAACTAAAAAAAAAGACAAAGTGACTCGCCAAAATTCCACTATAGATGAACAATGGAAAACGGTGTTTGAACAGTGGCAAAACACTGTAGCGGCATAGCCGCTTTTTATACAGTTAATAGAAATGGAGCTCATATTCACTCTCCATTTCTCACCGATAGAAATCAATATGTATTGACTTTTGCAAATGTTTAATAAATGATCACATCACCTTCATGTCTATTAATAGAAAACTTTTATCAAGTCTTCAGGAATAAGCTTTACACACATATACACTTAGATTAGGCTAGAGTAGAAATTCTATCTAGTAAAAAAATAAAAAATAAAAAGAAAGAAAGAAAGAAATAAATTAGATTTCGAATGAGATAGTAAATTATTATGCCTGCCTTAATGTAATTTTGTTGATTAATATTGGCCACGTAACATTATGTGAATAGGAAGTAAAGTGGAGAGAGTATTTTTCATATTTAAGATTTAAAAAAAAAATATTTATCTTATATAGAATATCATGTTATTTGATATTTTAAATACGTGGCAATAAATATACATTTAAATTTAAAATATTTAATTTGAACTATAATATAAACCAACATAACAAAATAGTCTTATAATGTAAATCTATGCATCACTCAATAGGTCGTTGTTTTCATTCTCAAAAAAAAAAAATAGGTCGTTGTTTTATTTTATTTTTGTTTATGCTTGTTTGAGATTTACTTAGTCTACTATTTATTGCTTGAATACCATCACACACTGATGTTTTAAGATTAATACAACTTAATTATATTGATAATTCCTTCATCACAATTTTATTGTTTATGTACCATTCTCTTGACTTATCTTCTTTGTCTCGTTCAATAGTGTATGACACATTATATGATTTCATTATTTTAGAATTAGTTCCTCGAGTTTGTAGTCATAAAAGATTGTTAGGATATGACATTCTTGCTTTCAAGTGGACTATTGTTAAAATTATAGCACAAAGTTATTTTGGGGACATTTTTTTTTCTCAATCTCGAGGAGTTTAGATGAATTAGTTATATTTTTTTTAGTTCTTAGAGATATTAGGATATTATTTATCAGTTCTTTTAGGGATGGATTAATGGTGTATTGAGATTTAAAATTTTGGGTGGTACATTTTAACTTCTTCAAGTCAATTCCACAATACATATGCAAAGGTTGTTATGTATGATCTAAAACTAAATCTTCAAATCATACTAACTAACAACATAAGTACATAAGAATACAACTTTCATTGCAGTCGGATGCTAACTATAACTATGAAATCTGATATAATCTCCTTATCTTGTATTAAACCACCCAAAAAAAAAAAAAACATAAAAACTTCCATAAAGTTCATTCAATGTTGCCGATTTTTGTTGTATAAGAACATTCACATTAGTTCCTTACAACTCTTTAAAGAAGTCATAATTGATAATTGAGATTAATGTACATAAAATATTTCAAAATAACTCGTACCTTTGGTTCTTTATTATTGTTTAAATTTTTACAGAACACTATAATATACTTCAATTTTAAAAGTGCACTATAGCATTTTTTGTATTGATTATTTTCGCATTTTTATTCTCTCTATCATGAATTGGTGTTGGTTGGTGGTAATGGGTCGACATTGGTTTGATGATGTTGTTTGTGGCGTGGGTTTGCATTTTGGGGTGGCGATGGGTTTGATTTTTGGTTGGGGCGACCATATGTAGGTTTGTGGGGTGGGTTTAGATGTGTGTATCGAAGAGAGAGAAAAGTGAGGAGGTGGTTGTCAGTTTCTAAGATGACGGTAGTGAAATTGATTTGATTTTAATGTTATGGTGGCGGTGGAGTCATGGGGATGAGTGGTTCGGGTTCTCTGATGTTTTTGTCAATGAGAAATGAAAGATTATTTTAATAAGATGCATTAATGGAGTATGGGATGTAGAATGTCTTCTAAAATGTGTAGTTAAAATAGAAAAAAAAAAAAATTGTTAAGAGCGCAATTTAGTCAAAAATTAGAATACCAAATATGAATGCTATAAGACTTTTAACTTGTAAGAGAATTATTAAAAAATAGTAACAATAATCATAATAAAAAAGCTTGTGTAAATAGTGAAATCTAAATGAGAGTCTAATGCTTTTGGTAGAATTTTTAATAAATATTTATGGAATAGGCTTAAAATTTCATGTCACTCTATGCATGTTCATGGTAAAACCAGTGTTAAGATGAAATTAGAAATATTAAGTATGTGGATTCCAATTAACTTAAGTGATAAATTTTTTTTATTTTTGAATAAAAAATTTGGTATTCAATACCCAACTACATAAGAAAAAGCCAATTGATATGTCAAACTAACGAAAAATAGCAATCAGCATTAATTGTACCTTATAACTTTGAAATACTATATATATTATATAGCGCACATGACAGTGTCTTGTAATGTTGTCTTTCCTGTGTTTTTCAATTATTATTGTTTATTTAGACTTATTGCATTTCAATTTAATTTAATTTCTTTATTTTTTAAAATTTTTAGTTGTAGTTCGAAAAAGCCACCACAATAGTGCGGCCATTTTGATGGTCCTGTGTAAACTTGACGCTTGTTCAATAAGGAGCCCACATTGTCGCAAATGTGGTGGACGGGTCACCTCAAGAGTCCAGGTTAAAGGAGGTAGAGATGGGCCATTTCATTTGGCACACACACTCTCTCTCTACAGCTCTTATCATTTCCAATTCAAATGGACAACGCACATGGACGATATTTTGGATCAACTTATAGATGTGTGCTGAGAAAAAGTTACAAGAGATATAATGGACTTATATGCTTTGGCCGTTTCTCTCTTTGTGCACGCCTATTCCTACGGACTCATGGCCTCACTCTTGACTCATATTTCGGATGTTTCTCACTTCTTATTGTAATCTGTAACTTTTTATTTTTATTTTTATTTTTTATGGGATAATCTGTAACTTGTTTGTTTGCACTTTCTACCACATAATTTTGCCCACTTTACGTCATCCTGCACTGTTTTCTTCTTAGTTTTTGCGGTGCCAAACCAGATTTGGATCCAGATATTAAGGGGTTGTTTGGTACATGTGTTTAAACATATAAATGTGCCTACAAACTTTGTTAAATCAAATAGAAGCGCCTACAATAATGCCTTGCAAGCATCCGGAATGACTCTAGAGGCTTCATGCTTATTACAACAAAAATAGCTTTTAAGTCTAACAACAAGCTTGGCAGCAATATGGGTGGCATAATTTAGATTTGGATCGACTTCTTAGCTATTGCACCATACAAGTATCACTTTGATGAGAACTGAAATTTAGGGTAATTTTTTTTTTTTTTTTATCAACTTTAAACTTTTTATTTTTTAACTTATTAACTTTTACATCTCACATTAAGTGGGAATTATATGGTCTGGCCAAACCTACTTAAATTCACTAATTTTCTTAAATCCACCGTTATAATTAGGTAATAACTCACTTATTTAATAGGTTTTTGTTAATGAGTGCTATAAGTGCTTTTGTTAACTCATCCGCAATGCTTTCTAAAAGCACTCATTAAGGGGCATTTAATGCTTTATTAAAAAAAAAAATAAATAGAAGTGTTACGTCTGTAACATTTTTATAATAAATCATATATGGTAAGTTATTTTTAGTTCTAATTTAAACAAATTATTGAGATTACTTTCTCACACTTTTTATTGCTAAAGAGTAAATAGTGAATACTAGTTTTTATCCTTTTCTTTCTCTCCATATTTTCAAATTTAGATATGATCTCTCTTTGTATGTCTTATAACCGACGAGCTTTAGAAGTTGCAAGGGGGAAATTAGCTTCACTATTCCATTTTTTTCCCCTTTTCTATATCCACTATCAAAGGAATGAAGCATCTCTCTCTCTCTCTCTCTCTCTCTCTCATATTTTTCAATTTCTCTGTTACCTTATTCTTTGATTTATTTTAATAATTTTCATTTCACATATTGCTTTCTATATATATAGAATTTGAGATTGATTGGTCATTTTGCAACCAAAGTTTGGCTGATTTGTTTTATGGTTATTATTCTGAGGTTGATATTAATTTTTTTAAATTTTGATGTATGGTTGGTGTTGGGTTATATGTGTGAGTGAAGTCCCATCTATACTATTAATAAAAGGATTCCCTGTTTTGTCTTCAATTTTTGGTGTACCAAAATATTCTCATACATATTCTGAAATAGCATACTCTTTAGTTTAATTTTTTTTCTACAAAAAATAAAAAAGGTTAAAATAGTAATACTATCTAACTTACAAAAGGGAAAAAAAAACCATTATTCTCATCACCCATTTGTATTTAAATGTCTGATTCCAATCTGTATTTGTTATCTATTTGAATTCAAATGCTTCAATTATCTTTATAAAAAAAAAAAAAAAAATACAAAATTACTTCTTCCAAAAAAAAAAAAACCCCACTACCTCTTGTAAAAACTATTCATTCTTATCCTGAAATTTCTTTGGTTTTTTATTTTTTTTATTTTTTTTTGAATTCTTTAAAACAACTAAAATTTTTATTATCCAAATTTTATACAATTATCACAAATCCCCATCCATCCACACTAATGTATATCATATTTCTTTTGTTCAAATCTCAATTTTTTTTTTACTTATCACAATTCTTATTCCAATCAATAAATTCAAATGTTCAATTGGGTATCAACTTCTTACGGTTCTCTATCTCATTTTTAAACATTATTCTACGTTACCTTACCTCATTTAAAAAAATAAAAATAAAAATACACAGTTATTTCTATATCACTTTTAAGCATTATAACACTAAATCAAAAAAACAAATAAATAAAAAAGAATATTATTGCACGCACAAAGCGCGTGTGATGAGTCTAGTATTGAATAATGATGAGAAGAATGAGTAATTAATATAACATAATTGAGCACATACTTATTGGGCTTAGGCCTTTTGGGTTAAAATGTATCTCTTTATGTTATATTAATTAATTACTCATTGGGATGAGAAGGTGTTTATCTTCCCAACAGTTGGTGTACCGTCTTTATTTGATCTTCAAATACGTTAAAATTTGATAAATAAGCTATGTTTTTTTAAAAAATAAAAATAAAAAAGGTAGGATTATGGATGTAAATCACATCCCACTAGGTAAAATACCACAAGATTCCCTCATTGGCCAACGGCCCTGGTGCTAATAAGTCCTGCACTACTTGAACTCAAGCACTATGGTGAGGTGGACAAAGTGCTTGAGCACTAAATCCCCAACAACGGTTAATTATGTTCGCTTCTGTTATATATTCCATTTATTTTTGACCATTCGGATCAGAATGTTTGTTAGCATTTCTATGATTGTGAAATTTATGGTGTATAATTGTATATTAAGGCTTCCTAGGTTTTGTTTTTAATTTTTTTTTAAAAAAAATCTTGTTTGGGTTGGAATTTTTAGGGGTTAAGCCGCCTGAAATCCAAATCATTGATGGGCATGGCCAGTTGGGCACCTTGTATTGATAACCTCAAGCTATAGATTTTTATTTTCTTAGCAGCGTCCTACAAAGAATAAAACAAAAACGTCACGTTCTAAACCACGTTCCATGAGAAAACAATCAGCAGTTAACATCACCAAAGTTTGGTGTTCATTACTAGTTAAGGATAGCAATTATGGGGTTCTAATAGCCTCAAAAAGTCGATAATCAATTCCATCTGAGAGTAGAGAGTAAACTCCTCTTTGTACACAAGTTGTGCAGTGCAGAGAATGCCTTAACAAGTTTGGTCACTAAGCCTGCAAGAAAACCACAATCGGGATAAGATTAATGGAGGATTAATTTTCTTTGCAAGTATAAAATTCCTTTGTTGTGCAAACTGTTGTTCTGAAGTAGCAAACACTTCAAAAAATACCAATAGCAACAATAGTAATTATCCTAGTGAGCATCGCAACTATGTGCAACTGAAAGGAGAACGCAGAAGCATCTTGTGTAGCATTATGTTACAATTCATTTCTGATAGATGTAAAGGAAAATTCACAAATTTGATCAAACAAAATTGTAGATTACAAGGAATAGGAACAAGTATGAATACAACTCCAATGAGTCAGAAAAAAGGTAAAAACACACACACACACACACACACTTGGTATTGATCATATATGGTATATGAGTTTGAACATATCTTCAATTGGGTCTTCTCCCAAATAAATTAGAGCTGAGCAAGCTAGCACTTCTGCTGCTGCAAATAACATCAGTCCTCGTACTCCTGTGCATCCTAGTGTTTGGCATTGGCAATGTTTCAGTTTCATTTACCATTGCTAGCATTCCTTGTTCATCAAACGACTTAGGCCAAACAGCATCTACCGAAACCACCAAAGAAGTCCTGTGCAACCTGAGTCGCGAAACGCATTTCTGAGTCACCCCTCTACACCTCTTTACCTTCAATTTCACGAGTTTGGGGCACCCTTCCCCAACAGCTTCAATCCCAGAATCAGAGACGGGGCAGGTCTTGATGCATAGCTTCTTCAAGGCACAGAATTTTGAAGCAATGAAAGCCATCTCGGAATCCCCAATAGTTTCTGTGTTGCAAAGTGCCATTCTCTCAAGTAAAGGGCAGCTTGAAGCGAGGACATTCAGAGACACAAGCGTTACAGGAAGCCCCATCAGCACCAACTCTTGGAGTTGGCAGCACTTGGAAGCTATAGCCGAGACCCCATCATCGCCAATACTCCCTGCGTGGTCTATATGCAACTTCTTAAGCTTCCTGCACGAGTTTGCAATGGCGTCTAATCCACTGTCTGTACAATCCGTGGCTCGGTTGAGGTATAGAAGTTGAAGGTCAGGGCAAGAAGCAGAGATGGCGGAGAGACCTGCATCACCCATGTGCACATTCTCCATTTGGATCTCGAAAATGCTACTTGTCCTTCCTTGCAGGCTAGTTTCAAGGACTGTGTCCCAATTTCCTGAGCTTCTACACACAACCAGCGTTTTCAAAGCCTTAGAGGAGCAGAGAAGCGGGATGAAAAGGCGAGTGTTGTGAAGATCCTTGAAACAAAGACGCTCGATTTGGATTTGACAGAGGTGGAAATTGAGGGTATTGACATTGTGGGAGTCCAGCTTGCGAAGACGCTTGAGAGTGAGGTCTCGGAGAGAGTGACAATTAGAGAGCAGAGAAATGAGGCCCTTGACACCAAACCCACAAGAAGCAAACGACAGTTTTGTGAGGAAACGAGGGTGGTGGAGCGAAAAGGCGATGAGACCATCATCGGATACATCGAGACAGCCTCTGAGTTTGAGTTTGTTGAGTGAAGGAAGCAGTGTGGGAATGAGAGAGAGGACATGGTTGTCAATGCTGAGATGCTTGCGTGAGCACTTGAGGGATAGAATGGAGACACAGCTGAAACGAGAGAGCAATGCTTGGAGAAGAGAAGCAGAGATATCAGAGAGAGCATGCAAGGAGAGACGATGTCTGGACTTGGAATCCAGTAGCCGCCATCGCTTGCACACTAGAGAGCATGTGTTTCTGTCATGGCAACCCAACTTTTCCAACACATATATTAAACATTCGTCTGGTAGTGTTTGTGTGAGATCTTTGCCATTACCATTGCCATTGCCATTGATATCATCAGATTTGTTAATGCACTTTGCTGTGTCAGCCCAGCAAGAAGAAGCTTGACCCATATGCCAATTCTACTCTGCTTTGCTCTCTCTTCTTTTTTCTCAGTAAAATATGGAGTATGTAATTTGATTAGCCCCAAAAAAGAGAGACAAAAGGAAAGAGTAGGAACAGCTTTAATTAATGTGCTCAAAAGCAAGCATCAAACAGATATATTAATAATATTAGTCATACGCATGACAAAAAGAACCTCTCACACTCATAAATGTTTTGGTTACCCAAGACACCAGAAGAGACGGGGTAAAGGTTAAGGTTAAGGTTATTCATTGATAGCAGAGATTAGGATTGTGGGGTTATCTTACCTCTCAAATTATTTAATTTTCACCACTTGCATTGCTAATCTAGTTTTCCAAAAAGTATTTTCAAATTTGACTGTGTTTATAAGTGATTTCTGAACTAAAATGGTAAATAGACCAATTTGTAAAAGGAAATGGCAAATCTGGTCCTTGATCATTTCACCCTCCTACGGGAGAATGGCGAGTCTTTGGTCAAATTAATAATTGATATCATGAACAACAAAGGAGTGGGTGGGCCAATTGAGTATTTATATTTTATTGTTGATTAATTATAATTGAGGTTTTTTTATTTTTATTTTTTTTTATTATTATTTTTTTATATAATTGAGTTGGAGCTTCGAGGATTGTCTAAATTTTATTCACTAAGTTTAGGGACTAGTAATTCAATAGTGTTAGGTTGAATAGGCAAACCATGACAAAAATGTAGAGTTTTGCAAGTCACAAAGTATTGCTTTCAAGTTCAAGATAAAAACACAAGCAGCTCAAAAGTAGAAGAATTTGGAAGTTCGACAGCTGTTTAATTGATAGTTTGACAGCTATTCAATTGATGTTTTGACTTATGTTCGATTGATCAAAAGACTGTAGAAAATTGCAAATCAGTTTTTGCCGACATGTTTTAATTGAGGCCATTGGATTGTTTTTAACCTTGTTAAAGTCTCCCATTCCCATATAAAGGACTATTATATCATGGATGAAATCTATAAAGCTAGGGAGACAGAAAACCCTATGTTAGTCAAAAAGAAAACCCTAGTAAGTTTAGAAGGGAGAATCTTTTGGGTTGTATTGCTTTGGTGAGATTAGAGTTTGAAGTCATAGAGACACCATCCTAGTGTTGCTGCTATTAAGTAAATCTCCAGAAGGATCTTGGAATTGGTCGAAGATTTTAGATTGTGAAATACTGGTGTCATTCGTGGACTGTTCATATAGTTAAAGTGTTAAAAAGTTTTGAAATTATAGATAACTTCATTTATTGGGATTACAGAGTTTAGAAATAAAAGTTTTGTACTAGATTTATAAACTTTTGGATTGCTCACTTGGGGAACGTTTTCCCTGTAGTGATTTTTCCATTAAATAGATTTCCTTGGGTTTTTTACTTTGTCACCATATTGTCATCTCTTAGTGATTGATTTTGGACAATTGGTGAAAAATTATTTTTTTCAAACCGTATATGCTTTAATTATGTACACTTGAATCGGAAATTGGCATAAATGAACTATGTAATATACACACACATATCTATTTTGTGTGGAAGAGAACTCAGTAAAATAACTTGGTTGAATCACTTGCAATTCAACAACTGGGGGTCTAAATAATTTTCAAGTAGAAATATTTACTCTCTTTTATTGTGAATCAGGATTTAAATTGACCTTTCTCATTTTTGCAAATACCGAATTATTATAATATTTAATCATTATTCAATAACTTTGAAAACACAACATATTTCATAATATTTTTTACAATTGTTGAGGTGGAAGATTATTATTAGCGTACAATAAAAGTAATGTCAATGATGCTCTCAATAAAAGAGGATTCCAATATTTCAACTGGATTTTTTTGTGGTTCAAAAATACCCTCATTAATGAAGAGTAACTTCATTTAAAAATATGGTTATAAATGTCAAATAATAAATTTTATTTTGAATTCTTAAAAGAACTCCTAAAATTTAGGATTTTTTACCTCACGTTAAAAAAAAAAAAAAGCTTATCTTTAAAGTTTATCTTTTTTATTTGTTTGAAAAGTAAAAAAAATATATTTCCAAATTATAACAAATGCAAATTATTAATTCTTACAAAAAAAGAAAAGAAAAAAGAAGAGTTTTTGAGCACACGCAATGTGCGTGCTTAGAGTCTAGTATATATATATAAAAGTACAAATATATGAAGTGTTTGACATATTGATTAAAAGCTGATACAAATTGAACGAAAGATAAAAATGGTTTAAAATTGGATAAGCTTTATTTTATCTATTGTGTCTAGAATTAGGTTAAACCTAGTTTTAATTAGCATGTAGTTTATGAAAATATCAAATTTAAAATTATTTTATACTTGGAATTTGTATGTCAAAATACGAAAATTTGATTTTATTAGAAAGAATTAAAGTGTTGAAGAGTCCCACACTTCTTTTGTTGAAGTAAATACAATTGGTATGATTTGAGATTTCAATTTCCTGCGAGTTGATTTAGTGAAATCCCATATTTCGTATATCAAAAAAAGGAAAGATCTATTAGGTTTAGGATTGATCTTTGATAAGAGGTCAAATCGCACCAATATCAATTCATTTTATTAAATTTCTTCCATGGCAGGGATTCAACAATTACTTAGCCAAAATCAAGTAACTATTCCTACGTTGTTGAAGATGAATAAGGAATGTTAGTCTTTTATAATTTTGTCATCATCTAATTGTAGAATTCTCTTATATGGTAATATATCTAGTCCCAATTTTAAACCTATTTTTCAACAAATTAAAAACAACTAAACCAGTTGTATTTTTCTTAGCGATTTTGTGGTTTACCAAACACCTCCTTATACATACATAAAGTAATACTTTAAATAAAATAAAACAAATTTAGCCAAACAAACCCGGTCCCGTCTCTTGTGGACATGAATGCGATTTACTGGGAGTACGAGATAGATTAAAATTTTTATATTTTTGAGAATCTGAGAGATTAAAATAATCACTAAAAAGTATGAAGATAATTTTTGGAGGGAAAGCCCACAGTTCGTCCTTTTTATCAAATTGAAAACCTTAATTTTTTTTTTTTCAATTTAAATCTCAAATTTCAAAAGTCATGATAGTCTAATCACTTCATTCATATCTTTGAAAAACCTCTAATGGAACAATAAGTGAGTATCGAGGATGAATTTTTCGCAACAGCAACCCAGTCTACAAAACAGTCCAAGCAAGATCAGCTCTATGCTTTATTTTATCTTAATTTGGGCCAAGCAATAAGTGATCTCATTCTCATTCCTTTTGGCCCAAGCCCACTTGAAAGGGATCTCTTTCAGAGGAACATATGGAAATGTGGTATGGAGGCCCAAGAGAGCACTTTGATTTTCGATGGGGTTTGAAACCAAACTTCTCCTTAGGAGGATAGATGGGGCGATTCAGGTGAGATCCAATGTAGATCTAACTTTCTATTCAATTGTGGGATCTAGGCGGTCATCGGGGGGGGGACCACCACGACTCCTATCTTCTCGAGAATCCATACACCCCTTGTTAATATATGGACAACTATCTCTTAAGCATTGGTTTAGGTTCGGCCTCAATAGGAAAATAAAACAGAGCACCTAACAACGTATCTTCACAGAACAAGAACTATGAGATCACCCTTTTCATTCTGGGGTGACGGAGGGATCGTACAATTCGAGCCTTTTTTTTTCATCCTTTTCCTGGAGGTTTGGCGAAAGCTGCAATCAATAGGATTTTCCTAATCCTCCCTTTCCGAAAGGAAGAAGTTTAAATTCTTTTTCCTCTCTGCAGGGACTAGGAGATTTGATCTAGCCATAAGAAGAATGCTTGGCTGATAAATAACTCACTTCTTGGTCTTCGACCTAGCTAGGAAAGTTTCTTTGGATAGAAGGAGGAGAGAGGAAGGGGTTGGATTTCCTTGAGTTTCTTTGAGACCAATTTGACGGGAAATTGATGAGATTGATATTCAAATATTTCTTCTTAGAACGTATTGATTTGAACCCATTAGCGGGCCCATTGCCCCATAGCATGTTGCTGCCAGAAGCATAACCCCATATTTCTTCTATAGAATCTCCTAATTGTTCCAAAGCAACTAGAAAGAGATTCTTTAACCAGAAAGAATTCAGTTTTAGATGTAGGATACCTATCCAAAGTTTTCGCAACTCAATTCTAGAAAGATTTGACCTTTTTGAATTCTGTCTATAACTCACTATAGGCTAGAAACAAAGAGAAGATGTGTACGAACGAGATATCCAGCAACAAGAAGAAGGAATAGGATTGAATAGAGGAACTTCCGAACATTTTGCAATCTCAGATGTGTACACTTTTGAGCTCAAAGTAAGAAGCATAAGGCTTAGAGCACGTGCATTTCCATTAGTGCTTAAGTGTCCCACGTGTAAGTCTAAGACTAAGAAATGTTCCTCTGTTGCTCCTTCCTCATGTCATGCTCATTCCTTATTTCATTCCTTGTTTCACATTGAACTCAAACCTCCAAATTTTGAAACATCATTTGGTTGAAAATCTTCAAGAAAAGTTAGCAAGCAACCTTAATTAAACAAATTATACAAAATTAACACGAGGCCAAACCATCATTTTCCCATGAAACCTATGGCTCAAAATTAACAAAATTCAAAAGAACCATAATTTAAGAGTAGTCATTACTCATTGGGGATTTTAGACACACTAAGAGGCCTCTATAAAAGCCAAATGGGTGGGAACATGAAAGGAAAAAAAAAAAAAGTTTCATAAACCTCAAAATCTCTTCATTTACTATTACCCACAAAAACACAATGTTCTTATGCTAAATACAGCAAAGGTCAAGATAGGTTTCTTGGTTTCTTAATCACATGTGGGATGTTAGAAATATTGAAATATTGTATTATATTTTTCAAGTAATAAAATATACACGAGTGTCTTTATGTAGGAGGCAGAGTGTGCAGTACAAGTATGTGTGCAGTACAAGTATGTGTGCTATACAAGTAAATAAGGTGGGCCTAAGGCCCATAGTCTATTACACGTTAATAGCCCCCCTCAAACTTAAGGTGGGTGTGAGACCAACTTGAGGTTGTCAACCAAAGCATGAAGGTGTCCCTTAAGATGTGACTTGGTGAAGATATTTGCAAGTTGATCTTTAGAGAAGACTGAGAACAGCTTGAGAGCACCATAGACAAAATGATAATGGATAAAATGACAATCAAGCTCGATGTGTTTAGTCCGTTCATGGAATACATCATTGTGAGCAATATGAATGGCATTCTAGTTATCACAATAAAGAGGAGTAGTAGAGGATGTAGACACACCTAGATCCTTAAGAAGCCATCGAAGCCAAAGAAGTTCAGATGTGGTATTAGTAAGGGCATGATATTCCGCTTTAGTACTGGAGTAGGCCATAAAGGTTTATTTCTTACTTCGCTAAGAGATCAGAGAAGAATTAAGAAGAAAACAATAACCAGTGGTTTACCTTCGATCAGTGAGATCTCCTACCCAATCAGCATAAGAGAATGCAAAGAGAACAAGAAGAGACTAAGCAAAGTAGAAAAGGCTATGAAAGAGAGTGCCTTTTAGATATCAAAGAATGCGCAGGACAGCAACATAGTGAGTCGATCATAGAGCAGACAGAAACTGGCTCACTTGGTGAACAACATAAGAAATGTTTGGATGAGTGACGGTGAGATAAACTAAGTTTCCAACCAATTGTCTGTAAAAAAAGGGATTAGATAGTGGTTTTCCAACAAAGGGAGTTAGATGCGCATTAAGTTTAACTGGTGTGTTAATAGTCTAACTATCAGTGAGTTTAGCTCGAGACAATAGTTTAGAAGCATACTTGGTTTGCGTAATATAGAACCCATCAGTGGAATGAGTGATTTTAAGACCTAAGAAGTAGCTAAGATGTCCAAGATCTTTCATCTCAAACTGCTAGTTAAGAAAATCCGTGAGTTCTTGAATGCCACTAAGGTCTTCATCAGTTATGATCATGTCATCCATATATAGGAGAAGCAAAATAGTGCATTTGTCGGTGCGATGAAGAAATAAGGCAGAATCATAAGGACTAGCAGTGTAACCCAAGCGTAAGATGGTGGAGCTGAACTTGGCAAACCAAACTTGTGGAGCTTGTTTAAGGCCATAAAGTGTACATCGAAGGTAACAAACCTTGTTCAATTCAATAGAGAGATCAAGAGGTTGCATATAAACTTATTCACTTAAGTTCTCATTAAGGAAGACATTTTTGACATTCATCTGAAAAGAGTCCCATTTACTGGTAGTGGCAACAACTAAAAAGGTATGAATAGATGAGATTTGAGCAACCAAAAAAAACTTCTCTTTTTAATCATTCTATACTCCATTGTAAAACCTTTTGCAACAAGATGAGCTTTATAGTGTTAAATGGACCTATTAGCACGAATCTTGATCCTGTAGATCCACTTTCAACCATTCACAAACGTTTTAGGGGAGAGAGTCACCAAATCCCAAATATGGTTTTTAGATAAGGTATCAAGTTCCTATTTCATTGCAATCTGCCATAAGGGGTTAGTGGAGGCCTCACAATAGGTGTGAGGCTTGTGTAGTGTAGCAAGGGTAGTGTAACAATGATAGTCAAGTAAATGTGCAGGAATGGATCTTACCCGAGTTGAGTGACGAGGTGGAATGTCGTGTGCAAGATCTTCATGCAGAGCAGAAGCAGGGGACCCAGGCTTAAAGTTGGGTAGCTCATCTTTGACTTGCTCATCTTCCACCTATTTATTTAAGGGAGATCTAGAAGAGGCATAAAAAATATCTGGTGGTTGGACAGAGAAATCTATAGGAAAAGCAGGAGCAACTATAGAAGGAATATATGACTTGTTTGGAAAGAGTTCTAAGAAAGAGGAGGTAGATAGGAAGGAACGAAAGTAAGAGAGCTCAACAAAGGAGTGATGTTCCCAGAAGAAAACATTTAGGGAAACACGAAGACGATGAGAGACAGGATCATAACACCGATACCCCGTTTGAGTTTCTCCAATGCCAAGGAAACAACAAAGTTTGGATCGAGGCTCAAGTTTGTTGTGCTCATGAGGCTAAGAAAGAATGAAACATGCATAAACTGCTAGCTAAGAAAATCCTTGAGTTCTTGAATGCCACTAAGGTCATCACTAGTTATGATCATGTCATCCACATATAGGAGAAGTAAAATAGTGCCTTTGTCGGTGTAACGAAGAAACAAAGTAGAATCATAAGGACTAGTAGTGTAACCCAAGCGTAAGATGGTGGAGCTGAACTTTGCAAACCAAGCTTGTGGAGCTTGTTTAAGGCCGTAAAGTGAAGGTTGAAGGTAACAAACCTTATTCAATTCAATAGAGAGACCAGGAGGAGGTTGCATATAAACTTCTTTACTTAAATTCCCATTAAGGAAGACATTTTTGACATTCATCTGAAAAAAGTCCAATTTACTGGCAGCGACAACAGCTAAGAGGGAATGAATAGATGATATTCGAGAAACCGGAGCAAAGGTCTCTTCATAATCAATCCCATACTCCTGTATAAAACCTTTTGCAACAAGACGAGTTTTATAGTGCTCAATGGACCCATCAGTGCGAATCTTGATCCTGTAGATCCACTTACAATCAACCACAGGCTTCCTAGAGGGGAGAGTTACCAAATCCCAAGTATGGTTTTTAGATAGGGCATCAAGTTCCTATTTCATTGCAATCTTCCATAAGGGGTCAGTGGAGGCTTCACGATAGGTGTGAGGCTTGTGAGTGTAGCAAGGGCAGTGTAACAATGATAGTCAAGTGAATGTGTAGGAATGGATCTTACCTGAGTTGAGTGACGAGGTGGAATGTCTTGTGCAAGATCTTCAGGTAGAGTAGAAGCAAGGGACCCAGGCTCAAAGTTAGGTAGCTCATCTTCGACATGTTCATCTTTCACCTATTTATTTGAGGGTGATCTAGAAGAGGCGTAAAAAATATCTGGTGGTTGGACAGAGAAGTCTATAGGAGGATTGGGAGAAACTATAGAAGGAATTTGTGACTCGTTTGGAAAGAGTTCTAAGACAGAGGAGGTAGACAGGGAGGAACGGAAGTGATAAAGCCCAACAAAGGAGCATTGTTCCCAAAAGCCAACATTTAGGGAAACACAAAGACGATGAGAGACAAGATCATAACACCAATACCCCATTTGAGTTTCTCCATAGCCAAGGAAACAACAAAATCTAGATTGAGGCTCAAGTTTGTTATGCCCGTCAGGTTGAAAAAGAAAGAAACATGCAAAACCATAAGTGCGTAGGTGATGATAGTCAGGAGGTGACCCAAAAAGACGCTCATATGGTGTTTGATTATCGATGACAGGCTTGGAATGCAATTAATAGCATGAACAACATGAAGAGTAGCTTCACCCCAAAATGGGGTAGGAACTTTGGCAGAGAGAAGGAGAGCATGAACAGTGTCAAGAATATGACGAAGTTTTTATTCGGCTTTACCACTTTGTTGAGAGGTACCTGGACAAGTTAGGTGATTTATAGTGCCATAGGAATGAAAAATATCTTGAAACGCATATTGAGTGTATTCGAGAGCATCATCAGATCCAAAAATCTTGATATGTTTGGAAAATTGTGTTTCAACTATTTTTGCAAAGTTACAGTAGATTTGTAGTAATTTAAAACGAGATTTCATAAGAAAAATCCAACTATAACAAGAGTAATCATCAACAAAGATAACAAAATATCGAGATCCACCAATACTAGTAACAGTGGAAGGTCCCCAAACCTCATAATGAAATAAGTAAAAATACCGGTAGATATCGATTCACTATTATTGAAAGGCAAAATTGGTTGTTTTCCTAATTGGCATGAAGTACAATCAAAATTGTCTTTAGACATAGAACCTAACAGACCCCTAGAAACTAACTGTTATACCCGAGAATAGGGTGTATGACCAAGACGAGAATGCCAAAGTGTGAGAGAAGGTAAAGAAGAAACCGCAGCAGCAGCAACAGAAATAGGAGTAACAGGTGGAAGATGAAGGTTGTCCATGGGAAACATATGCCTAACTCTAGGACTGGTCCCAAGCTCCTGCCTTGTCCTCGTATCTTGTATAGTACACCCAAAATAGTAAAAAATAAGGCAAAAATTCAATTCAGCTAATTAACCCACAGAAAATAAACTATAGGATAGGTAAGGTATATGGAAGACCCCAAGAACCCAGAGGTTGGAGGTTGAAACAAATCCTAGACTATTTTTATGCATGGTGGAACCATTAGCTATACGAATACTAAGAGGATGTGGTGTAGGTTCAAGTTTAGAAAATAAGGACGGGTGAGGTGTCATGTGATTGCAACAAGTTGAATACAAAGCCAAGAGTGTGACTTACTAGGTAAAACTAAGAGAGCAGTGGAAAGAGATACATTACTAGCCATACGAATAGCCTGAGCTATGATGTTCTGTAGTTTAGTTGATGAGAGGTTGATAGTGGATCCAGAATGCTGGGACTTAGCTGAGACAGAAGACATTGGCTGGGTAGACTCAGTATTAGCAACAATAGTAGTAGATTTATTGCGACGGTAACAAGTCTCAATAGTGTCGCTAGGATGCTTGCAATAGTTTTAGAACTTTTTGTTGGACTGTTTGCAATGATTGTGGGAGCTAGATGCATCAAACCCTGATTGTGGAGGTTGCTCTGTGGGAGGAGCAATAGCCAAAACATTATGCTTATTCTGGGCTTGAAGGGTTGCAAAACGAGCTTATTCTCCAACCAACTTATTTACAGCAATATTAAGAGAAGGAGTAGGATTGCGATTAAGAAGCTGACCTTGGATTAGCTCATAGGAGATGAAATTCATCTCGAATAGCAGCATATTGTTGAGCATCCTCTGAGCATGCCCAAGTTTGGATTAGAAAGGTCAATTTGGTCTCAAATGAAACGAAGCTAATCATAATAGTCATTGATAGATTGCCCTGATTCTTGCTTGGGTTGATGTAATTCAACCACTAACTAATATTTTGTGGATCCGTGAGAGGTGGAGTAACATTTGACCAACATATCCTATGTAGAATTTGAATCATCAAAACTGCCCAATAGATTGGAGATGGAAGAAATAGAGGTGTTGTAGAGCCAAGTGAGAATCATGTGGTTGTGACTATCCCATTCAACCATGCAAGTGATTAAGGAAATATCTTCTTCAATTGCCCCTTTCATAGGAATAGTGATTATACTAGCACAATATTGCTAGAGCATGCAACCTTTAAGAAAACTGTGTATAGCTTGAGACCAAGATAAGTAATTATTATTCCCCTCTAATATAACATTGATGGGGTGGGGAAGAAAAATATGCAAAAATAGACAGCAAAAATAAAATCTACGTGAAAAATTAGGTAAGGAGCACCAGTCAACTTTGGAAAAGTCAACGATCAAACTTGGTTGAAAAAGTCAATGGTCAAAGTCAACCTGCGAAAGTCATAGATGCTTAACTACGGAGGCATGACGTTAGCAAGATGACATTAGCATATGATATGGATGATGGTAAGCGGAGATTGGACAATGATGTGGCAGCTGACGTAAACTAGGGCTAATGTGGCACTGATGACGTCACATATAATGTCATATGGTTTAGGTGCATGCATGTGCGGTGCATGAAGAGCTTGTGACGTAGATGTAGGTACTTTGATGGTGCTTAAAAGCTCCAATGGCAGCTAGATTTCCATTGTTGAGTAGATCAGCGAATGACGATCTTGGTGGTACCTGCAAAAGCTTAATCGGGGCAAGATTCACGGTGGCGACGATAAAAGTAGTGGTCTTTGTGGTGTGAGACTCCTCAATGATGGCGGCTATAGGTTTGGAATCCAAGGGCGATGGTTGAGAGACGTCGGAGGTTTAACAGCGAGTGGCTGTGGCGGCTGTTGTGACGGCGAAAGCGTTGTGACTTGTGAGAATAGAGTAACACCAAGAGATACAAGAATGCTAAGAAAAGGTTAGAACAATGGCTCTAATACCATGTTAGAAATACTGAAATATTGTATTGCATTTCTCAAGTAATAAAATATACATGAGTGCTTTTATATAGGAGGTAGAGTTTGCAGTATAAGTATGTGTGCTATACAAGTAAATAAGTTGGGCCTAAGGCCCATAGTCTATTATACGTTAACATGAGAAATTCTCTCTGTCTCCACTACCACGCCATTGTAAATTTCTCCACTTTTGTCATATTTTAAGGCTTATTGTCTTTGCTCACTTCTTGTTGTAGTCTAACCCATCTAATGAGTCCAAAAAATAACAGCTTCGTCATTCAATAATGGACAAACCCAAGATACGTTATACATTTATAGCGAGCATTTATGACAAGGAGTAATAGACAGAGCAACGGGAAAGAAGATGTTACACAAATCAAAGCACCAGTCTGTAATGCCTCAACCGTTGCTTATTAAAGACAAAGATGGCTATAAAGCCAGAGAAGAACAACACCAAAAGGTACACATAATTCTAATCCCAAAAACTGTTCCCAAGTTGAATTTTTTTGCAATATACTTCGATTGAATCCAATTCTAACTTAATCATCGGAGGGTGTTTGCCAAACACCACACCGGTGTATTGTGGATACCTTATTTTGTATCCCTTATGACTCGGGACCCCGTTCCCCAATGATGCTCGAACTCTAAGGCCCAAGGCCAGTTTAGAGCCCACTAAGATATTAAATTGACTTGAGGAGGGTTAAAATGGAAAATATAACATTTTAAATGAGCAAAAATCTATTTTTGGAAATAAAATGACCAAAGTGGCCCTTGGCCTGCATATATGGGTCACGGCCTGTGTACGCGGGCCAAAGCATGCGTACGCAAGCACATTCCTACGTACGCAGCTAGGGTTTCAGAAGCATAAGAAAGACAAGTTTTCTATAATAATGGCTGAGATTTGGAATGAATTCCACATCATCTGGGAGTCGTTGCAAACCCCATTTTCTAAACTACAAAAAGCCTTACATGGTACATTTTCAAGACAGAGAGAAATCCCACAGGAAAAACCTAAGATTCACTAGAAAATAGTGAATCAAAAGGGAGTTTTTCACAAAACACCCTCAAGTCATTTTTATTTGGTTGGGACCTTTTCTGGTCCTAATCCTTTGAGTTTAAAGTTTTCTAATCACCGTTTTATTGAATTGTGATAGATTTGATTGAGGGGAACGGTAAAAAATCAAGCCTAGAAGTTTTTGTTTTAAGGTATTCTTCTTATCTTTTCTCTTTCATTTCTTGCTTTTCTTTCAATCTTTAATCTTGTTTCCTTGCTTAGTTTATGTTGTTTTATGTTTGTTTAGTTTAGTTTTATGTTTGTCTGTTGTTTGTGAGCATGCTAGTTTATTAAAATTAGGATTTTTTTATTTTTTTTTTATTTTTTTTTTATTTTTTATGCTTGCTTTCTGTTTCGGGTTTTTGGGTTAGGGTTCTTGAACAAGTCCTACGCATACATGTCATGAGCATGCGTACGCAGGTTAAATCCTTTGTATGCAGGCACTTGCCCAGAAACCCTAATCCAGATTCCTCATGTTATTTGCTTGGTTTGTTTCACATGTTTTTCCCCTTTTTAAAGTTTGTTCACATGTTTATACATGCTCGTACCTCTGCCTCATAAGCTTATTTGCTATCACATGCTAGATTAGGGTTTTCTTTATTTTTGATACCATGCCATTCATTCACATGCCCATTCATCAAATGTCATAAGTGTTGTGTTACTGAGAGGTAAGTAAAAGGGTAAGTAGTGCATTAGAAATGTCCATGCATTTGGGTTTTGATTTTGTTTTGATGATATGATGAAACATGCTAGATGTATGATTGGGGTTTTTAATGGTTTATGATATGTGTTATGTTTAATGATATGCTTGCTGCCTTGTTTTAGATCTATGATAGGTTTCCACATGTTAGATGAATGCTAGGGTTTCTATTGTATGTTTGGCTCTCTTTTGTTTGGTGAATAGATAAGCATGTTTGTTTGGATGAAAAATGCTATGTTGTATGCTAGATGCATGTTAGTGTGTGTGTGAGTCTAGGATATAAGTGTTGAGTTAGTTTTTAATAGGGTTAAGGTATAAGACACAATGATGGAAGGCCAACTTTAGGGTTGGGCGATCTTGGGTGCCTAACACCATCCCAAGAGCGTACCTAAATTTCGAACCCATACTCTGGTAGTCAGATCAAAAGGTCCTTCCTCAAAGGGATGCTATATATATGGTTCCTAGACATTGCAAAAACTAGGTGGCGACTCCCCCCTTGTGTCCACATGTATCACTTTTTCTCTATTTTAGATCTATTACATGTTCGTCCTTGGACGAATCCATTACCATCGTCCATCCACACTGACAAAGATCTCAACTGTTGATTTTTAGCATCATCAGTTTTGCACCATCAGTGGGAAATGCTGATCATTCAAGCCATTTTCCAAATTGACAAAAGAGATCTCCGTAGTGTAAGATGGACCCTGAGCAAGCCGCACAACAGATCTAGGTTCTCACAGCTGTAGATACTGTATTTTGTCCGCCCTCAATTTGCGTGCCAGACCCTGAAAATCTAAAAATATTAACTTTTCTCCAAGGGGTTGAGGAAATATCTAGATTGAAGTGGCATAACCTATTCGGGCATCAGAGCACTCAAAGTGCCATTTTAGGTCAAATTGACCAAAATGCCCCTGGTCAACCCTGGGTTGACCTAGAGTCAAAATTGGTCAAAATCATCACAAAACAACATTTTTCATATTTCTACATCAAACCTGAGCCACTCGGAGATTTTCGTTAACTTTGACCAAGTTTGATCTGAGGTTGACTCCCAAAGGCAGCAAAAATCCTAATTTTTTATCCATCCATCGAAACAGGTTAGGACTAGCGTCATTGTGAAGATTATCAAATTCCCTTTCCAAAGACTGCTCATGGGTCGAAATCAGAGTTAAAACAGTTGAGATATCCTGAAAACTGTGCTAGGCGCTTTAGCTTGCTTCTTGGGGCCATAACTTTTGATCCAACCATTGGAGTTTCGAGTTCTTTAGCTTTCCAAAAACTAAACATCTAAGGCTTTCTAGGGACACCAAGATTAGTGCAATCTGAGTTTGGAAAGGCCTTCAAAAAGGCCTCCAAAGTTGGCGGTCACTCTTTGGCCACCTGGAACTTTTTGGCTTATAAAGTGGCCAAAATGTCCTTTTCCAGATCAGAGGGGGATATGGATGTGATAGGCCAAGAATGTATTGACCCATTTTGGTAAATTAATCAATTAATTATCCAAGTGAATTAATTAGATTCAATTACATGCAATAAGCGTGGTAGCACAAACAAATCACAAACTAAGTGTGGCCAAAATTCCTCGATGGATCGAGAAGCTGTCGAGAATCTATCGGCCAGACAAAAAGTTGCTCGATGGATCAAAGAAGCTGTCGAGCATCTATCGAGAAGAAACCTAGAAACCTCGATGGATTGAGATTGCGATAAGATCTATCGAGACAAGAAGAATGAGGGGCTTGATAGTAGAGAATTTGTTGAGGATCTGTTGAGAAGCTGTCGAGCTTGAAGAAAAGGAGTTTTCCAAGGAGGAAAAACACAAAGAGATGAATGAAACAAGCAAGACACTCAAACATAGATCAAATCAAAATATTAAGCTCTCAAAACATCTCTCAACATATATGCAAAGCATTCAAGATCCGAAACACACACACACACACACACACACACACACACACACACACACACACACTAAACAATTCTAACCAATTTTATATTTCAGAAACAAGTTAAGACAGTTTAGTAAGCATATATTAACACATGTATTCCTTGTGATTTCCAAATCACATTGTACCTGCACATGTTTCAAAAGTAGCAAAGATTTTGAGTGTTGTGTGTGAAAACATAGCAAGAGTGCATAAGTGTCTTATATTATGATGATTTGAGATATGAGAAAGTCACGTACACTCACACACAATCATAACTACTTGATGGGGACTATCACCTTTGAGGTACATCCTATAACTCTCACATCTTCTAGAAACACGCTTGCAACCATATTTAAAAGCATTTTGATTCTTTTTGCTTTTATTTTTCTTTGTATATTTTTCTTTTTGAGCATAACATGCATATGCATATAAGAGAGAGAGAGAGAGAGAGAGAGAGAGAGAGAGAGAAGAAAAACCCAATTATGTAAGCTTAAGCATGAAAATTTTTCTATGCCGAAGCACATAGATGTTAAACATGATTGGCGGGTTTTAGTGGTGAGATGGTTATTTATGCATTTCTCTAAAGATTTTCTAGTCCTTCCCATCAAAAAGAGTGATATGAGTGTTAAGTATAAGAGATTACTTAATCGTGCTCATCACAAACACAAGCCATGAAGCTCACTTGCTTAGTTTTGCATTGAAATGCTCATCTAAGCTACAAGAGATATAGAGTTTAGAAAACTTTGTTTCAATAGCCATCCAAGGTAACAAATACCAATATACACTAACACACACTGTTTTTGTATTTTTCATTTTTTTTTAATTTTTTATGAAAAACAAATAAAGCAAAAATTGAAAAGCAACCAAACAAAAACATAAAAGAAACACACAAAGCATAAAACTAGAATGACTCAAAACAAGAAAGCAAAACAAACAAGTAATGCATAACCATAAGGAGAGAGAGAGAGAGAGAGAGAGAGAGACTAGATCACTTTGAGCCTTTTTCCTTCCACACTTTGGAAGAACCTTTCTTTTGTGTGAACCTTTGATTCGGAAGTGAGGGGGAGGAATTGAAACCGTTCAAGTTTGAAAGGAACATGAGGGCATTAAGAAGATCTCCAAGAGGAGCAAAAAAAGATGGAAACTGATTTAGGTTTCCGGAAGAGAGCATACTATTGCTTTGTTGAGTGGCTAACCACTTGTAGCAATTTGGACGAGTATGCCTTGAAGCTCCACAGTGATGACAGAAATGCGGCTTCTTTTGTTGAGACTTTTTGTTATTTTCCCTTTTAGTCCTAGGGTTTCTAGCCTCTTTCTTTTCAACCTTAGGGGGTGCTCCTAACATAGATTTGCCTTTATCTAAGTTCTCACTAGCTATATCAGTTTTAGCTTCACCGTTCTTAGAATTAATTATATCAGCTGATGAGACAAACACAATTGTACTAGATGAGGCAAAATTAGGAGAAGAGAAATCATACCCCAAACGGGTTTTATCAGAAGCAACTTTCTGAAAGCTTAGCATCTCATCGAGCTTTGCACTGGAAGTCCTTTCCAATTGAGCTCTAACCTAGAACTCTGCTTTAAGCTTCTTGGTCCTTTTAGCCAAGAAATTGTTCTCAAACCGCAGTACTCCAATGGTTTGATTGGCTTCATTAACTTTGGTAGATAGCTCATCTCAATCTAGCTCCACATCACTCAACTTTTTGGTGGCCAGCCTATACAGTTTCTCATGCTTCTCAGAAACCTTGTACAATTTTGCATAGGCTATATGGATATCATTTTGATCGTCCATTTTCTCAAACTTAGAATCGACCAAGTCCTCTTCATCATTTATTGTTTGTAACCCCTTTAGTAGGATCAACTGTAGCAGTGAAGGCATTTAAAATTCCCTCGTCATCACTGTCATCTAACTCAATCTCAAGCTCAGTGTCACTCAAAGTAACATCAAGAGTCTTGCTTTTCCCAACTGACTTGAGAAATGTTGGACATTCTTGTTTCATGTATCCAAAACCTTAACATCCGAAGCACTTTGGTCCGGAGGGAATAGTGTACTGACCGCCATCCTTAGCATCCTTCTTTCCTTTGTCTTGGCTCTTGAAATGAAAAGAACTGGATTGCTTACGGTCCTTACGGTCCTCATCATTCTTATTACTTTTGTTCGTTAGTGCCATGCTCTTGGTTTTGCTTCCTTTCCCGATTCTAGTCAAACCCAATTCATAGGTTTGCAAGTTACCAACTAGCTCCGTCGAAGGAATAGAGTCAATATCCTTTGATTCTTCAATGGCAGTGATCTTGGCATGAAATCTCTCAGGCAGAGACCTTAGCACCTTTCTTACAACCTTGGATTTGGGAATGGTTTCCCCAAGATTAAAGGCTGAGTTGACTATGTCCTTTAGCTTGGCATAGAACTCATCAAATAACTCATCCTCCTCCATTTTTATCTCCTCAAATCTAGTAGTGAGGAGATAAAAATGGTCGTCTAGAGAATGGTCCATGCTTCCTTTGCAGTTTCTGTCGATGATATCTTCTTAAACTCCTCATTGGTGATCGCACTGAATAGGGCATTCAATGCTTTACTGTTGAAGTTCGCCGCTTTGATCTTGGCATCATCCCATTCAGTCGGTGCTTCCTTTGGCTTAGTCCAGCCAATCTCTATAGCTTGCCACACCCTTTCATCTAAAGACTGCAAGAAAGTTCTCATGTGTACTTTCTAGTATGCATAGTGTTGGAAAAATACATGTTTGTATCACATACAAAACATACGCAGTGGAAAATTAAAGGATCTACTTCATTCACAATTGATAACATGTACTATGTAAGTTTTAGAATTTAAGAACAAGAAAGCGTACCTTGGTGCGGTGAAATTAAAAAAAAAAATGATTAGAAGTACTTAGGAACACTTTTAATCTTCACTCCAATTCCACTTAATGCCCAAAAAGTGTGGTTTCTCAATCAGTTTTCAAGGGAGAATAAGAGAGTGGCTTACACTCACATATACACCATTTCATTCCTTATGAAAACTCTTATTAGAATTCTCTTATGAAATTCTGTATATATCTCTTCTTATATTTTACTAATTATTTAATTGGGCTAGCGTTTTGGGCCATTTCAATTGGGCTTTAGTATGTGGTTTGGAGTGAGACCAAAAGGGAACAAATAAGACTCTAGCTCTAATGGGCATTGGGCTTTTCTGTCTACTCTTGACAAGTCCAAAGTTACCATTAATTATATTCAATACCACTATATGACTATAGTTGCACTCTAGGCCTTATTAATAAATTATATCCCAAGACATACAACCATTTCATTAAAATATTCATAGTAATACAAAGTCATGAATGTTGACTACCGTTTTGAAAATTACTACATCTTAATTCTTGAGTACCTAGTTTAATCCTTTAAGTTATTCATCATATATTTATGAAATCCAATTTCATAAATATATGCTCTAGTAACTCCTTACTAAAGTGAATTAGGCCCAACACTTTGAATAACAAAACCTATTAAACTTATCTTAATGGAATATTTTATATCTCCGTTAAGAGATTATGAATTCCATCTTGAGAATATATGTTCCATCAACATTAAATGCGGCTGCTCAACATACTGAGGTTTTGATCATAACTTTAGATCTCACTCCTGATATATCAAAGCAACTTACACTTCATGATCAGGTTCATTATTCTCTTAGTATTTAGAGTTGATGTAAATAGAAAGTCGTGAGATTTATTATTCATTTGACAATCGTTAGGAGAATAATAAATTTCACAGCGGTCCGGTTCAATATGTCTTAACTCTTAAAACATATCAACATATCAACTAGAAGTCTCTACTTCCATGATCAAGACAAATCATCTTAGTTGATATCTTATAGTCTTCATAGATGAGATGCCCAATTTCATCACTGATTAAGAACTAAAATTCTTAGTTTACAAAGAACTTGTGATTTATATCTTCTGTGACTAAATCACATAAATCACATACTATACATCTCATGGACTAAGATAATGTCTCATTAGTTCATTTATAGATAGTCTCGTATAATTAAACAATTTAATTATTTATGACATGCCAATAAATTGAATTTTAGGGCATAAACCCCAACACATAGTTAGTGCCATCAAATAAATGAGGTATAATAAGTGACTATCCTCTATACATGACAAACAGGGGTCAATGGATCACACAACAAAGATTAAACTTAATTAGAGTATGCTCGCTCTGATACCACTTGATAGGCCAAGAAGGTATTAACCCCATTTGGTAAATTAATCAATTAATTATCCAAGTGAATTAATTAGATTCAATTTCATACAAAGATTAAACCTAAGTTAAATACAGCGGAAAATAAATTTGATATAGGTGATTTGTTTACGAAAGGGGAAAACCACAAAGGCAAATTCCCACTTGGTGAATTTAAAGTCACCACTCCTGAGAATCTATTATTATCAAAACAAGCGATAACAAGTAAAAGGAATCCAGTACCTAATGCTAACCTACAGTTGAACCCTTACCCCAATACCCAATTGGACTTGTGATGTAGTGGTAATCTCCCCTTTCAATGCACGAATCCCAATACGTGACTAACCACTGATGCACAGATCCTAGTACGTGACTAACACACCAACTTGAGGAAGATGGTGGCTGCAAAGTTCTTCAGTTCATCCAACAATGAAGATTAAAAAGCTCTTTGATTACAAAACCCTTGGCGCAAAGACATAGTAGCTTCTAGAGAGAATATGATGAACTAGGGCAAATTTGTCTCCGGTCACAATATGCATGTATTATCACTTTGCATCCAATATGACGGCCCTTAAAATAATCCTTATATATGTCTAGGGTTGTGAGAAAAGAAACCATACACAAATACTTATGGATATGCGTGAAATCAGATCTAAAAATTCTAATTTCGTAATTCTCGACAGATACAGCTTCTGTCGAGCTTCTGTTGAGCTTCAACATTAATCCTTGATAGAAATGATTCTGTCGAGACATCTGTTGAGCTTTAATGAACAACACTTCTTCACTTGTTTCTTGGTCTGATTTGCATGGCTTCAATACTAAACTTGAACACTTGTTTCTTGAAGTACTAAACCCATCCTAGATCTACCCAATTATAGTAAAGTGCGTTTTGTCAAAGGATTAGCCAATTTACATAACATATGTCTCTAACAATCTCACATAAGTCCTAATAGAATGAATCTTGGGGTCTTGGAGCATCTTTTTTGGGTAGTTTTTTTTCTCTCTCTCTACATTCTCTCCCAAAAACACATCCAAAAACCTTTGATTTCTCCTCTCTCTTAACAATCAAAAGGTAGTGTTCTTACTCTCAATCTTTCTCTCCTTGGTTCTATACCTTGGATTTGAGGCTTAGGGGTGTGGATGTAGCTTTTTAGCTACAATCTACACCCATTGCTTTTCCTCGCATGTTCTTGCTTTATTTTGCTTCCTAGCATGTTTTATGGTTTTTTCTAGCTTGTTTCCTTTCTTTTTACCATGATTTATCACTTTGATGTTGTTGGCCTAACCTTTGGGCTAGGATATGTCTAAATTTAATGTTTGTGCTTAGATCCACATACTTTTAGGTTCTTTGCCATGTTTATGCTTAGATCTACATGTCTACGTGCTCTTTGCCTTGTTTATACTTAGATCTACATGCCATGTGTTCTTTGCCATGTTTATGCTTAGATCTACATGTTTTTGCTTAGATCTATGTGTCTATGTTTAGATTTATGTGTTTATGTGCTCCGTGCCGTGTTTGTGTGCTTAAATCTATATGTTGGTTGCTAATGCCATGTGCTTCTATAGCCCTTTTGTCCCTTGATATCTCTCTTTCTTGTGTTTTGGCCTTTATTGGTGGGGTGTAGATCTAGATCTTGTGGTCTAGGCCTACATTCGTATGCCTAGGCCTATATCAGAGGGTTTGGATAATCTCCTTTATGCATGTCCATGTTTGCTTGCTTGCTTCTATGCTTTATGCCAATGTTTGCTTGTCTAGATCTCAGCCTTGCCAGGCTTTGCGTCCTTCGTGGGCTTGTGCTTGTTGGTCCTTGGGGCCCATTTCTTATGTGGTTGCATCCGTCCTTCCTAGGGCTTGTTTGGATGTAACCATTTGTGAGATACACCTCTATGGTGTTGGTGTGCTTAATACACACCTTTTTCTGCCCCATGGGATGTTACTTACCGTGCTTACTTTGTGCCACCCATTTGGCTTTCTTTACTTCTATTCATTCTTTTTGCATGCTTGCCTACATGTTTATGCATGAGTCTTTGCTTACTTGTGTTGTCCATACTCCAATCTAATGGAGGTATGGACATTCGATCCAAACCTACATTTGTCCTCCTAGGACACCCTCTTTTGTTTAATAACATGCTGTTTGCCCTTTTCACATGCTTAGCATGCTTTGTTTGTCTCTGTTTGGCTCTACTTGTTAGTGTGTTCTTTGCATGCTCTCCCTATTTCCCTTGTTTCTTCCTTTGCTTGGCTTGTTTCTTTTGTCTTTGCATGTACGCACATGAAGCATAGACACTTGGAACAAGGGTGCGACCTCCTAGGTGCAAGTAAAAAGGGCAAGGATGCAAGTAAGAAGAGGCGAGCTCACAAAGGGCAATGTTTAGAAGATTAGGGGGCCTAGCCCCTCCTGAGTGGTTTTCTCTTTCTCCCTCTCTCTAAGCCTCTTCTCTAGAGCATGTATTAGGGTTCCCTCTCTCCTTGTACCCTTTCCTTTTCTTGCTCTTTGCTTAGGCCGCATTCCTTAGGTATGACAATGTCTGTTTTACATTTCTTGTACCTTACATGGCCATACCCTTGGAACGTTGGCAATGTTTGTTTTACTTTCCTGCTCTGTGTGATAGCATTATACATGATGTGTGTATGTATGTATATATATGTGTGTGTGTGTGTGCGCACGCGTGCCTGCGTTTATGTGGGTGATTGTGCACTTTGTATGATGAACTCTCATGGTTACATGAGTAACCCTTTTTGGCCATGAGTGCTCTTGACCTTGTCGCATGAGTATATGCCCAAGGCGATCACTGTAGGTGCATATTTGTGTCATACTATGTGCATAGTCACCACGGTGTGATCGTCCTAATCCATGTCACCAAGTGACGTCAGTTTCCCCGTGTATGTGTCACATATCAACATGTTTAAATGCTTTGAGGGGCTCCGACTCATCCTAGAACGAGCACGTTGGCACATGCCGTATACATAGGCATGAAACCTTGCCGGTGCGCCATAGCACACCAAACGCGAAACTCCGCTAGATTTTTCGCCGTGAAAATAGGGCATCCCCATTTTTGTATTCTCACATCGAAAGCTTGGTGAGAATAGCATTTTGTGTGCTATGACACATTTAAGGTGAAGCACTGTCAGATTTTCGCCACGAAAATAAGGCGAAATGCTGCCGGATTTTCGTCGTGGAAATTTGGCAACGATTCCAAACACATTTGGAAAGCATCGATCGAGACCACACCCATTTCGAAACCAAACCTCAAAGCCCAATACGTTTAAAGCCCCGAAAGCTAATACCAATAGATTATTTTTCAACTGCCAATGTCCAAAAAATTATGATTTTACCAAAAATAAGGACTGTCTATAGACAGAAGTTGTGGGGTGCGTAACACCTTCTCCATACGTAACCAGACTTCTGAACTCAAGAATCAAGATTTTCTATCCATCCATATTATATTAGGAAAAACGACATTTTTCTTAGCCTAGGATTGATAATAAAATCAAATAAAGTCAGGTGATCAATCACACCTTAGAAAAACCCAATGATTGGTGGTGACTTCACTTACCTTTGGTAATTTTCTTAAAATTGACTCATATTCCAGTCACACACCCGAGGTATGACACACCTTCACACCATGTCATACTTTCACACCAAGATAGAGAGAAAGGCACATGAGCGTCGCCGCGATAGGTGGTCGAGCAGCTGCGAGGCATCGACAACAGCCAATGTAGTAGAGTTGACTCGCCTGAATGAAGAACTGCGAAGAGTATTTGAATCCCAAAATGAGGAACAGCAGCGGACTATCAAAAATCAGAATGAAGAAGAACATTCTCGATAATTGAAGGAAAGAATAATGAAGTGGAGTCGGTCAGCTAGATTAATAGAAGAACAAGGGCATCAGAAGAAAATTCATCTAGAATGGAAAGTGAACTTTGCAGCATAAGAAGAGAAATGGACGAACTTAGGAATGCAGTAAAAGACAAAAGCGTGGAAAACTTGGATGGAATGACTTGAAGAACATATTCGTCATTCACCATTGAGGTATTGAATCGTCCTTTTACACCAAAGTTTTGCCTCCCTCAACTTGAGTCATATGAAAATTCGAAAGATCCTTTAGACCACATTGAATCGTTTAAAACCTTGATGCATTGCGAATGACTCCGGATGAAATAATGTGCTGGGCTTTTCCAACTACACTGAAGGGTGCAGCAAGAGTTAGGTTCAGCAAAATACCCCTGGGTATCATTGCAAACTTTGAGCAACTCGGTAAGAGTTTTGTTTGTCATTTCATTGGAGGACAGAGACACAAGAAGCCAACTAGTCATCTTCTTAACGTCCGTCAGATAGAAGGAGAATCATTGAGGCATTATGTAACTCGTTTCAGTAAAGAGTTATTACAGGTGGACGAAGCAGAAGATCAAGTCATCCTGACAACCTTCCAGGCAGGGCTATTACTTGGAGACCTTTTCTTTTCAAATACCAAAAGTTCACCAAAGACAGTAGCAGAACTACTCTATAAAGCCCAGAAGTATATGAATGCAAAAGATGCAGTATTCACGAAGGAAATGACTAGAAAAAGGAAGAGGGACGAAGGAACAAATTGTCCTTCTGAGAAGAAGAAGGAAACATAAAGCCCAAAGCAGACTTCAGATGGAAAGAGAAACCTCCCAAGTCAAAGGTCAAGTTTTACTAACTTCACTCCTTTGATAATGCCCGTTGAACATGTGTTGATGCAGATAAAAGATAAGCCGTCTTTGCAATGGCCTCAACCCATGTTGGCTCTGGCGGAAGGTAGGGATATATGCAGGTATTGTAGGTTTCATCAAGATCACGGACATCGTATTGACGAATGCAGACATTTAAAAGGGCAAATAGAGACCTCGATTGGTTAAGGAAAGCTGTGGAAGATTGTATGAAAGATGTTATTAATACATGGAAAAAAGTTATTAATACATATAACTAAACCGTCATGACCAAAAGAAGAAGTCATTAATACATGGCCAAAAGTTATTAATACATAACTAAACCGTCATGACCAAAAGAAGAAGTCATTAATATATGGCCAAAAGTTATTGATACATAACTAAATCGTCATGACCAAATCATGACCAAAAGAAGAAGTCATTAATACATGGTCAAAAGTTACTGATGCATAACTAAATCGTCATGACCAAAAGAAGAAGTCATTAATATATGTCCAAAAAGAAGAAGTCATTAATACGGGGCCAAAAGTTATTAATACATAACAAAACCGTCATTAATACGTGAACAAAAAAAGTCATTAATTCATAATGACATTGTCATTAATACTTGACTGAAGAAGTTATTAATACTTAACAAAATTGTCATTAATACATGACTAAAAGAGTTATTAATACATAATGGAATCATGACCAAAGGGTTGTTAATACATAATAAAATCGTCATAAAAAGTTATTGATGCATGACTTATAAAGTTATGCACAATCGTCATTCAAACATTGTCACAAAAAACGGCTGAAAGTTAACATGTCAAGAATGAGGCAATTGAAAATATAGCATCAAAGTATTCAAACATGAAGCAAAAAGAGAGGGAAAGAAGGAAAATTAGAAAGAAAATTTTGATGGGAAGCGTGTGCGGGAAACTGGAGAGGTGGCTCCTCTCAGCCTTACATGTGTCACGAGGGCAGATGAAACGTCATCTCACAAGAAATGTGAGTACATGAAAAACGAAGGGACGAAGTTTCAAATTACTCATATCTTGTCACATAGACGAAGACAGGAATAAGGGGGCAACTGATGAGTCCAAAAAATAATGGCTTTGTCATTCAATAATGGATGAACCCAAGATATGTTACACATTTATAGCGAGCATTTATGACAAGGAGTAATGGATGGAGCAACGGGAGAGAAGATGTTACACAAGTCAAAGAACCAGTCTGTAATGCCTCAACTGTTACAAATGAGAATGAATGCAGAGATTCGTTGCTCATTAAAGACAAAGATGGCTATAAAGTCAGAGAAGAACAACACCAAAAGGTACTCACAATTCTCATCCCAAAAACTGTTCCTAAGTTGAATTCTTTTGTAATATACTTCGATTGAATCCCATTCTAACTTAATCATCGGAGGGTGTTTGGCAAACACCACATCAATGTATTAGTTTTTCTCTATTTCAGATTTGTTGTAGGTTCATCCTTGGAAGAATCCATTACCGTCATCCATCCACACTGACGAAGATCTCAACTGTTGATTTTCTTCATCATCACCATCTATTTGCAAGTTTTTATTTTTATATTTTTGATAATTTGATAATTAGGAAAGGAAGGAGAGTGGATTTAAATCCTATGTTTCCGTTGGAAATAGGATGAGTTACTATCTAATTAAACTATATGGCTCCTAGCTCTTTTTGCAAGTTAATGCTTTTATATGTAGTTCTTGTCGCAAAGCCGCTAGACTTTACCACAATATGTGTTGATGAGAGTAACTGACTCAACTCCCATCTCAAACTTGGGCCTAAAAGCGAAGTCAATACAAGCAAGGTGCAAAGAAAAAGACCCCAACAGGGAACAATTTTGGAGGAGATATAAGAGAGATTTTCGACAAAGTTAAAATTTTCCGTTGATATAATCGAATGGAGAGAAGACAAACACGCATGACAAAATGCTGTCGTGCCATTAAAAACAGATAATAAATTGCTTGGTTATTGTTCCATTAGATGTTTTTAAGAGATATAGACAAAGTGGTTGCGTTATCATCTATATATATATCTAAAAGCTAAAGCGCAGTATTTATTGTTACTACACTCCAGCTAAGTTACATCAGCGTCCACGCTATTATTTTGTTTATTTTCAATTACACTTCTCCAACCTTTCTCCCTCTTTTACCTTTTCATCTCCCTACTACTTCTCTAACCTTTCTCCCTTCCTTATCTTTTCATCTCCCCACTACCCTCTAAATTAATATCATATTCATTTTTCCCTTCATCTTCCTTTATTTTTGTCTCTTCTTATTTACACTCTCTTATCATAAATTCGTCACTATCTCTTCCATTCTATGCATAGTTTTCCCTTACACAAAAAATGTTCTCCCTCTCTCTCAATTTTTTGATGGATTTTTTATTTTCTTGTATCTCTGCTTTAGGTTGATTATATTTTATATTATTTAAAACTCTACTTTAGGTTAATGCGATTTAGTTTTTTTTTTTTTTGTTCTTTTTTATTGTTAAATTTTATCCTTTTGCGTTATAAAGAATTAAATATAGCATATAAAAATATAATATTATTTTATTACATAGTATGATTTGGGTAATTTGGTATTTACTTATTTATTTTTTTTAATTTTTTTTTGGTTCTCTTTGATTGTTAAATTTTATCCTATTGCGTTATAAAGAATTAAATATAGCATATAAAAATATAATATTATTCTATTACATAGTATGATTTGGATAATTTGGGATTTATTCTATTACACATCATGATTTTTTATGGTGCTCAATTTAGATGTTAAACTATGAGACTATATGACTTTTTGTTTTTTTTTGTTTTTTTTTTTTAAATTCTTTGTGGTGAACAAAGTACGCTTAATAGTTGTATTAGAAGTACTCTATAATGCCATTTATTTTGAGAAAAGCAAAGGTTAGGCAAACAAAAATAATCAGATAGGTGACAAATTTTAGCTTTTGCAATTTTACTTTAATTGTTATTATTATTTTATAACAATGCATATATAGAAATTTAATTCTTAAATTTTGCTAATAATTGTTTATTTGATAATATGTTTTGTGTGGATGAAATTACAATTTCTGCAAAGAAAATAACCTTAATAGATTATCAACAACAAATTGTTTTTCCTAATTGGTCCAATTAATCATTGTTAAGTTTATTAATTTTCTTAGTTATGTTTTTTGGTGTTTTGGATTGTAGGCAGAAAAAATAAGATTTGAGAAAGCTTGTTTAAAACTAAAAGAATAATTTCCAAATTTTATATTCTTTTTAATGATTTACAAAAATAAATAACTTTTATTAAAAAATGAATATTTTCGTTAACTTGCCTTTTGAATTTCTGAGAAAAAAATTTATTATTCTTATATTACATTTATGATTGTTCCTATAATAAATAAAAATATGATTATGAAATACATTACTCTTTATTAAATTAGTTTGAATTGTAAAAAAAAAATAATAATAATAAAACCACTATAAAAATGATTATCACGGGCAACGCGCAGGTTCGTGGCTAGTGGTTTATAAATTTTGATGTTTAAATTGGTATAACTAAAAACTCAGAGATTAATTTACAAGAAGCAAACTCCTGACTTTTTTTTATTAAAAAAGTTCCCCTTTTATTTTTCATTTTGTGTGGTTTTGTCAATTTCAGCAAAAGCTAATGACCTTTAATTTAAAATTTTTTTTTTCCCTCTCTGGCGGGTTGTGGATCTGTTGGTTTGAGCAAAAGCAAATGACATACACATTTTATAAATCAAGATACAAAGTGTGTGATTCATTGTTAATTTGCTTTGAGTTTTGTTTTAAATATTTTTTTAATAAATGAAGGCCTGAAGGGAGAATAACCTTTGGTGGAATTAAGGGGGACTAAATCACTAAACATCAAACCCGCCATAACCTCCAATAGAAGAGCATTTTTTCCGAAATATTTTCAACTTATGGTGTTTATTCTTAATGATAGTTTTTTATTATCAAACCAAGACATCAATTGGTTTTTTTTTTAGTATAAACAGGAATCTAAATCTTTTATTTGACAAAAAAAAGAAGAAGAAGAAGTAATTGAACTAATTAGAACCCACAAAATATAGTGATAAATTAAACCAAATGGTGGTTTCTTAGCGGAATAGTTGGTCCTATTCACTAATGGAATTGTTGGTATGAGTGATACTTTGATTTATTGGTAAAGTTTATTTCTTTTTACCTTGAATTATATGGTTAATTACAAATATTTTTGAACTTCACATTTGAGCAATCAAAAGTAATCTAGTCTGTTCTAATGTACTCATTGTATTTAAATTTAAGATTTACGTGCTTATAAGTTATAACATTGTCATATAATATAACTATGTGCGTATAATTATATTTTTTATTCTGAATAATTACATGGTAAGGTTATGGATTTTTTTTTTTTTTTTGGAGATAGAGTTTATGAAATTTAAGGTTTACAATGTGATGAAAACTATAAAAATAAAAAAGAAAAAGAAAAAGAAAAAAAAGTATCAGGATATTGCAAGTAACATGATAGCTTTAGAGCGTCACTACAATAATTTAAAGTTCCAGAAAAATATTGTAAACTACCTTTTAGTTCAAATGAGAAAGTATGATTTACCTTTTATTTCTTTGTATCGGATCAATGAGGAAAAATTATTGAGAAGTGCTATGTTTACAACATTTTCACAGTACTTTTATAACAAATTTTAAGTGACAGGTTGTTACCGATTGTTGCTGACAGAAAAAATAGTAATTTCAATAACATGTTCAAATTAAAACCAATAATAATTTACTATCTATGCTTTGTTGTAAAAGCTAGTTGGTTCAATTTTGTTGAATCACTATTGGGTGCGGTGTTGCTGTGTTAGTGGTGGAGTAAGAGCTTGCACATTATGCAAGCCGGATGAGGGTTAGGATTGGAGAGAGAGAGAGAGAGAGAGCCAATAAAACACAAGAGGTTCCATTTAAAACCTTCGTTATCTCTATATTCCTTTTTGTTTGTGTACCATGCGTATCAAATTTAGCACACATCAGACTGTTCAAAAAAAAAAAAAAAAAAAAAATTTTAGCACACATCAGCAACCTTGATTGGCTAAAATCAAGAAACATTGATTGTTCATGATTCTAGTACAATCAAGGGGTTGACTCAAGTTAACTTTAGTTCCTTTATATAACTTACTTAGGGTTCATTGTAAAACAACAATTTTGAGTAGTAAAGATGTGGGCGCTAAGGTTTTTTTTATGAGAATATAAGCTATAAGATCGAAACACGTAAACCGTACCCTTGCTTCTGCTCTCTCCTCTTCTTTTTTTTATTATATATAAATATATATTCCTCCATTTTATTTTAACAAGGAGTTAGTGCAAATTTTCTATGGCCTTCACTATATTTCAAGTAGCCAATTACCAACCATTGCTCCACTAAACCGTTGTCCAATGTCGACTGCAATTTTCCAGTTGTTTTTCTTCGGGGCACTTTACCACTCAATTTTTTGCATAGATTACAATTTTTGGTGTCTATTTTCTAATTTGAAGCTCCCACATCCCACAACTTGGCCCATCACTCAATCTTTTTGAGTTCAATCTATGTGAAATTCATCACATGCTCACACGCTTCATCCAGACATTGTCTTTTGCCATATTCCTTATGCCACTAGTACTGTAGCCACTGTCAATCCATAGCAGCCATTCTTTAGTCATTGGCACAACCATTCTGAGGCCCTTATAGCCGTCTTCATGTATTGATTCATCATTATTGGCCCTTGCCATCACTAAAATTTTGTACAATTCATTCCACATTATGTCTGTCCCATTCTACATTTGATCTGGTCACTCATGGTCATTTCATAGCTTCTTCACTAGCTAGTTTACATTCCATACTCAAGGTATCATTAAGCTTCTACCTTGAGTATATGGGGGTATGGTAGTGTGTCATGCATATCACATTTGACACATGTTGATATTCTTCATTGACTAAAATCAAGGGACATTAATTGTCCTTGTTTTTAGTCTTGATCAAGGTATTCTCACAAGTCAACTTTAGTTTTTATACGATGATTCATAATAGTAAAAATGTAAAATGTAGTCATCAAAGACTTTTCTCTGTGGACGTAGGCTATATTAGGCCTTACGACTTACCACATACACCCTTACTTTCACTCCCCTTCTTTGTCTAAATCTTTTATTTTAACACTTTTATATTAGCATTTCTTATTGTTAGATTTTTACATGCAATTAAATCTAACTTCTGTAAAGAAAATGTCATATAAGAGTGAAGCAAAATGACATATAGAAATGACATATATTTTGACTTATGAATAAATTTGCTTATAAGTAATGCTCCTAGTAGTTAATATATTTTATTTCCACCATGAATATATAATTAATTTCGGGTCAGCTGCACTTGGAGAGAGAGAGAGAGAGAGAGAGAAATTGGAATTCTTGATGGATTATGGTGTCAAAGTTTCGGATGATTGGAAAGCAAGCAATCTTACCAAGAAAAGAAATTCTAGATCGTGCCTCACCCACCACTCTTTTTCAGCTGCTGTGTAGAGTCAATTGTTTGACAATAAGACATGATACTTTTCCCATAGTTGTCAATGTCTATATTTAATTCATACACTCTTTTTATTGTGTGATTAATCACTTCACCAGAAGCACTATATTTGCATAATCTATCAGGCTCTATAACATGATAAGCACCCTCCAAATAACAAATGAGCCTTCAAAAAGTCTTGCTTGCAGTTGCGGTAGTGCCTTGCACGTATAACCGCGTTGCTCTTAACAATATGCTATTCATCCTTTCATATATAAAAAAGCAAACTCAATCACCACCCTATTCCAAAACCTGAACAAGAAGTAGGAAATAAAAATGTCTTCCTTTAAAGCCTACGGCAAAGTTGATGAAGCCGAACAAGCAAAGCTTGAAGCTGCTCGGAAGACCCGGAAGAGAATCACCATCATAAGCTTATCATCCGTAATCCTTGTTGCAATTGTAGTTGCTGCTGTAGTTGGAACTCGTAATAGTTCTGGTTCCAACAGAGGTACTGGTAGTGATGCACAACCTCTTTCCACCTCTGTAAAAGCTGTTTGCGATGTAACATTGTACCCGGATTCATGCTTTGCTAGCCTTTCTCCTTTATCTAACTCCACGAACATTCAACCTTTGGATGTCTTCAAGTTGGCAATACATGTGGCTATGAATGAGGTGTCAAATGCTGCTCGGAAATTATCTGAGCCTGGCTTTCTCAATGGTTTCAATGACAACATGACCACCATATCTATGGAAAATTGTCAGGAACTTTTGAGTCTTGCTTTGGATGATCTCAATAGCACATTGTATGCTGGTTCTGACTCATTTCTTCAAGTCATCGATGATCTCATAACGTGGCTTAGTTCTGCAGGTACTTGCCAACAGACCTGCATAGATGGCTTTGAGAATGCCAATCAAACATCAATACAGACTACTATTGCCGATCACCTGAAGAATTCTACTGAATTAACTAGCAACAGCCTTGCTATCACCACATGGCTTTCTAACATTTTGGGTTCGGTCAAGCTAAGGCGACTTATGAGTTACCCTGAGAACCAAGAAGAGCCCGAGTGGTTGCATCCAAATGATAGGAAGCTACTTCAAAGTCCAGATTTGAGGTACCAGGCCAACATAGTTGTGGGGAAAGATGCATCTTGTAAATACAAAAAAATTACTGATGCACTCAAGCAAGTTCCCAAAAAAAGTGACAAGAGGTTTGTGATCTACGTGAAGAAAGGAGTTTATTATGAAAATGTGCTGGTTGACAAGAACATGTGGAACGTTGTGATGGTTGGTGATGGAAGTACTGCAACAATTGTATCTGGTAATCTAAACTTCGTGGACGGGACTCCTACGTTTGCAACTGCAACATTTGGTAAGACTAGGCATATTGTGCTTTTTAATTTGAATAATTTTCTTAGGTGAAAAATTCATATTAAATATTACAAATCTAAAAGCAGTATTCAGTATCATATCATTTTAAATTTTAAATGATACGATACTCTGGACATTGATAGATTCAAGAAATAAAATATTGACTATAATATGAACTCTTTTAATTTCACGTGAAATGTAGCTGATCTTGCTCCCAGCCAACTTCACTAACAATTAAATTTCTTTCTGTGCAGCTGTATACGGGAAGTGCTTCGTTGCTCGAGATATGGGATTCCGAAACAATGCAGGTGCAATCAAGCAGCAAGCAGTGGCCCTCATGTCAAAGTCAGACCTATCAATCTTTTACCGGTGTCACATTGATGCATTTCAAGACACCCTTTATGCACATTCCAACCGACAGTTCTACCGCGAATGCAACATTTATGGAACAGTTGATTTCATCTTTGGGAATTCTGCAGTTGTGCTTCAACAGTGCAACATATTTGCTAAGGTTCCAATACCAGGCCAGCAGAACACTATCACAGCTCAAGGTAAGTTGGACCCAAATCAGAATACTGGAATCTCAATACAAGGTTGCACCATATCTCCTTTTGGGAACTTGAGTTCAGTCCAGACATACCTTGGACGTCCATGGAAGAATTACTCAACAACAGTGTTCCTCCAAAACAATCTAGGGAGCTTAATCAACCCCAATGGATGGTTACCATGGGTAGGCACATCAGCCCCAAGCACCATATTTTACTCTGAATACCAAAATTATGGACCTGGTTCTTCCACAAAGAATAGAGTCAAATGGAAGGGAGTGAAAACCATTAATCTTCAAGTAGCGAGCAAATTTACAGTGAATAAATTCATCCAAGGGAACAAGTGGATATCTGCCTCAGGTGCACCCTACCAACCTGGCCTCTGAACGTGATAAATTTCATGGAGACTTTCTCAAAGAGATGTTTGGTTATTGTCCCCACTCCCTCTTTTGTTCTAATTCTTTTTTTGCTAATAGTTGTTTTTCTTTCGATTTAAATATTGTTTTCTTTGACTTCATACAATATATGAGGTTCATTGATTGAAAAATGTTTGGAATAAAAACACAATCTAACCAGTGTAACGTGAAAATATTTTGAGGTAATAAGTGCCTCATGCTTTGAAAGATTCTATAACAATTGCATCTGATTTATTTTTTCTTGCTTCTTTCCCTTTTCAATGAACATGAAAATTGCATATAGCAAGAAACGTCTAAAACTACTTGAGGTTTCTCTTCTGAAGTTATGTTTCAGAATTACAACCTCCATTTCAAGGACCGTAGTAATTAGATCAATATTCTCCGAATGATTTACCAACAACTAAAAAACTAAAAGAAATTATACTTTATCGCCCTAAATTATACTCCATGTTACCCTTACCCCCCTAAACTATAGGGGTGCACACTTACCCCCTAATCTATTACACCTTCACACTTAGCACCCCATCGTTAACTAACCCGTTAACTTGGATGGAAATTAGGTTCATGTGCAAGTCACATGATTCTTGAGTACATGGCATCCAATTAAAAGAAAGAATTGCCCAAGTCTCTTAAACATCCAATTAAAAGTCGCTCACGTTATATTTAGTTCCTCTTAAGCTCAAAGTTCAATTGTGAACAGTTTATTTAGTTGAAATTGAAATTTTTTTGTTAAAAGTACTATAGATAAAATTAAAAGGTAGCCGAAATAGTATAGTGAGACTCATGAATAGTATCAAAAAGTGCAAAGGGCCTATAACTAGTAGCAAAAATAAACTAAAAAATAAAAAATACAGGGTTTTTAAACTAATGACAAACACAACCTTAGTCTCTCACTTCCTCTTAGTGTCTAGCGTCTTCTTCCTCCCACTGATGCTTTCATCAACTACATAGGTTCTGGACTTCTCAATTCAAATCAAAGCACAACATTTCTGTGGCTGTCATTAGCAAAACTTTCCCACTTTGCCCATCATCGTTTGGCTATATACACCACTTTTTTTAATTTTATTATTTTTCATGTCAATGAATATGAATTACTGAGTTTGAAAGCTTGAATTTTTACCATTAATTGGCTTAGATTTTTAAAATTAAAATTAATATTTTATCTGGGTTTAAATTAATTTGTAGACTTGGGTCAGTTGGGTGTTGTAAGTGCTAGTTAAAGCTCTGTTTGCCTCTATGGGAAAATACCCAGAAAAGTTTTCAATGAAAAACTGGGTTTGATAAGACTGTTTAAGGAAGAAAATAGTAACTGTGTTTGATATGACTGTTAAAGCTCTGTTTGCCTTCTGTGGAAGTTAGGCTTTTTGTTTTGTTTTGTTAAACTTTGAATTTGGAGTTGTTGAAACTTGGAAGGAGCTATGGCTATTGTCCAACGAAGAAAGTAGTATTAAATGGCTTTACCCTTCCGGTGTTCATTCATTTTTTTAGTTGCAAATACTCTTACCTTTTTTGGTTGATGAGAAGTTCATCTTTGTAGTTGATGAGAGCAAGAGACTTGGACTAGGGGAGCGAAGTGAGAGACAAAGAGACCGTGGGGAAGAAGATGCCTAACAGTGAGGGGCCATATCTGTTTATGAGATAGTTAATAAGGGGCAATTTGGTCTTTTTCTTATTGCAACTGTCAATTGACTTGCACATGAGTCTAAATTCTGTCTAAATTAACCGTTAACTAAATGCTAGGTCCAAAGTGTGCAAAGGTAATAGTTTAGGGAGGTAAATGTGCATTCGCATAACATGAAGTATAGTTTAATGTGGTAAAGTGTAATTTTTTAAAAAAACTATGAGAAGAAATAAAGACTAGAGAAAAATCTAAATCAATTGTGTTTGTTTTTAGACCCCTTAAAACATAATTGGATTAACCTAGTTAACAAGCTAAGTTATTACTTAGTCCAAATTCCAAATCTTGGTTAATACAATCATATAATCATATTAATGTAAAGTGCGGAATATAAAGAACACAAAAATATGATGATCAAGGAAAACTAAACTGGTAAAAACCTGGGAAGAATTTAACCTAACTATCCTCAAGGTAAAACTGAATCCACTATGAAAGAATCGAAATTTTACAATAGTGACTTAAACCACTAACATCCTATTGCTACCTCATGTAGAAAACTTACTGACGCGACCATGTGCAAGCTCCGAGACCACGAACTCCTTCTTTCTTGGATTTTCCAGTAAGTACAAGCACTCCCGCTTGTATATCTTTAAGCTCTTTAGTGCAGCAACTGAATGATCATCAAACTTTCAATGAAATCTCCCTCTTGATAATCCTAAGCATGTGTGAAGGCAATCACCTCTCAGATCTCACAAGAGATTCACACACACAACAAATAGAGCAACATCTAAAACGTGGTTAGGGTTTCCCTTTTATACCTAGGGTAAAACATAAAACCCTACACATCATATGGGTTTAGGGCTGAGTTGGAAATTCTACAGAAAAAATATTTTGCCCGACTTTCGATCGATCGAGCCAGTTAGAATTGCACACTCAATTATGCAGTTAACTCGATTCCAACTTTACATAAAAGACTTACTTTGAGCAAGTCTAAAACAAGACTAACAACCTGTTTTGATCATGATTTGCCAACAATACAAATTAGAGTTCTAATACAATAGTTCCTAAGTACTTAGAACCTAACAAATTGATATAGCCACTTAGCTCTATTGAAGGTGGCATACGAAAGGATAAGAGGGTGTTTGGTACCACATTTTAAACAATATTACATGTATTTTCACACACTTTTTTACCCACAAGTATTTTCAAAAAATACAAACAATGTTACTAGAACAACATGACCAAATGGACCCAAAATTTCAGGTAATAATTGCACTTACCTTAAGAGAATCGAGTTCTCACATTGGATCTTTGGTGGCTTGTCTTATGAGCCTTTACGCCAAAATTCTGCTCAACCTCCAAACCACGAACCCCATGAATCAAGCCTTTCCATCAATGAGAGGCCACTAAGTAATGATGGCCAATTTAGAACTTGAGAAGATAACAATGTTTTCCTTAATTAGTACTGATCATGTCAATCCAGAGAGACTCAACTGCCTTCCTAGACATGCTCCATGAGACCGTAATTTTTCATAGCCCTAGGAAAAGTATGCTAAATACGTCTTCTCTGTTGCACAAATTGATCAATATACCAATTTGTGTTCTAATATTACTAATATATATATAATTTCATCAATTATGCTTGTAATTGTATATTGGTTGATTGATTTTTTTGAGCATTCTCTTTAATTATTGCAAAATAGTATATCTTGAATAGTTGGGTGTGAAATTGTATTTTGATGTCTTTTTCAGCTCTAGTATATACACAAATATATAATGTTTACATATATGATGAAATGGATAATGATGATTAGGAATTTAGGACGGTAGTTATAAGAACCTTAGAATGAGAATAATTAAATGTTCACTTCACCTTAATATTCATCTTGCTTTTGGATTTCGTATTGTAGTGAGTTAGTTTCCATTTGCTAACTTATTTTGGATTTCAAACTTGGAACTTAGAACTTGGAAGATATTTTCCATATGTTTTGATAAATATTTTGGTATTTGGTTGCTAATTAAACATTTATTGAATTGTTTAGATACATTGAATCAAAACTTAAATATATTGTTTCGTTAGTATAGACTTAGCGTTGTATGACATGCAAATTACATCATATGATGCAAATTTTAGTTTTTTTTATAGATGAATTTATAATTTACGTGCTTATTCAACATACAAAATCATTATCAATGTTTTTTTTTTTTGCTTTAAATCTGAAAATATATAGGATCTTACGATTCATGATCCGATCTTATGATCTACGATCCCACCAACCTTTAACAATCCTACGTAGGATCCCAATTTTGACAACCTTGGATATAATATCAATGAGTAATGAGTAATGATAGTTTATAGTTATATATTTCTTATTACATATTCACTTTACATACACTAAAACATGACTGAAATTGTTAAATCATATTTTTAAAATATGATTTCCATAAAATCATGTTTAAATACAATTTCAAAAAGTAGTGTATACGAAGTGTGAAATTATTAAATTTTTCAGAATGGCTTAATGTTGGGTTTCTAAATCTTGACTTACTACTCGAAGTGTCATGTGCATTGATTTGTAGTTAAATTGGTTCCATGTTGGCTTGTTATTACAAAGCAATGAGCAATGTTACGTACACAAAAATATTGACAACATTTTTTATACCAGTTGACGTGGCAAGTTTGCACTAGTTCCGTTAGGTTCTAAAAGTTTAGAATAATTGACAAACCATGAACACAAACTTATCTAGATACAGATCTTAGAGTTTATAGGGTTTATTAGACAATGCTCAAGGTGTTGCAAGTCAGAATATAAGAATAAGGAAGCTGCAGGTTCAAGAATTTGAAACATGCCAGGTTTGATCAATCGAGAGAACAGGTTTGACAGGTCGAAAGACGGGTTTTGCAGAACTTAATTAAAGCCCATTAGCCTATTAAGCCCATTAAGTAATTAGGGTTTCAGATTTAATTCTCCTAGTATTTAAAGGAAACCATAAGGCACATTTTGTGATGACTTTGGAGATGCTCTTTTGAGATCTAAAAGATATTGTGCCTTCTCCTTTCAAAGTCATTACCAGAAATCAATTTCATACCATTAGAATCGATCAACAACTGTTGATGATCCAAAACCTTTGAGTGGGATCTCAAAGACACAAACGTGGGTGTTTGTATTCAGTAAATTCTAATAGAATAGTTCGTGGAGTCTGAGTTGTATATGGTCATGTGAGTAAGTTCTATATGAGGTAACTTTAGTTTTTAGGGAGAAAATATATTATAAACTTTCATTCTATTATAGTGAATTTGTTTACCTTGAGTATAGTTATGTTAAATTCTCCTCATGTTTTTTACCTTGAAATTGTTGGTTTCATTGGTTTTCTTGAGTTATCATATTACTGTCATATTTACTTTTCCACACTAAGTAATATGATTTCATGAGTTTAACCTAAATCTAAATAATTAATATGAGTAACTACTTCGCTAATTAATTAGGTTAAACGAATTTGGTTTGTAGGGGTCTAATTGCTTTTGGCTGCGATAATTTGGATAATAAGCACTAGATTTTAGGTAATCTCTGACGAAGAGATCCGTCTAGATTGTCTCTTGGTGCAGTTATATTATATAATTAACTTGGATGGGTACAAAAGAATCAACATGTTGCTCTTATTTTTAGGACTTTGTGCCGTTCATGAATGATCTTTGAGAACTTCAAAACTCTTTTTTGGAGGGTAAAAAAATTAAAGTGAGATGTCTACCAATTCACTAAAAATGTGTTTTAACTTTTTTTTTTTTTTAGAGAGTTTCAACCTATGACGTCTGCTCTTGATAATTGCTCTTTATTATCAGACCAAGACACCAATCAGTTTTTGGTGTAGGCGGGGATTGAACCCCAGATCTCTTATACAACCAGTATAGACTTTACCAGTTGAGTTAACTGGAACCCACAATGTGTTTTAACTTTTAAGATGCCTTTAAAAACTAAAAACAGTTTTAAGCTCAATGTTGAAATTTGGAACTTTTAAGAAGGAAAAAAAAAATTATAATTAACTGTTTATATTTTATAAATTCAAAACTCTAAAGCATTTTTCAGTGTAATTGTAAAACGCTCTAATTCTAAAACTTAGAGAGTGTTTGGGTGGCACGTTTTGCTGCGTTGCATTTTGCTTTTTTTTTTTTTTTTTTCTCACGCGGTTCAGTCTACTTTTTTTTCACTGTAGTGGCTATTGTTCATTGAACAGTAGCCGTAAAGTTTGACTTTTCAGCACAATTTTACTGTTTACAGACCCACAAATTTCACTTTTCAGCAACTTTTTCATTAAAAATGGGTCCCACGATACTATTCACACATTTAAAAATTATTTTGCTATAGTATTTTTCAGTTTTCAGTTTCAGTTTTCAGCTGTATCCAAACGGACCCTTAAAGAGCTTTTTAAATAAAATCCTACATTACATAATTTCTATTACTGCTAAAGCTCTGCAATTAAATCTGTACTTCCTAAAACAATATCAATATCAGACTCCTTGTTAAAAGTTTATATGTAATTAAAACAACTGTTCCAGCTGGTTCGGTGGACAGCCCTATATAGCTAACATAGTCAATGAACTTTACCCCTTGGACCACCAGCTCAAGCAATATGCCAGTAAATTGTCAATGCTGCCACCTTTGGTTTATGTGTCTTATTGCTTTTGGCTGCGATAATTTGAATAAGAAGGACACTAATGTTTCTGTTGATCTTATTGGTGCCTAAACTCTCGATAAGAAATTATCTAAATCTTTGAAAATCGCTAAGAAATTCAAGGAAGAGTTAAAACTGGCTAAACTAGAAAAAGAGGAATTAATTGTGAGATTTGATAAATCTAATAAAAAGAATGAATTTTTAAGAAATCAATTTTCCTTTCAAGATGAAAAGATGAAAAGGTTAGAACAAGAGTTAGCTGAGTCTAAAGCTGAATTGAAAAAATTGTCTTGTACCAAACCTATTCTTGTTGATGACAGATTTGTTTTTGTTTCTATTAAGCATAAAGTTGACAATGTTTATATTCCTCATTTCAAGAGGAATCATAAAGAAAAGACTTATTTTGCTAGGTTAGACAAAGGTAAAAGTTTTGATGTAGACGTTGAAGTTTCTAAACCTATGTCTAAACCTCCTATTAGAGAGCAAAATAAATTTGTTTGGTGCCTACCTGGCACCTTTGTGGTGTTGTTGGTCAAATTAGACCAAATTATTTTTTGTTGAGGCAAAAACCAAAATCTGAGACTAGATCTGCTATTAGGAATACTGATGTTCCTAAATTTATTCTTGTTTGTTATTTTGGTGGTGATTCCGATCATATTTGTCCTAATTGTCATGAATTAAAATTTAAGAATTCCGTGTTTGAGTCTAGGATATGTGATGATATATCTCTTGCTACAAGTTCTGATAAATTATTTCATATGCTTTTGTAAAAAAATTTAAGCATGTTGGCTTGTGAAAGGAAATTGCAAGATTTTCGCATCTCTCAGAAGAAGTGTATAATCCCTCAAATATACTTTGTTTCTCATAAAGCCAAAGATGCATGTTGTATGGTGAGAAAAGACTTGCTAAGGTGAGTGTTGTTTACTTGTCCCTAATTTAATTCTTTCAATTATTTGTGGACATATTTACATTCTGTTTTTGGCTATTTTGTTTTTAGGTTGTTTTGATTATTTAAAAAAAAAAAAAAAATCCAAAAACATTGAAAATTTTCAAAAAGACAAAAATTTTATTGTGTCATTTTTTTTCCCTTGAGGATTACATGAATTATGATATCTCTTTCTTGACTTAGAACATACTTGATATTATGGAGAAACATAGAAAGTATGTGCTGCATAATTGAGTGCATAAGCTATTTCTGATTTTGTATGAGTATGTACTAATTTGTACATGTACCCATGGGTTAATTAAGAAATTGATATTTTTTGTGTGTACCCTTTATAGCTTAGTTGAACACTGTTTTTGCATTTCATGTTGTCATGCATTGCATTTTGCATTTTGTTCATTTAGCATAATGTGTGCTTTCTGATCTTTGGTCATAATTTAAAAACACTTTTTTTTTTTTTGGTGGTATTGCACACCATTTAGTTTATAATTAAGGTTGGATAATGAAATTTGTATTTCATGACTGTGTATCTTGTTTAGCTTTAATGAGCTTATTTTACACTTTGCTAGTTTCTGCTATTTAGTGCTTAATTGTGTGAGTTGTTTATAGTTTTTGAATAAATGATCTTGATTTTAATGTCACATATTTTGATCATAAGGACTAGAAAATCCTAGGAGAAATGCATAAATAACCATCTCACTACTGTTACTTGCCAATCATGAACACCTGTATGCAAATCATAACAATTATGCTCGGTAAGGTTTAGTAGTTGCACAGCAAGATAAAACAAGTTGTTATTTTACAAAAAAGAAAAATGTGTAACAAGGGTATTTCTTTTCTATCTCCTATATGCCCATGCATGATATCTTTGATTGTGCTTAAAAAAACAAAAGAAAAAGCAAAAAGCAAAAAGAATCAAAATGCTTTTACATGATTGCAAGCGTACTTTATAGGAGAGGTGAGAGTTATATGATGTAACTCTTTACTTGATAGTCACTTTCAAACCAATGTGATTGATGATGTAGAAAATTTGCTTGATTACTATCTATATATTACCTATTTTGTGCTTTTTACACATACTAGTTGCACAAACTACATGCAAATCTTTCCTAAATTCTGTACATATGATTCTGTATTGTCTAATTTGGCCATCTTTAATTGCATATGAACTGATGTATAAATGCAAATTTTTGTTTTGGTTGGGAATTAAAATAAAAAAGAAGAAGAAAGATTTTCATGTTTTAGAAGTTTTAATTATGTGATTTTAACTTCTTGATTGGTTTTGATATTTGCATTTAAGAGGCATCATGTTTTTAAAACTTTTTTGGATCATGTGCATATACATTGAGTCTTAAAAAAAACTGCTTTTCAAAGTCGTTTTTTTTGCATAAAATTTCCTTATTTTTAAAGTTTTAAAATTTACATTGTTCGACCGATCGAAAGTCTCTCTCAACCGCTTGAAAATATTTAGGAAAGACAAGTACATTCCGATCAAGATCTTGTGCCTCTTCTTGCAACTTTTGGGTTAGAAGTATTAGATTGGGATTTGTGATGTGTTTGGGCATTTTATTGTAATTGGGTTGTTCTTGTATTTGAGCATTTCATGTTGTATGTAAGTTTTGTCATAGATTGCCAAATAGGGAGATTGTTAGGTTCTAAAAGTTTAGAACAATTGGCAAACCGTGAACTCAAACTTGTTTAGATATAGATCTTAGAGTCTATAGGGTTTATTAGACAATGCTCAAGGTGTTGCAAGTCAAAATAAAAGAATAACAAAATTGGAGGTTCAAGAATTCGAAACATGCCGGTTAGAATGATTGAGAGAACAAGTTCAACTGATCGAAAGACGGGTTCTGCAGAATTTAATTAAAACCCATTAGCCTTTTAAGCCCATTAAGTGATTAGGGTTTCAAGTGTTTAAAGTAAACCCCAAGGCATGTTTTGTGATGACTTTGGAGATACTTTTTTGAGATCTAAAAGGTATTGTGCCTTCTCCTTTCAAAGTCACTATCGGAAATCATTCTCATACCATTAGAATCTGTAGATCTAAAGTTACTGCTACAAGATCAACAATTGCTAATGATCCAAAACCATTAAGTGGGATCTCAAAATCACAAACGTGGGTATTTGTGTTTAGCAAATTCAGATAAAAGAGTCCGTGGAGTTGGAATTGCATGTGGTCGTATGAGTAAGTTCTACATGAGGCAGCTTTAGATTTTAGGGAGAAAATCTATTATAAACTTCCATTCTATTATAGTGAATTTGTTTACCTTGAGGGTAGTTAGATTAAATCTTCCCTAGGTTTTTTACCTTGAAATTGTTGGTTTCATTGGTTTTTCTGAGTCATCATATTGCTATTTTATTTACTTTTCTGCACTAAGTAATATGATTGCATGAGTTTAACCTAGATTTGGATATTAATCTAAGTAACTACTTGGCTAATTAATTAGGTTAAACAATTTTGGTTTGTAGAGGTCTAAACAGAACAAACAAGTTCTTATTTAGACTCACCACATACGTCAATTTTTAAGCTACCACTAACAATATGCCACACCAACAAGTATCAAATTTGTTGTCAAATTTTGTGTCTATAGAATTTCTCAAAAGCAATTGTAGGTTATTTTAATGTCATTTTTGCAGTATTTCAGTATTTGTTCTCTTTACAAGCATAGAAATGCACTAGTGACGCTGGCCATTCTTAACATGTTGTTCCTTAGAAGTAAGAACATAAATTAATAAACAAATTAAATTTCATAATCTTCAAATAATCATTTGAATAATAACATTTCACATAAATTAGATTTCACTATAAAATTAAATAATAAGTTGAGAGACATTAACTCAATGGTACCTTAAAATAATATCATAAGTCATAACATGATAAACAAAATTACTGTAAACTCATGTATTATAATTTAGGTGGCAGGGTTGAGGCACAGACCAAGTCGCTATCTTGAGAAAATACGCATTGTCTATGGATTCATCCAATGTATTAGAAAAATAATTTTTGCATGTTATCTCCAGGATGCAATAGCCTAACCACTTTCTTGATTATTTTTACAAGCCTACACCGCTTATAGGATGCAAAATTCTTAATAGTACTTTCTTTTACCCATAATAAAGTACATACAAATAGTAATATATTTAAATATAATTTAACAACAAATATTTGAAGAGGGAGCATACGGCTTGTTGGAATGTAAAATTTACTGAAAAAAGAATTGTCATCATCTCAAAATGCTTACGCCACATGTATATAAATGTCTAGGTGTAGCCTTGTCATTTAATCCCATGTTTAAATTAAATTAAACTTTCTGACATTTTTTGCATTCAAAACGTTTGGTTTGGACTTTGAATAGCCATTTAATTACAAACCATTTCAGCATTTTTATGCTCATTGAATTCAGCAGTAATGGGACACTATATTGAAAATCTGTCAAATGACCATTTTTACTTTATACGAATTTAACAGGTATAAATATTAAATGACTATATAATCAGAATTAAAATACATTTTATAAAAATATTCCAACATAACATAAAGCAAACTTAACTTCCCTAACATATTTTCACATGTAGGTTGGGTTTGGATTGCGATGAAAAGGCCATATATGCGCATCTGCGCTTTTTCTGTGAATCCCGTGCACAATTTACGGGACTTGCAAGTACGGATTTCAGTAAATTTTTTTTTTTTTAAAAACTGGTTCCCACGGCACTATTTACATATATAAAATTTATTTTGCTACAGTATTTTTAATTTTCAGTAATAAACGGTATCCAAATAGACTCGTATTGGATCAAGAAAACCCTCCAATAGTCTTTCATACGATTCTATAGGCCATAAATGAAGTACTCTAGTGAACGAAAGAATATACAAAGCCTTCATTATAAATTAACGGCACCAGAAGAATGAATGAAAGTTTTATCCAGTTTTAGATCTCTAGTTTAGTAGTCCTGCATAGAAGGGTATATCAGTATTAGGCAACCAAGTATACCCCATTGTGAAATTGTACACAGTGAAATTCAAAGCCTGCGTAGCATTCATCAATCTATAACCAGGCCAGTGTACTCTCATGCTGGTATTTGCACCTGGTCCATAATTCTTGAACTCCCCATAATAGAGTGTGTCTAGTCCAACTGTTCCATTCCACGCCAACCATCCAACTGGATCGATCACACTACCAATATATGATTGCATATACACAGTCCTAGAATACTTCTTCCAAGGTCGGCCTAGATAAGTTGATGTGGAGTTCAAATCCATAGCCAAGTCAGGTGCAGCTTCTATTGTGCAATTGTGGATGGATATGCCAGTGTTCTGATTTGGGTCAGTCCGGCCCTGAGCTGTGACTACATTCTTCTGGTTAACCATTGGTTTCCGAGAATATATATTGCAGCTCTGAAACACAGCAGCAGCGTTCCCAAATATGAAATCTACAGTTCCATATATGTCACATTCTTTGTAGAATTGTCTGAGAGAGTGAACATAAAGTGTGTCCTGGTAGCCTTCAAAGCTACAACGATAGAATGTGGAGAGGTCGGCATTGTTCCTTACAGCCACTGCTTGGTGTTTCGTAGGACCAGCTGTGTTCCTGAATGTAATGTCTACTGCTATAAACCTTTCTCCAGAAACAGCTGCACCACCATACGAATTGGTTTGGAGTCAGCACAAATAAAATTTTCCAAGTTTTATGATGATGGATATGAGTCAAGCATAATTGCAGAATTCACTGATCCACACCCCCAAATAAAGCCTAGAGGATTCATGTGTATGATCTCCCACAAGTTATTGCTGTATACATTTCAAAAACATTCAAAACATGTGAAAATATTTATGGGAGGTTGAACCAACACGCACTACCACTTGTTGCAAAAACTTAAATAGTTAGAGAAAGTGTAAATTTGATCATTTAAATTAATCACTAAACTTAACAACTTTTAGGCTCAGTTTAATATTTATCCTCATAAAATTAAGCACATTTCAATATTATTCTTGTCATCAACTCTAATTAACGAACGATACTGACATAGTTAATAGAATGTTTGTGTCAACTTGATTACAAAAATAATATTAAATAAAAACGGGTGTAGCTAGGTCAACAGCTTAGTAGGTGAAAAGCCGTGTCAGCTATAAATTTTGAAAACCAAAAACTTATTTAAACATGATAATTTCATGTAAAGTGATAAAAAAGAGTAATATTAAGAACACAACATTTTTTTTTACCATTTATTTCATAATTATTGACTTGACTTATTCTGATTTGAACAATATCACTTTTACTTGAGTTTACTATTAACTTTGTTTTTATTATACATTAATCACAATAGGTTATGTCATGTCCCTAAATACACCTGTAAGAAATGAAGATCATGTAATTATCCAAATGAAAGAAAAATTTGATAGTGACAGGATGAGCTCCAATACTTGCCTATAATGTTTTTGATAAACACATAAACATGATAGAAATTTTTTGGAAGACAAGATGAATGGCATGGTTATAGTACTTACCAAAGGTCGAAGAATTAAAAGTTGTCCAGCCATCAATCACACTATGGTTTCCAGTGATCACAGTCTTGTTGATCCCATCTCCAATCAACAGTATATTCCTCTTATTTTTGGGCACTACAATGTACTCCTCGTAATACCCTTCTCTAGCATAAATTACAAATAATCCATCTTCAGGCATTGAATTATTGGGAGCAAATGCAATTGCCTCGGTGATGGATGTGAAGTTTCCGGCACCATTACGGGTTACAGTCACTTTATCGATTACAAGAATTCCATTATTGCCTTTCAATTCACTGAGAGTCCGTTCCTTGTTGGGGCAATGCACTGATTTTTGGCAAGAGGATCTCCGTAGAGCCTACAACAAATTACTTCTTCAATTTCCTTTTTACCCCAAAACTCCTCAAATAAATACACCTCAATCTATTTTGTAAAAAACCAAAAAAATTATACAAAACTAACTTTTTTTTTCTTTCATTATTTGTTTCACAATTATTGAAATGGTAAGTTCATAGAAAACAATAAAGTGTTGTCACTGATATGGCTACATGAAAATCAATAATAATTTGGTACCTTAACAGTGAAAAATTTGTGAAAATTGTTATGTGATGTCAATGACTCATTTAGACTTTCAAAAAAGATGTCTTGTGAATCTCTGTTATCAAGATCCGACAAAATCCATGATAAAAAGCTTCTCCAGTATTTTGAATTGAATCTCTCTTTTTGTGTTGAAGAGCAACTAGTTGACAGGGTTTTGGCTATTTATTTCCAAATTGAGTCACGCATATGGTACAAATGCGTAGTTCCTTTAATACTAATTAAAATTTTTTGAAGAAAACATCTAGGGTTCAAATTGTCTCACTCTCAACTATTGAAGTATTCAAAAAAAAAGAAAAATACTCCAATGCACAAGAGGGTAAACTGTATCATTGGAAAAGTCGGTGAGGTAAAGTGACATCACCCTAAGCACAAGGAGGTAAAAGTGTACCTTCCTTTTTTTTTAATAATTAAAATGAAATAGTAAAATATAAGCAATTTACAAACCCTATAATATCATTCCAATTTTTTCAAGAGTTTGGTAAAAATAAAATATAAACATCAACTATATTTTGTTAATATCAGGAGCTTTGTAATCAATAGAGTCAATTTCGTACTAAAAACCATTTCAGTTTGGATAAAAGAATGATATGTTTCAATATTGGTTAATATCAGTATACTGTTTCAGAGTTACTACTATTTAAGTGTATGTATGTATGTATGTTTGTGTGTGTGTGTGTGTGTGTGTGTGTGTGTATAGGAATTTTAATATATGAAAATTTACCAAACTAAATGTATATATTTTTACAAAATGTTAAATATATTACAAATTTTATAAATTGCATTTACAAATTGATGTGATAATGAGTGTTCTTGGTAAATTTCAATAACATAATAAATAATTGTCAAAATTATTTTTTGTGGTTGGTAAAATATTAATATGTAAAGATTATGTAATAAAAGTTTGTAATGTCCTTTTTATTTTTATTTTTTTAGAGAGTTAAGTTTGTAATGTCCTTAGTATCACTTATATCTTTCATTTACTCAACATTGTTTTGAACTCCTCTTTTATTCTCCTCCACCAATCTCTCTACTTTTTACAGGTTTCTATTTTTTTATTTTTTAGCATTGTTTATTTCATACATGCTATTACGCACATAGTACACACAAAAAATAAGGGAAAACATGACTGGAAGTCATGATTTCAAATTAAGGATAAATAAAGATGCAAAAGACAAAGTAATGCACAAAGACTTAGAAGACGGAGCAAAATGTAGAGGAAAAACAAAGAAGAAGAAGAAAGGAAGAGACCAAGATAGGAGAGAAAGGGATAAGATTGGAATCTGGTATTTCTCCCAATACTGTTGGAATGACCTTGGTATGGTTGATATTTAAATCGGCACAAAATTAAAGCCATTTTGTACTGGCCTAGGCAACAGTGCAAAAAATACTGACTAGTACAGTACGAAATCAATTTCCTTGTTTGTAGCTCATCAACTAGCATATCATAGTATTTCCAAGGAAAACAGTCAAGATTCAAATCCCTGAACTCCAACTAATGATGTATACCCAAAAAAAAAAAAAAGAAAAAAAAAAAGCAAGATTGAAAAGTTAGCAAGGTAAAGTAACATCATCACTAAGTACAAGGAGGTGAAAGTGTATGTTCCTTTTTTTATATAATTAAAATGGAATAATAAAAAATAAGCAATTTGTATACCCTACTAAATAATAACATCATTACAAAATTTATCAAGAGTTAAAAAAATTCAAAATAATCATTAACTGTATTAAATTTGAATAAGAAGATTTCACATATAGATTATTCATAAATGTAACCGCGTTTTGAAACTAGTATTGTCTCATTGTGTATTATTATTATTTTCGGCTGAGTATGTGTACTTGTCTTTAGACATGTTTCAAAAATCACTTTCTATAAGGAATTTGTAAATCTAATCTTCAATAATCAATAAAATACTACTCCCTAGTCCCTTGATGGTTGATAGAATTCTAACGGCTATGTTACCAACTCAAAAGAGACACAAAGATAATTATATATAATACTAATCTATCCCCTCCTTTTAGGGAAATCTCCCAGGGCCACCTATTAATTTATAGGCGGCAACTGGCCGTCCTAGAGATATGAGTAATTAAAATCAAAACTAGTAGCCATAGATGTTCCATTCTGTAAAGTTGTGATTTATAACTATGTTTTATGTTGGCTTTATTCCATGACAAAAAGTGTTATAATTGCCTTAATTTATTTCATTGTATTTTGTGGGATTTTATTGTATTGGGTTTAGTATCAAGTTGGTGAAGACTCTAGCTTAAATGAAGAATCAGTGGATCTCGCGAGTGTCTCGCTGGAAGCTAACCCGCGAGAGAGCCATGTGAGAAGTACATGCTGGAAGCTGAAGAGTCATGCCAGGCTGCCGTTTTCGCGAGTGTCTCGTGGGTAAGGCCGTCCCGCGAGATAGTCGCGAAACATTCTGCCTGGAGGTTTTTAATGAGTGACTTTCTTACCCTTCACCCATACTATATATACCATCATTACCCACAAATGTTTGAAGAGGCTATTCAGAGAGAAAAACCCTATAGAGGTTTTCTAAAACACACACACACCCATCTTTTGAGAGAGAGCTACTCATCCTTAGTGAGAAATCATTGTAGCATCTTCCTCCCATCCCTCTCCCATTATCATACATTGAGAGGAGATTTGTATCCAAACACAACCCACACCTATTCAGAGTGTAGAGAGTGTTTTGGAGCTGTTGGGAAGCAGTGGAAGAAGCCAAGGATGGCAGATGCAACATGGAGCTTGTTGCAGAATCCGGAGAACTAAGACAAAATACGGTTCCGAGAAGCCTTGTTGGAGTAGGAGCTTGGAGAGCTTACATACATCGGGTAGATTAGGCTTGGAAAGTCTCTTGCTAACCCATGTATCCCAACTAATTGTCTAGTGGATCAATTTCCGCTTGGAGGGCGGCGGAGAGGTTTTTCGCCGAGTTCTTCGGTTTCCTCTTCGATAACACGTCTCGGTGTTATTTGTGTTTACATCTCTCTTCCCTACTCTTGTTCATTTCATTTTTACTGCTGTGTTGCTTTAAATATCGATTAGAGTAGTTGTCTTGCTTATACGCTTGTGTTTACACTATTCCGCACTTAGTATTAAGTTAGTGTAAAATCAACCAAGCCGTAATTTTAATTTGGGGGTCTAAACAGCTCTTGTGTTTTTCAACACATTTTCGAGCTTTCACATTTCACAATCGATCACTATATATATATATAGAGCTTAGAACTTAATACTAAACTCTAAAATGCTGCTATTGTCACTCAAGGAATGTGACTACACAAAAAAGGCACCGCTGCTAACCATAAAAGAAAAGAAAAAAAAAATGCTATCGAATTCAGTCAAGAAGAATGAAGGTGATCACATGCAAAAACACATGTGATGTGAAGTGTAACTGTGAAGTGGCAGCAAGTTGTTCAACTCCAACCGTGTTTCGTGAACACTGAACTTTCTAGCAAGTCACCTTTACTTTCAACCGGCCCAAACACTATTTTATTTCTGGATAACTCATTCAGGAAGATTGAGCAAAGTCATCAATTTTGAGCCCAAATTTTGAATGGCCCCAAATCTCAATTAACTCGGCCTTTAATACACAATAAGCACTAGATTTTAGGTAATCTCTGACCAAGAGTTCCGTCTAGACTGTCTCTTGGTGCAATTATATTATATAATTAACTTGGATGGGTACAAAAGAATCAACATGTTGCTCTTATTTGTTTAGCAAAAAACATGTTGCTCTTATTTTTAGGACTTTGTGCCGTTCATGAATGATCTTTGAGAACTTTAAAACTCATTTTTGGGGGTAAAAAAAATAAAAGTGAGATGTCTATCAATTCAATAAAAATGTGTTTTAACTTTTAAGGTGCCTTTAAAAACTAAAAACAGTTTTAAGCTCAATGTTGAAATTTGGAACTTTTAAGAAGAAAAAAAAAATTATAATTAACTGTTTATATTTTATAAATTCAAAACTCTAAAGCATTTTTCAGTGTAATTGTAAAACACTCTAATTCTAAAACTTAAAGAGCTTTTTAAGTAAAATCCTATATTAAATAATTTCTACTACTGCTAAAGCTCTGCAATTAAATCTGTACTTCCAGATCCTCCAAAAAAAAAAAAAAATCTGTACTTCTTCCTAAAACAATATCAATATCAGACTTTTTGTTAAAAGTTTATATGTAATTAAAACAACTGTTCCAGGTTCGGTGGACAGCCCTATATAGCTAACATAATCAATGGATTTTACCCCTTGGACCACCAGCTCAAGCAATAAATATGCCAGTAAATTGTAAATTAAAACAATTGTAATCAAATTTTATTATACAAAATATTTACCAAACTTAGTAATAAATGTAATTATTTATAGTTCAATAATTGATAAATAAATATCGAAACTACCTTTGTGATATATATTATAAAATTTCTTACAATCCTAGCATAATTTTTTTTTTAATTATAAATCATTTCACATAAATTTTTTTATATATAAAAATATGGTATTCTAGTTTTTGTTGAGACTATTTTACTCCCACTCCTAAATTATGAGATGTTTTAAAATTCTACGAATTGATGAAACTTGTATTTTTGTGTTTACAACACAATTTTTAAGTTTATTGAACCTATCACCAAAATATCTGTAAAGAGACTTTTTTTTTTTTTTTTTACATTTAGTGAGGTCGTATGTTATACATTTTGTGAGGTAGTATGTTATAATAAAAGTAAAGTTACTCTAATAACAAATTGCCAAAAAATTATAAAAAATACTGTTAGTGTGCAAGAAAATAAGATAACCAAAAAATAAATAAATAACAGGCACTAATTAAGAAATAAGATTGAGTACCTTGATGAGGGTTTCAAGTGGCTCCCGGACAGGGTCTCCCTTGGTCGGAAATCCATCATTAGACCCCTTTTTCTTCTTTTTCAGTTTCAGATTTCGATTCAACGAATGTGTCACCAACCCAAGTGACACACTATACAACTCTGTCACATTGTTCAGAGGCTCAGACAATGCACTCACAATGCTACTCTTAGAATACTCAAGCCCATCATAACAAGTTTGCTGGTTTGTCACAATTGCACTCAGCAATGTCTGAACTCGCTCCACAAGCTCATCGTTCAGAGACGCAGCTATTTTCAGCTCAGTTGAGATTGACTCCAAGTAGTCCACATTGAGTTGAGAGAGCTGGCCGCAATCGTATAGTGCACCAATCTCAGCTTGGCTCATATAGGATCGTTTCTTGCCGTGGGTGAGGTATCGGTTGATCACGCGTGACATTTTACGTGCTTGTTTTAGAGATTGTTTGACAGAGAACTTGCCGTAGCTGTAGGGATCCGACGGTGAGGAGTGAATGGTGGAGAGGATCGAACGGCAGAGTTTTGGGTAGAGGGTGGACTTGCATGCAGTGGAAGGTGAAGAGGATTGAGCTGTGGTAAACACAGCTAAGAAAAGTAGTATGAGAGAAGAAATGAAGAGAAAGATTGGGGGCTTTGGCATTCTGAAATTTGTGATTTTGGCCTCTGAAAATTTGGGTAAGGCTATTGACCTTTTCGAAACTCAATAAAGATGAAAATTTTGTGTACTGACTACGATCTTATTCTCAGTCTAAACTTAGTAGAAGTTTTGTGCAATTGGAAAAGTAGAAGTTTTTGTGCATTGAATAGTGAATACAACCTTACTATGCTTGAAAATGCAGTTGAGGCTAAGAGTAAGGTTTGGTGAAAATGCAATTGAGGTTTGGTGGATTTGAGAGTGTGAAGAGAGAGAGAGAGAGAGTTTGTGTGTGCGCGCAATGTACATGCAGAGCAATTAGTTTGAATTTATGTAGAGGTAGCATAGAAGAAGGGGAATCATAAATGCGTGTGAAAATATTAATGGTGATGGGGTTTGGTCCTTGGTGTGTCGGTTTGAGAAGTTAAAGATGGGCAATAATTGTAGGGTAGTATGGTAGGAACTTGCAAGGAAAGACAGGCCAGATGTCACGTAGATATGAGTAGTTTACACTGCCTCTCGTATATAATTATTACAGTTTTGTTACAAACCAACGATTTTCACGGTTGGCGTGTTGGTTTGAATGTGTGTTATCAAAAAAACCAATGATTTTCACTTTTTTTTTTTATGAACTCCAATGATTTTCACTTTTACTTTTGTCTTTTGCTCTTTTTTATATAATATGTAGTGTACGCCACGGCAGTTTTGATGAGATTTCTTTCATCATATCATATGGTAATTCGTCATTTGATGATATGATATGAAACTACATGATGTCTTAATTACATGATTAAACATAAGCTTAACGACAAATATGTGGATATAAAAAGTTTTATAAAATTTTTAATAATTGTCAACGTGATAAATTATGTGAAAAAGTGACATTGGTAATTAATTCAAATAAAAGTTTGTCAACTCAACTATTATGAAAAATATTATAAAATTTTGTGTATATACCATGTAGCATTGCTCTTTGTTAACTTTTTATTTTTTTATTTTTTTTATCATTGCTCTTTGTTAATTAGTGCTTCGATAGCACAATTTAAATATATTTGCCAAAAGTCTTATAAATCAACTAGTTTACATTCATGGTGTTTTCAAGACATCTAAGATTTAAATCTCTTCTTTATCATTTTAACTATCAAATTATCAAAAAAACAAAAAGAAAAACTAATATATTTAAAATTATATTAAATTATAATTTTATATTTAAAAAAATATATATATCAAACTAGGTATACGTATCATATATAATCTATTAAACTGAAAGTTAAAATCTAAATTAAATTCTAATTTTGAGCCAAGTGTCCTTCTAATTGTCCTATAATTTGATGACAAGTTTTCTTAGATTAAAAGTACTCTAATTATATTTCAAGTGTGATTTAATTTGTACTCTACTTTGGGGTATATATTTATATGCAAATTCATTCATCTTGTTAGTATATATGATAGTTAGTCTATTAGTCCACTAGACTTTGACCTAGTGTACTGAACTTGAGGTATACTCATATTACTTGTACTTCTCACATACTATGCTTATATAAAAGCTCCTTATTGTATAGTATTATACATACATAATATATGTAATATACAAATTATTCTCTTAACCTCTGTCTTGATCTCTCACATCACATTCTCTTTATATTGTTAACACATCTAAACTTCAAAAATATAAAAAGACTTCATTTGAATTTATTATGTTTATGTATAATACTATTCTCAGGTTTGAATTGAGTTTTGATTGAGGGTATAAAATGGTAGTTTTAGGATGTTGGATTTTGAGGAACTTTTGATACATTTGTGGATTTCAATTGGTTGGATGGTGTCGGCTTAGTGAAAATAGGGTTGAAGACTGGTTGTTGTGGTTAATTTCGTTGGGGGGGGGGGGGGGGGGGGGGGGGTTGGTTTGGTGATTTAACTAGTAGGGAGTGAAGTGGAGAAGGCTTTTGGCCTAAAACCTAATCTTTTTGAGTATTTTAGCCTTTTGGGGTGGTTGATAGGAGTACACTAGTTTGGGGTTTGAGGTGGGGATGGCATTGGTAAAGGGAATAGGAGGGGTGAAAGAAGAGACTGAGAAAAATAAAAAACAAAAAGAGTTAAAAGATAAAATGGAAAAGAAATATAAAAACTGGTTTAATAGAAATCCAACAGATAGAAGTTAGTGGAATGACCACATTGGTGAGGCACAAAATTGGGGGGAAAGATCAAAACTTTAGAGGCGAAAATGTAAACAAAGAAAACTTAAGAGTGTAATTTTTAATTGAATCTCTTTTTTCTAATTAATCTATAATATTTATAAACTTGTCTCCAAGGTCATGATGGTTTAAATCATGTTATGATTTCCCTTTTCTATTATGCAACGGTAGTATCATTTATCATGTAAGTTTGGCCTATTTTATTTTTACATGGACAAAATTTGGCTACAAGTTTGGTTGTAACCAAACTACAACAACTTTCACTAAAAAGAATTAATATTGTTACATATTTTAAAAATCTAATTGTTGGATTGCATGTTATTTATGTTCTTAACACGCATGTCACTTTCATATCAATCGGATATTATATACTATTTGACCCATAAACTTAATTATTATGAATAATTTTAGACTAAAAAGCTTGAAATTTAAACATTTAATTGATGACAGAGTTATTGATTTTTAATTTTCTAGAAATTTTGTAAGTATGGAGGATATAATAGAAGAAAATGTAATCTAATGGTGGATTTGTGTCATTTTTACAATATATCCTAAAAAAATGTAAGGATTTCGTGATTTAACATCATATATATAGAGAGGAAAGAAAGAAGCATTATTTTGCTATCCCAAACACTTATATGGCAGACTAGATGTTATATATTATGTTTTCAAACAAATTAAAATTTTGATATTGATGGGAACTAAAGACGATTTTATAATTTCCATAGTTTTTTTAGTGAGTATAGTATCCATACAAATCTTAACTGTTGAATTGAATTGTTTTAATTCTCCCTGTTTGTTTAACTCTAGTGGTGTATGAGTTATCCGCGGGAAAAGTTAAGGTCAAAAAAGAAAACCAAAGCAGAAAAAGAAATAGTGAATTGAAAGAAATATCAACAGACACAAAGACTTTCAGCCTAGAAAGCATGGATGTGCCTCTAGGGGCGGCGCACCCACGTCCGACATGCACGGACACGCCGTGCGGCCATTGACACGGCTACGCGTGTCAGTGACGAATCCTCTTTTTCTTTTTCTTTTTCTCAATTCAACCCTATATGGGCCAATTCGGTCTGATATTGGCCATTTCAGTCCAAAACAGGCCAAATCAGAAAATGATATGGGCTAAAATAAGTGTTTTTTTTTTTTTTTAAAGTGAAAAAGTTGGGCAAGTCTTGACACTTTCAAGTCTCACAATTAGTAGAACAAAGAAGGTGAAAAAAAAAAAAAATGAAGATCAATATGAATTGATGGAGCAAAAGTAGTATGACTTTGTGAAAGGAAGAGAGAGAGAGAGAGAGAGAAGATGAGAATAAGAGAAGAACCTGGAGAAAGAGCTTTGAGACACAGTGATAAGAGATTTAAGTGAGCACAGAGACAAAAGGAAATAAAGCTACAATTGGAGTATGTGATTTTTTATTATTATTAAAAGACCAAAACTTTATTCATAAAGATAAAGTTACAGATACATCATAGATAAAAGCTTGTTCCAAGAAATAAGGATACCATTCAATCCAGGCAGAAAAATCAGCCAAGTCTAGAGCTTGTTTTGCTAATAAATGAGTAGGCCTATTACCTTGATGTTTTACAAAAGAGAAAGCCACATTCCTAAACTCTTGGCATTCAGCTAGCATCCCATAAATCAAGTGGAAAACTGTAGATGGAGCATATGAACATTCCTTGAGAGCTTGTTCAATAATTGATGAATCCCCTTCCAAAAAAAAGTCTTTGATTCTCACTTTCTTAGAAAAAATAATCCCAGCTTCAAATGCCTTTGCTTTAGCTTCAACAGTTCCTAATGGAGCATGGATTTTCTTGCTCAAACTAGCAACATACTTCCCCTCGTGATCTCAAACAACAACACCAGCACCAGCAGCCTTCTGTGTCAAGAATATTGCAGCATCCACATTAATCTTTTATGATGGATAATTAGGGGGAGACCAATCAACTTCTAGATGGGTTAATTGTTTCGGTGAAGTCCAGTTTGCAGTCGAATACTCCTCCAAGTAACATTTACACCAATTAACCAACATCAAACTTGCCTTCCTTGGTTTCCTATAATGCACATTGTTCCTATTAGTCCATAAAGCCCATGCAATACTCACAGCAAGACCTGCGTCCTCCATTCCCCAATTAGTGTCCATAATGATATGCCAGAAGAAGTCAAAGAAGTTCCTAAAAGGAACCAATGGTAACGAAGTGAAAAGGGTTGAATGTATGATATTATGTTGTGATTAATAAAGTTGTATTATTATTATCTAAAATAATAGTAACATGAATATTTGGACATTATCATATAGTCCATGAGATGCATAGTATGTGATTTATGTGATTTAGTCACAGAAGATATAAATCACAAGTTTTTTGTAAACTCAGAATTTTAGTTCGTAATCGGTGATGAAATTGAGCATTTTATCTGCGAAGATTATAATATATCAACTAAGATGATTTGTCTTGATTATGGAAGTGGAGACTTCTAGTTGATATGTTGATATATTTTAAGAGTTAAGACATATTGAACAGGACCGCTGTGAGATTTATTATTCTCCTAACGACTGTTAAATGAATAATAAATCTCACGACTTCTATTTACATGAACTCTTAATCCTGAGAGAATAATGGACCTGATTATGAAGTGTAGATTGCTTTGATATATTAAGAGTGAGATCTAAAGCAATGATCAAAACCTTAATATGTTGGGCAGCTGCATTTAATATTGATGGAACATATATTTTCAAGATGAAATTCATAATCTCTTAATGGAGACATAAAATATTCCCTTGAGATAAGTTTAATGGATTTGGTTATTCAGAGTGTTGGGCCCAACCACTTTAATATATATTTATGAAATTGGATTTTATAAATATATGATAAATAACTTAAAGGATTAAACCGGATACTTAAGGATCAAAATGTAGTAATTTTCAAAGTGGCAGTCAATAATCATGACTTTGTATTACTACGAATATTTTAATGAATGAGTTGAATGTATAATAAAGTCTTGAGATATAATTTATTAATAAGGCCTAGAGTGCAATTATATTTATATAGCAGTATTAAATATAATTAATGGTAATTTTGCGCTTATCAAGAGTTGATAAAAAGGCTCAAAACTCATTGTAATTAGTGTCTTATTTGTCCTTTTTGGTCTCACTCCAAGCCACATACTAAAACCAAATTGGAGTGACCCAAAAGGCTAACTCAATTAGATAATCAGTTTTATTTAAGGAGAGAAACATACAGAACTTTAGAGAGAGTTATGAAAATAGTGTGTATGTGAGTGTAAGCCACTCTCTTATTCTCCCTTGAACACATACGTGTAAACTGATTGAGAGACCACACTTCTTGGGCATAAGTGGAATTGGAGTGAAGATTAAAAGTGTTCCCAAGTACTTTTAGTCTTTGGTTTTGAATTTCACCACACCAAGGTACGCTCTCTTATTCTTAAATTCTGAAATTTACATAGTACATGTTATCAATTGTGAATGAAGTAAATCCATTAATTTTTTGCTACGTATATTTTGTATGTGATACAAACTATGTTTTTCCTACAATTAGTATCAGAGCGGTCTTCAACTTCGAATTTGCATAACATGTTTTGTGAGTTTTGGAATCAAAGATAGTACTTTCATGATGTTAGAAAATTCTACAATCAATTTTCTGCATTGTTATTGAAATTATTCTTTGATAAAAACTGATATTAATGTTATGATGTTGTTTAAGTTTGATATTAAGTATGTTAGATTGAACTTTAAGGCTATTACATCAATGGAATTCAGTTTTTTATCACAATCTCAATTGTTTATATTCATATCATAGAAGTTTAACTGTTGAAAATTGCTTCAGACAAATTTTGGAAAAAATTCAGTTTCATGAGTTTCGATCGATCAAGTATCACCTTTGATCAATCGAGTGAGACAGAAACCTCCTGGAAAATTTCATCACATGTTTCAATCGATCAACTAGCAATCGAGATTCGATCGAATTGGACAGAACCTATGTGATGATTTCTTTATATTTTCGATTGATCAAAAACTGCTTTGGATCGATCGAATGTTCTTTTTCGATTGATCGAGTAGCGATCGAGTATCAATCAAGCTAGGCAGAAGGTTTGGTACAAATTTCTTCACTTTTTCGACCGATCGAGAAAAAGGTTCGATCAATCGAATGCTGTGAATTTTGAATTTTTCTAAGTGTTTTCACACTTTAAAAGTGCAAGGCTATGTGTGATGAGATTACACATGATTTCTAATTAAAAACCTTTCTTTTAAAATATCTAGTGGGAGAGAGATACAATGGTTGGATCTCACGGCCCCCATTATCGGTTCATAGTAGTGTGGGCAAGCACCTCGTCTTGGCGTTATGCCTCACGATCCTAAAGGAGGGTGTTTTGTTTTATGGTACTACAAGTTTAAACACTATAAGGGGGATGAAATGTGGCCACACATGATTCTAGATAATGGTGTACACTAGACTACGTGTAATGTTAACCTTCCAAAGGAGCTATGTCATTATTTACTTAGAGGCTAAAGTTTATACGGCATATTATTAGTGTTTGATAAGAGTTATCATGATAGCACTAATAATGAGAATAGTTCTCAATCAATTATGGTGTTTATAATATGCTTGCTACCAAGGAATTATAGACATGGATTGGGTTGTTGTTGCATATTTTATATTATGGTTTTATTAAGGTTCCATACCATAAGTTTATAGGCTAAATTGATAATGTCCGGTCTACTTATTATATTCATGTTTGTTATTTTCATATTTAAATCATGACATCATTTAGCCCACTTCTGCTATTCTTAATCAAAATAAACTGACTGGATCCAACTATGTTGGCTGGAAAAGAAATTTGAACATTGTTCTTACCACTGAAGAGCACAAGTTTATGCTTAGTCAACCTTGTCCTAACTTTCCATCATTAGATGCTTCTCCTGAGGAAAAACAGCGATATGATCGTTGGCAGAAATCTAATGAGATGGTCAAATGCTATCATAGCATTTATTTCAAATGTTCTACAACATCAAATGTAGTATGTAGAACTAGCTTCGGACATAATGCTAAGTCTGAAGGAAATGTTTGGTGAACAAGGCCATTCTGTAATGCAAGAAACTATGAGTCAAATTTATAATACCAAAATGGTTGAAGGTACTCCAGTAATGGGGCATTGTCTTAAGATGATCTCTCATCTGAATACACTGGAGATTTTAGGTGCCGACATTGATGGAGAATCTCAAGCGGATATGATACTCCAATCACTGCCAGAATCATTCAAGGAATTCAGACTTAATTATAACATGAATAAAAAAATTTATGCATTGTCTGAATTAATGAATGAGTTGGTGGCAGCGGAAGGCATTCTTGGTACAGCTAGTGTTGATGCTAATATGGCTGAAGCTTCTTCTTCTCAACCTAAGTCGAAAGGCAAGGGTAAAAAGAAACTATGAGGCAAATTTATAATACCAAAATGGCTGAAGGTACTCCAGTAAGGGAGCATTGTCTTAAGATGATCTCTCATCTGAATACACTTGAGGTTTTAGGTGTCGACATTGATGGAGAATCCCAAGCAGATATGATACTTCAATCACTACCAGAATCATTCAAGGAATTCAGACTTAATTATAACATGAATAAAAAAATTTATGCGTTGTCTGAATTAATGAATGAGTTGGTGGCAGCGGAAGGCATTCTTGGTATAGCTAGTGTTGATGCTAATATGGCAGAAGCTTCTTCTTCTCAACCTAAGTCGAAAGGCAAGGGTAAAAAGAAGAAGAAGAAGGACTTCACCAAGCAAGATGATAAACAAATTGCTTTAGGAGTTGCCAACAAAGGAAAGAAAAAGGATTACGCCAAAGGAAAGTGTTTCCATTGTGGCAAGAAAGGTCATTGGAAGAGGAATTGTCCAGAATTTAGAGCTGCCAAGAATAAGGGCATGAAAAGTTCATTCATTCTTGAAATATGTTTAGTACAAAATCTCACGAATTCCTAGTGTGTGGATTCAAGTTGTACTAATCATATCTGCAATTCTTTGAAAGGGTTCCAGGAGACTAGTAAGCTGAATGAAGAGGAATTGTTTCTTACTTTGGCTGATGGGAGTAGAATTCCAATTGTAGCTGTTGGAGTGTTTAATTTGTGTTTTGGTTCTAGAGTTTTAATATTGAAAGACTGTTTGTATGTACCTAATGTTTTTAGAAATTTAATTTTTGCAACTTGTTAAGGTAAACATGGATATTGTGTTATCTTGAAAGACAATATTGTAATAAAGAAGGATAAAATGTTTATCTGTTCTGGCAATATTGTTGATGATCTTTATATTATAACTTCTGATAAGTATGAATTATACAATTTTGAAATAGATAATAATTCACATGTGAAATCATTAAAGAGAAACATTCCTTCTACTAGTGATGCATATCTTTGGCATTTACGTTTGGGTCATATTAATTCAAACAGGATCCAAAGATTGGTTAAAGATGGGCTTTTAGAACCATTAGATTTTAATGAATTTCCAGTCTGCGAATCCTGCTTGGAAGGCAAAATGACTAAAAAGCCTTTTAATGCAAAAGGTAGTAGAGCCAAAGATTTGCTATAACTAGTACATTCAAATGTTGTGGTCCTATGTCAACCCAAGCAAGAGGTGGCTATAAGTATTTATTTATTTTCACTGATGATTACTCTAGATTTGGTTATGTATACCTAATGAAATCGAAGTCTGAAGTCTCTGAAAAGTTCAAAGAGTTTAGGGCTGAAGTTGAGAATCAATTAGGTAAACGCATAAAGGCCATTCAATCTGATCATAATGGCAAATATCTTCTTGGAGATTTCAAGGATTACTTAACTGAAATTGGGATTATATCCTAGTTGACTGCACTTGGAACACCACAACAAAATGGTGTAGTAGAAAGAAGGAACATGACTCTTTTAGATATGATTAAATCCATGTTGAGTTATTCAACTTTACCAATTTCTTTTTGGGGATTTGCCTTAAATACTGCAATGTATCTTCTGAATTTAGTACCTTCGAAGTCTGTTCCTAAAACACCTGCAGAGTTGTGGATTGGGCGTAAGCCTAGTATGAGACATTTCCATATTTGGGGTTGTCCAGCATATGTGTTGAAAGGAAAGACTGACAAGTTACATTCTAAAATAGAAGTGGTTTTCTTTGTAAGGTATCCAAAAGGAACTGTTGGAGGTTTATTTTATAGTCATAAAGACAATAAAGTGTTTGTTAGTACAAATACCAAATTTTTGGAAAATGACTATATGAATGATTATACTCCTAAAAGTAGAGTTGTTTTGGTTGAAATGAATGAACCTGTAATTGAACAATCAATGGATGAAACTAGGAATGATGTGGTTGTATCGGATACACCATAAGATATTACTCATGAGATGACTAGTACACAAGAGCCTTGTCATAGTGGGAGGATTATAAGGCCACCTATAAGATTTATAAGTCTGGGAGAAACTTATGAAGCTATCTCAAAAGAGGCTGAATCTGATCCTTACACTTATAAAGAGGCAATGAAAGATATAGATGCACATCATTAGGTCAAAGCTATGAAGTCTTAATTGGATTCTATGTATTCCAATCAGGTTTGGGATCTTGTAAAGGCGCCTAATGGCATCAAACCTATTGGTTGCAAATGGGTTTACAAGAGGAAGAGAGGGATAGATGGAAAGGTTGAATCCTTTAAAGCAAGGCCAGTGGCGAAAGGATATACACAAAAAGAAGGTATTGATTATGAAGAAACCTTTTCACTAGTAGCAATGCTTAAATCTATTAGAATTCTCTTATCCATTGCTGCTAATTATGATTATGAGATTCGACAAATGGATGTCAAGATTGCATTTATTAATGGCAATCTTAAAGAAGAAATCTATATGATGCAACCGAAAGGTTTCATAGCAAAGAACCAAAAGCATATGGTATGCAAATTGAAAAGGTCCATTTATGGACTTAAGCAAGCATCTAGATCATGGAACATCAGATTTGATCAAGCAATCAAGTCATTTGGTTTTGAACAAAATCTAAATGAACCATGTGTGTACAAAAGATGTCGAGATAAAGTAGTAATGTTCCTAGTGCTTTATGTTGATGATATTCTACTCGTTGAAAATAATGTAGGGGTAATGTCATCATTAAAGATTTGGTTGTCAAGTCAATTTGATATGAAGGACTTGGGCGAAGCTAACTTTATTCTAGGGATCAAGCTTTGGCGAGATCGAAAGAATAAAATGTTAGGCTTATTACAAGCTGGATATATAGATAAATTTCTCGAATGGTTTAACATGCAAAACTCCATGAAAGGATTACTTCCTTTCAGACATGGAGTTCCTCTGTCTGATGACCAAAGGCCTAAGACTTTTGAAGAGGAAAAGACAATGAGACAAGTTCCTTATGCTTCTGCAGTGGGAAGTCTCATGTATGCCATGCTTTGTACTAGACCAAATATCTGTTATTCAGTCGGCATGGTCAGCCGATATCAATCAAATCCAGGACTTAAACATTGGTAAGCTGTAAAGCATATTCTCAAGTATCTAAGGAGAACAAGAGATTATATGCTTGTTTACCATAGTAAGGATTTGATTCCCATTGGTTATACAGATTCAGATTTTCAAGCAGATCTTGATTTCAAAAAGTCCACTTCAGGTTGTGTGTTCACCATGGGAGGTGGAGTCATAAGTTAGAGAAGTGTTAAGCATTCTTGTATTGCTGACTCCACCATGGAAGTTGAATATGTTGCTGCTTGGGAAGTGGCAAAGGAGGCTGTTTGGCTCAAGAAATCCCTTTATGATCTTGGTGTTGTGAGTATGGAGCAAGTTCCTATCACATTGTTTTGCGACAATAGGAGAGCAGTTGCACAAACTAAGGATCCAAGAAATCACAGGAAAGGAAAGCATATTGAAAGAAAGTTCCACATCATTCGAGACATTGTTGCTCGAGGAGATGTAGTAGTAGCAAAGATTGATAGTGCAAATAATCTAGCATATCCCTTTACCAAAGCCTTGCCTCAAAGGACTTTTGAGTCACATTTGGAAGGAATGGGTGTTAGATTAGTGCACAATAGTCTTTAGGGCAAGTGGGAGATTGTTAGGACAAGTGCCCTTTAAATCCTATTGTGTGATACTATGTATGACATTATGAATGATATTATGTTGTGATTAATAAAGTTATTTTATTATTATCTAAAATAATAGTAACATGAATATTTGGACATTATCATATAGTCAATGAGATGCATAGTATGTGATTTATGTGATTTAGTCACAGAATATATAAATTACAAGTTCTTTGTAAACTCAGAATTTTAATTCGTAGTCGGTGATGAAATTGGGCATTTCATCTGCGAAAACTATAACATATCAACTAAGAAGATTTGTCTTGATCATAGAAGTGAAGACTTCTAGTTAATATGTTGATATATTTTAAGTGTTAAAACATATTGAATTGGACCACTGTGAAATTTATTATTCTACTAACGACTGTCAAATAAATAATAAATCTCACGACTTTTATTTACATAAACACTCAATTTTGAGGGAATAATGAACCTGATTATGAAGTGTAGGTTGCTTTGATATATCAGGAGTGAGATCTAAAGTCACTATCAAAATTTCAGTATATTGGGCAACTACATTTAATATTGAAGGAACATATATTCTTAAGATGGAATTCATAATCTCTTAACAGACATATAAAATATTCCATTGAGATAAGTTTAATGGGTTTGATTATTTGGAGTGTTAGGCCTAACTATTTTAGTAAGAAATTACTAAAATATATATTTATGAAATTAGATTTTATAAATATATGATGAATAATTTAAAAGATTAAATCGGGTACTTAAGGATTAAGATGTGATCATTTTCAAAGTGACAGTCAACATTCATGACTTAGTATTACTATGAATATTTTAATGAAGGAGTTGAATGTATAATAAAGTCTTGAGATATAATTTATTAATAAGGCCTAGAATGCAATTATATTTATATAGTAGTATTAAATATAATTAATGGTAATTTTGGACTTGTCAAGTGTTGACAGAAAGACCCAAAACCCATTAGAGCTAGTGTCTTATTTGTCCATTTTGGTCCCACTCCAAGCCACTTACTAAAGCTCAATTAGAATGGTCCAAAAAGCTAGCCCAATTAAATAATCAGTTATATATAAGAAGAGAAACATTCAAAATTGGGTAATGCATGGTAACGTATGAAAGTGGTGTGTATCTGAGTGTAAGCCACTCTCTTATTCTCCCTTGAATATATACGTATAAACTAATTAAAAGACCACACTTCTTGGGTATAAGTAGAATTGGAGTGAAGATTAAAAATGTTCCAAAGTACTTCTAATATTTTATTTTGAATTTCATCGCATCAAGGTATGCTCTCTTGTTCTTAAAATTCTAAAATTTACATAGTACATGTTATCAATTGTGAATGAAGTAGATCCATTAATTTTCCGCTGCGTATGTTTTGTATGTAATACAAACTATGTTTTTCTTGCAGAATGTGCCCAAGTATCTCGTGCCTTTGAATACTCACAAATCAGATGGCAAAAAGATTTTACAAAAACACCACATTCCTCACATCTGCTATCCACCAATACCTTCTTTGCAACAAGATTTTCCTTTGTTGGCAAGATGTCATGAGCTGCTCTCCATGCGAAATGTCTAATCTTATGAGTAATTTGGATTGACCAAAACCTTCTCTAGAACTGACACAGGTTACTCCCATCAAAACAAGAACCCATCTCCCTATCATTCTCTAATACTATAGCCAATTTATAAGCACTTCTTACTGAAAAAAAGCCATTGAAATTTTATGCCCATTCCTGCTTATCATCTGGTAATCTAACACTTAAAGGAATGCCAGCAATTTCCTTAGCTTCAAAAGGAAGAAAAACACTATTCAAAAGATTCAAATTCTAGCACCTCCTATCCGTATCAATAAAATCACAAACTTTTGAGTCCGAATGAAGCAAACCTCTAAGCGAAATTACTTTATGTGAGGTAGATCTAGGCACCCATTTATCTATCCAAACCCGGATTTTCCTACCCTTTCCCACACGCCAACAGATTCCTCTTTGTACAATTCTTTGAGCAGCCATTAAACTCCTCCAAACATATGATGGTTTCTTCCCCAAAGATGCATTCACAAAGTCACATTTTGGAAAATATTTGGCCTTAAAAACTTGATAAACAAGGGAATTCTGCTCCATTTGAAGTCACCAACCTTGTTTTGCTAAGAGCGGCTAATTAAATTGCTTCAATTGCTTGAACCCCATTCCCCCACATGACTTAGGAACATACATTTTATCCCAACTCAACCAAGCCATTTTTCTTTCATCCTTTCTGTTTTCCCACCAAAAATTTCTTATCATAGTAGTCAATTCATCACACAGGGAGTCAAGAATTTTAAAACAGCTCATAGTGTAAGTTGGAATAGCCTGAGCAACTACTTTAATCACAACCTCTTTTCCAGCCTTAGAAAGCAACTTTTCTTTCCAACCAGCCAATTTCTTAGCCAACTTTTCTTTAATACCATTAAAGGTATTCTTTTTATTTCTACCAACCAAAGAAGGAAGACCAAAATATTTCTCATGTTGACGAATAATATGGGCACCAAATTTGTTCTTGATTTCCTCTTTAATGTCATCTTCAGTATTTTGACTAAAGAAGAGTGAAGTTTTAGCCATATTCAATTGTTGATCCGAAACCTTTTCATACACTTTAAAAACATGTTGCAGTGAATCACATTCTTCCAAACTGACTTTACAAAATATAAGACTATCATTTGCAAAAAATAAATGAGAAATACTAGGACCACCACAACAAGCAGCAACACCATGCATATTACCACACTGCACTGACTTTTTAATTAAGGCAGATAGACCCTCATCACAAATCAGAAATAAATATGGGGACAAAGGATCTCCTTGACTTAAGCCCCTTGAAGGAACAATACAACCACGTGAACACCCATTGATATGAATAGAATAAGTAACCGAAGAAATACATTGCATCATGAGACCATGCAACCTAGAGCTAAAACCTAACTTTTCCATAATTTTATCCAGGAAAGCGCATTCCACCCTATCGTAAGCCATACTCATATCTAACTTCAACGCCATCTCTCCAATCCTCCCACTCTTTTTTTGACTAATCTGATGCATAGTCTCAAAAGCCACTAAGACATTATCAGTGATTAATCTACCATGAACAAAAGCACTCTAGCTTTCACCAATGATGGATGGCAAAATCTTTTTAAGTCTATTAGCCAAGGTTTTGGAAGCTAGCTTGTAGACAACATTACAAAGACTTATAGGGCGATAATTAGTAATACGCATTGGGTTTTTTTATTTATTTTAGGTACCAAAACTATTTGGGTATCATTAAATTTTGATGGACAAATACCAAAATTTAAAAAATCCAAAACTGTTTTAGTAACAACTTGCCCAATAGTAGGCCAAAAGTGCTGAAAGAATAAAGAAGGCATCCCATCTGGACCTGGTGCTTTTAGAGAATACATCTGTTTTAAAGCTTTATATACCATACTTTCCTGAAAGTCATGGGTGAGCATCTGGTTCATAGTTGTGGACACTTTAGGCTAAACGGTAGATAAGATTTTAGCAAAATCCGTTGGACAAGATGACTTGAATAAATCTGAATAATAATTGATCACCACATTCTCTACTTCACTCTGATCTTCCACTCAAATTTTCATTCGAATCCATAAGGCCCTCAATGAAATTTTTTTGAAACTGTGAGGATGCCTTAGTGTGAAAAAAGCCAGTGTTCCTATCTTCAAATTGAATCCAACTTAATCTAGACCTCTGATGCCACATAGTTTCTGCCTTATCTCTCCAGCAATTTAATTCCACTCTAGTCTCCCTCATAGAAACAATTACTTTAGGCGTGGCACTTTGTAATTTTAACCACTCTAAATGCTTTTGAAGTCTAGCCAAATTATTCCCCACGTGACCAAAGACGTTTTTGCTCCAGACTTCTAATTTCACATAGCAATTATCCAAACATTGCATAATAAGGTGATCTGAACCCGTGATTGCTCCCTCCTCCTAAGCCAAATTGACTACTTCCTCACAGCTGGACTGCTTCAACCGTATCGCTTCAAACCTAAAATTCTTCCCATAGCGCTTGAATTTCTTTCTCTCCTTTAACCATAAAGAAATAGGGCGATGATCTAAAGCAGAAGACGTTTGATGATAAAGCTTCGCTGATGGGAATTTATCTAGCCAATCCACAGTAGCAAAATTCATATCTAATAAAAAAATATTGAGTGAACTTGCAGCTATTGGCTACATCCAAATTTGACGATAAAATTTTTCTATACATTTTTAGCCAAACCAGATCATTAGATCCAACCAAATACTTATATAGCAGTTAGTACACATATATGCTTGACTTCTACTTACACTTTTCTCTGGATTCTAATGTCTATTCTTCATTTCTCCTTCAGAGTTATAAATAATTGTGGCTTGACTTATCATCTAGATGTTCCCCAAGTGTCCCATTGTTGATGTATTCAACCAGAATGATTTGCTCACTCCAGATATCCATATAACCTTAACATTTTTTTGTGGATCTATATGCATCATACATGGTTGATAACATTAATGATCCTTATGCTTTGGAAATTATAAAATTTGACTACAAATGATATAGATAAATGTGTTGCATTTAAGTTTGCAATTATATTATAAAGTTTGTTGTTCTATATGAAACAGGAATGGACCCAGTTGGGGGCTCAGGCCCCCTTGGGTTCAATTTTTTTTTTTTTTTTAAAGTTATATTTCGTTTTTGTAGTTGGGCCCCTCTTCCAAAACCTTAGGCCATCTTTCATCTTAATAAGCCTAACTAGCCTTACCCAAATAGCAACTATCCAACCAAAAAACTTAACAAAAACAATAAAAACATTCACAATGGTGATTGTATTTTAGCAAAAATAACTATTTTACCACTAAAGAACCAAAAAATCATGTGTTATTAGAGAAGCTAAAGCTAAATTTTTTGCAATTACAGTAAAGAGGTATAAATACCAGTTGACTATACTAATTGACTGTAGCAAGTTGTTAAAAATAAAATACAATATTTTATTAAAATTATAACTCTTCCTTCAAATAAAAAACTCAAATTCTCTCACTTCCTTTATTATTTTAAGGACAAAGATTAGATAAAAAATTGGTTATAGCCTTAGGCTATAACCTTACTTAATAAAATAAACATTACTTCATATTTTGAAAATTAAACTGTTTGCATTTTCTTTACATTCTTAATACACATGTCAAATTTTGTGTCAATTGGATATTATTTACTATATGATCTATAAGCCTATATTTTATGCATAATTTTAAACTATAAAAACTTGCAATTTAAACAATTTATTGATGACATAGCTATTGGTCTTTAATTTTCTAGAAATTTTGCAAGGTTTGAGGATATAAGAAGAAGATGTAATCTAGTGGTGGATTTGTCAAAATTTACAATCAATAAAAAGATATTGAGTAAGGTTGTAGTCTTAGGCTTCAACCAATTTTGTAGCTAAATTTTGTCCTTATTTTAATGAGTTGTTTATATTATTTTAAATGAAGTGATAAAAAAAAATATATAATATTTGATATTGAGTGTATTGTAAAATGAGGTGGTAAAGTAGATAAAGTAGCTCTTTGAGGTACTAAAAGCTAAAATTTTTAACACCACCATTGTGAATGCTCTAACTTCATCCAAAAAAAAAAAAAAAAAAATCCTAGCTAGCCTAATATTAGAAAAAAACATTATTTTGTTTTTGTGTAAATGATTGCATCTTAATATATTAAGAAACAACGATTTTGAGTATTTATAATTTTTTAATAATATATGGATGCCTATTTGGAATTTTTTTTTTCTTTATACTCCGACTCCTCCTAGCTTAAAATCTTGGGTCTGTCTCTTATGAAATCTGGTCATTGGTTTAGATAATTGAAGTGAGTATGATTTTTAGATAATTGTATTAAGCTCAATTAAAGGGAATTTTACTACTCGAGATATTTATTTTCCTTTACATTTTTTTCCTAGTGAACCAAATAGAACATGTGGGTTACTTTTGTTGTTTGATGCAAATGGTTTTGACTAAAGTTAGTTTTTTTTATACTAGTTTAAAGATGAAATTTAAGTTATTTCTATGGAGCTCTCTCATCTAATTTTGTGATCTTTGTATTTTGGTATACTTTGCTTGATTGCTCATGAGATAGGCAATTTTGTTGTTTTCACGGGATATTATTTTGTATTTGTGTGTGTCTCTTCTCAAAGATTGCAATAAATTGATGCCCATATCCAATTTAGTTGAAGTTGAAGTTTTAACTATTTCAGATATTTCCTCTCATAATTTGAATTGCTTTTAGGCTCAATCAAATGTAAAATATGGCTAAAAGCAATGTTGTAAATACCATTCTATTTTTGCTTAAACTATGGGAAAATCTCGTATCTACATGTAAATTAGAACAATAATCCCTCTTGTTCAACCTCGGATCAAATTTCGGCCCTTTTACGGTGTTTTAGGCATTTTGGGCCGTTTCGGTCAATAGCAGGTTATTCCAATTTCAGGGAAATACTATTAAAAAAAAAAAAAGATAAAAAAAATTTATGGGTTGAAGCAAGTTAATATGCTTTATGCTATTTAGTTGTTTAGCTTTATCTTGACACTAGTTAAAGGCCCGTGCATTGCACGGTTTTATGAAAAACTTATAAAATATATGTATAAATAATTATTATATTTTAATAATTATTATAACAAAATAAATAATTATTATAACTAAAGTAAAAAATTGCATTGGTATAAGAATGATACACCTCAATACAAAATTATCTTCTAGCATACCAGTTGTGCTATAATGTCATTGGTAGTTACATTAATCAAACTATTTGCATATGAATTTCACATATAATGTATTTGCAAAATAAGCACTAATTTGTAAGTGACTTGAAGTATTGTTAACAATAATATTAATGATTAAAAAAAATTTAGAAGTAGTTTTTACCTTCGGGAAATCTTTGAATACCTATTTGTACGCTATGTTTTTAGAGTATCCTTGTTCTTCTTTATCATTGTTCTTTATTGAAATCTTTAGACATAGTATTATAAAATTGGCCATTTTTAGGAGATAGAACTATTTGAAGAATAATAACCTTTGTTCTAATTATAGAACCTATCATAATTTTTGCTTCCCGTATGTTGCACGGTTTTATACATAAATTTATATAATACATAATTTATTTGAGAAACAAAAATCAAATGAATAGTTTGAGTTGTAAGAGAAACACTTCGTGTAGATGAAAAAAAAATTGCAAAGCTCTACATATAGATTACTAACATTTCTTAGGATGCTTGGAATCTTTTATGACAAATTTGGGGAAAAAAATTCAAGAAGAAAATTAAACCGAGTTAACCAAAAAAAAAATAGAACCATATAGATTGTAAACTTGCATATGAGTCTATGACCACTTATTGCCAAGCTTTAAAATAATATATTTTTTTTAAAGAGCTATCATTTCCACTTTGATTTTACTACTTTAGTCAAATAAGTTCCATAATTGCAAGGAAAAAAAAAACCTATTTTATAATGATGGCCCAAGAGTAAAAATAATCAATGCATAAAAAGATTGATATTGGAAGAATGATGACTTTTTAAAGATTCTGTAATTCGGGAATTAAATATCCAAAAATTTTCAATTTAAAACCAAAAAAATAAAAGATTAATGAAGAATTTGTTGGGAATAATACTAATAATTAGCAAAAAAATATATTAATTAATGTTGCAAACGGATACATAATTTTATGCAAACTGTACATAAATAAGTGCTAATATTCAAAATAAAAATAAAAAGGAAACAACATGAATAAATCCTATTAGAAAAAATATATTTTATTTTGTTTAATAAATTATATAAAATAAATCCTATTAACTTAGCTGTAGTGTATTTAAATTATCTAGAAAAATAATGAAGCATATACTTTTGAGCCTAATTACATCTAGCAAAATAATAAAGCATTCAAAATATTGAAAGGCAATTTTAAGTTCATGTATGCTTGCATGAGATACGCACCTGTCCACATTGCTGTAGTAACAGTGGAAGCCTCATCTTTGAGATAAAAAATCAATGAAAATGTTAATAAAAGCTGCCTAAAAGAGTTAAAGATTTAATAAAGATTAAAGAAAAAATTATCAAATGTAAATAATTATCTCACTAAAATAAGGGGTAAGATTTCTTCCTAGAATTAAATTAAATTGATAATTCCAAATTAAATTTTAAATTGGTAATTCTAAAAAAAAAAAAAAAAAACATACTGAGCAATTGATAAGTCCAAATTTGATATAATCTTGATAATATTTTAAAATTAAAATTGATAATTCAAGAATACACGTGTAGAACATTTTGATAATTTGATGGAACATAAAAATCAAATTCGAAAATTGTTAAAATTAATCTATTAGTTCTAACCATACTTAATCATTAACTCTAAGACCCTAAGCATATAAATTAGATCGAAGCTAAGAAAATTAGTTTAAACAAAAGGCAACCAATACACAAAACCTAATCAATTTAATAAAAACAAAATACAAAAACAAAGAATGAGCCTTTAAAAACTTAACAATGTTTTCGAATGTTTTAAATTCATTAATTAAAAATCACATGAAGACAAAGAACCAATAGTAACACCAAAGAAAATAATAATAATAATAATAATATGGAAGCATAAACAATGATAAACTAGTTGATAGAGAAGAAAATAGCAAAATAGATATATTCAAAATAAGTTAAAACGGAATATGGAATATGAAAACAGAAACTAATAAAATCTTACTTGAATAAAAACTTCTGTCTTTGATAAAACTTGAAAACAAACTTCTGTCTTTGATACAAGCTTTGAAAATAAAGCTGTCTGAAGAGTTACAAGATTAGAAAGTAAAATCTGTCTTTGAAACTGAAAGGTTACAAGATTCTGTCTGAAGGGAAGGGTTACAAGATTACAAGAGATGAAGGATTACAAAAGTCTTTCTAAGGGAGAGAGGGCTATCTTCTTTCTGAGACTTAGAACTTAAAACAATTTTGGACCTTTAGTTGAACCTTAAACTTGAGAACTAGAACCTTGAGAATTGGAACCTATCTTCTGTCTTCGGAGTTTGTCTCTTTATAGATGGAATGAACCATGGTAAGTCTTAAAAAGTAACCTAAGTTAGTAAAGTTAAATCATGTTAATTTGTCGGTGGAAGAATATTACTATTGATGAGCAGTAGTCTGTCTGGGAATCTATCAGGTTTCTTTTCACGCATGCTAGTGAGCAATAGTAACTTATGAACATCTGTTTGTATTTGTTTGGACTGTCTTGGATCTTTCTGGAAGCTATCCACGCATGTTGGTGAATAGTGATCTGTTGCAGATGAATAGTGATCTGTTGTAGTGAATAGTGATCTGTTGTAGTGAATAGTGATCTGTTGTAGGTGAATAGTGATCTGTCGTAGGTGAATAGTTGTTTGTCTGTCTGTCTATCAATCTGTATCAGCGTAGTTATCATAATCTAGCATATCAGAGTTATCTTCATACTGGTCATGCTCATGAAGTACTCTATAATTGCCACATAGAACACAGTATGAAATAGGAAGATAGGTGGGGGCACGATTCTTTGTCATTATTCTGGGATCCTTAGCAATCTTTCTTTTTCCAATAAGCCTCCTTGCTGAAGGTCTTGGTCCATATATGGCTATCCTGCTGGTGTAGCCATATAAGTGGAAGTCACTGTCTAATTCTTTCTGTACTTCATAAATCTTGTTGTTCATAAAATTAAACCATTCTTAAGCCAGAGCATGTGGATCTTCAAGTGATAAATAAGTTTCTCCTGTATACTAGTTGTAGTCAGGGCTACTACCAAAATCACTGATGAGAACCAGAATGTGTGTTAGACGAGCTTCCATATAGTAGCTAGTGTCCCAAGCTGGGAGAGTACTCTAGATATTAAGCTTCATATAATAAAGTCCTCCAATTTGTGCGGCTACTTCTTGGATGACTTTGCGAAATAAACTAATTTGAGTTCTAGAAGTTAGGATTAACTTGCTGATAAACCCTGCTTCTAGCATCTCAGATAACCATAAAGGATCACAAATCACTAGATCCTCTGTCTTTGTGTTGATAAGTAATCCCGGATCGGGATGTTGTCCATCATAAACTCTTTCTATTTCTCCAAAGCTTTCATACCATGTGGCTTTATGGGATAGTCATATGTTGTCTGTCATGTCTATCCTGATAAATGCTGTAGAGACTAATACTTTAAAAAGATACATCCATCTGTCATAAGAACTTGTTATGGCTTTATGAGTTAGTATATTCTATTGGATTTCAGGGGGTAAGGTTCTAATGGCAAGTCTCGTTTTTCGCTGAATCTTAGGGTGGAGTTTTGAAAAGCTTGTTCCCATAAGATAGCTTTTTAGAGACTGTGATTCTGCCTTTGTGGAGCTTGAATCTCCATCCTCCTTGCCAAGGAGTTGACAACCAAGTGCTTCAATAAATGCACTGGTGCTAACAAGATGTAATTCCAAAGCCTTAAGGGTCTTTTGGAATAAGGGTTTCTTTCTGAGGGTGAAGGCTGCTTGGAGATTATCAAGAAGTAATTTAATATGAAAGGGATGGTTTGTAAATTCTTCGTCCTAAAAAATGAGATCATTGTGGAGCACTTCTTGCAGAATTTCACTTTTTCCACCACATGAATACATTGCCTCTGCTAGCAATGTATCTTGAAGGGATATTGTCTCTATCAAGACGCCTTCATGCTTATCCGAAATCTTCACTGAATCCTTTCGGATTTCTTTGGGTTGCACCGCTGGTGCCTTGCCCTTTCCTTTCATGTCTGCCTTAGAGGGTCTTTTATTCATAGTAGTCTACAATTGGGTTTTGGGAAAAGGATTATGTCTTGAAATATTATTTTGAAAATAAATATTTTCTTGCAAAGCTTCTTTCAAATTCATTTTTAAAACTCTTTTGCCAATGTCTTTCTATGAAATTTCTTTAAAATGTTTTATAAGAAAATCATTTTTAAAATTTAAAGCATATATAATAGAACAAACTTCTTTCTCTACTCCTTTGTGCTCTCGCTGAGTAGTGGTATAAGAGTAGTCATGATGAAGTCTGTCAATGCCAGAGTAGGTGGAATTCAAAAACTTTACAAAGTCTACCATGATTCTATCCATTTTGTATGTATTACTATATATCTCATTATGCGAGAATATGTGAAATAAAACTTCTCCATAAAGTCTTTCATAAACCCTTATAATGGACTGGGGAAAATCTGTCAAGGACTTATAATTAACTCTATCTGTTAAGTAATTAAATTTGTCTTTGTTCAAGAAATTACCACAATTAATGTTTTCTTTAATGATTAGTAAAGGGTTATCTATCAAGACTTCTTTTATTAAAAGATCTGTTATATGAGCATTTGAGATTACTATAAAGGGTGTAAATATGTCATTTATTATAATTTTGCTTGGTACATCTATCAAACTATCAGTCCATTTATATTGACTAAAAGAGATTATAAGCATAGTTCTTTCTTTTGTATATTTTCTATTAGAGTCTTTCTCACAAGATGTTTGGACTATATGTCGGTGCCTATGCAAAAAAGCAGTGGGAGAATAAGAACAAATCTCTGTCTCTATATTTTGTTTAAACTTCTTTATGTCATTATCTGTCAATTGGTCATCAAGTGATTTTTCTGTCAAATGTCCTTTTGTTCTACAGATTCTTTCTTTATTAATATCTTTTAGGATAGTGACTGTATTAAGGGAACGAATTTCTTTCGGGATTAGGGGTGAGATGAATCTAAAAACTAGTATATTAATTTTAATTCCTTCATCTATCATCAAAAGAGGGTAAAGTAAAGCCATAAAAGGATTTCTTAAAATAACTATAGAAGAAAGGTCTTTAAAAATAGTATCAAAACATGTGTGAACATCGGGTAATTTATAAACATTAATAATTTATAATTAAGTATCTGAGTTAATCTTTCAGATAATCTTTCATAATATTTTAAAGATATTAATCCTTCTTGTATGCAATTCATGTCAACTTCAGAGTCTATCAAAGCAATTTTTGTTAAAGAAAACTCTTTATTAATTACTAGAGTGATTTCTGAATGCCATTTTTGAAAAATTACACTGTCAATTAAACTCAAAAAATTCTGTCTATTGTGAGCATCGTTTTCTAATAAAACAATTCTTTCAAATTTATTATTTTTGCAATGTTTTGTTCATTTATGTCTGTAGAATTATCTTCTTTCATTTCTTGTTTTACCATTTTTGTTTATGTCATTAAGTCTTGTAGATTTACTGGTTTTATATCTACTCCATCTTGTTTCATTTTTGTCTTTTCCTTCTTATCTTTTTCTTTCTTAGCTTTTTCTCTTTTTCCACATTCCATAACATGGTGTCCATATTTCCTACACATAATACAAGCAATAGGTACGTCTATAGAATCTTTCAATTTTAGTAAATAGTCTTTTTTATCTTTTAAGTAATTAGGTAGATTATCTATCAATTTCATTATTATGTCTTTTTGTTTACTTTTTCTTTTATTGATCTTGAGTGGGTTGGTTGATTTTAGTTCTTCCTTTTTCGTTACTTGGTCTATCTCTTTCTGTTTAACGTTAAATATTCCCATTAATTCATTTATTACATCTTTCTCAAACTCTAATTTATTGATTTGTTTAACAATTTTATTTTGTCTATCACATTGTTTCTTAGTATGTCCATATTGTTTACATTTATGACAAATAATATTTCCAGTGTGTCTATCATTTTTCTCATTATCTAATGACTCAGTAGTATTTAAAACTGTAATGTCTCTTTTCCTGTCTATATCTAAAGGTGAATTTAAAATTTCTATCTTTTTAGTTAATTATTATTTGCATTTATAATAATAATAATAATAATAATAATAAAGAAAGAAAGAAAGAATGAACACCTGCATTGTCATGGGATTTAGGCATTCAAATATTGGAGTAAGCTTCACTCCAAAAAGGATATATAATATTATACATATTGGTAGAGTTCCATTTGATATAGAATTTATTTAAATCCTATTGAAATTAAGATATCTAGTCAATGTGTTTGTTTCTTTCCCATAAAAAGTGGAATTAAAAAAAGGTCATATGAATAGAATGAAAAAAAAAAAAAATTGATATCAACATAATGTAAAATATAGGGAAAAAAAAGAACGTGAATGGGTTACTAAGAAATATAAGATAGATTTTTTTTTTTTTTTAAAGGATGTATAAATTGGTAGAGTCCCGTTTGATATAAAATTTAAATCCTATGAAGCAATAGTGGTGTAGCTATTAAAGGACTGAAGGGGTCCCCCCCCCCCCCCAAATTGGAAAAAAAAAAAAAGGATTTTTTTTATAAATATCTTAAATAATTTGAAAATTTTTAAATAACCTTATCATTTTGGCCCCTCATGCCTAATAATAAACATATATATTTAAAAAGTCTAGGGCTTATTTGTACACAACAGTAAAAATTGAAAAGTCATAAACTTTGTTGATGTGCCGCCCCACCAAATCTCTCACACAATTACAAAACATTTTACCTCACACAGGTGCCTCACACAGTTACAAAACACTTTGTCCATGTGTGTTTGCCACTTTGCCTCACCTCTCTTTTTTATACAGGTCACCGCCGTGGGCCCCTCTAATCTCTATCTATACCTAATACCCCTTGCTTTTAACTCTTTGACTCTTTCCAGGTACTATTTATTTTGTTACTTTACTTTTCATTGCTTTCTTTTATATATTTTTTATAATATATTATTTATTACTATAATAATCAATATATTATATACAATATATACTACTATATTAAATTGTATTTAGTTGTTGTTTATTATATTTTTTTTATGCATTGACATTTGAATGATTGTTTGTCTTTTATTTAGCAATCTTTGAACTATTAGTATTTTTTTAGTATATATATATATATATATTTTAAAATCTCAATCATCTTATTTAATGAGTGATAATTTAATTTGATAAATGAAGGTTCATGGGCAAGTTTAGGACTATTGACTCATTCTTTAAAAAAAATGAAGACAGTAATTCAGAAAATAGTACACTTTTGGGTTCTAATGTTGAAGGGTCAGCTTTCAATGAGCGTCCTTCCAAATCTCTAAGGATTGATCCCCAAAAAAATCCTTCCATACCGTTTGTGGTGGAAGTGGAACTTGAAGAAATTCATTTAAAATTTTCACCACTTAATTCCAATGAAGTTGATGTTAGAATTTTAAAACGAGATCCAGGAGAACACATTGAAATGTGTAACTATCCAGCCAATGTACGTAATGAAGTTAGACGTGCTTATTTAAAAGCTAAACCATATCAAATCCATCTTTCGAACTATCCATTTTCTAGAGAAAAGCATCCTTGTCGCTTTCAAGCTTCTTGGTTCACTCAATTTTCTTCTTGGCTGGAGTATTCTCTTACTAAAGATGTTGCATACTGTCTGCCATGTTATCTCTTTACCATGGAATGAAGTAGACACCTTGGCTGTGATGCTTTTACTTTCATAGGATTTAGAAATTGGAAAAAAGTCAATAATGGAAAGAATTGTGCCTTTATGAATCATGTTGGGGAGGATCCTTGCTCACCCCACAATAATGCTGTGAAATATTGTGATGATCTATTGAATGAATCAATGCATATGGATAAAGTGATGAATGTGCAGAATTCTGAATAAATTTTAAATAATCGACTGTGGGTGAAAACTTCTATTGATACTATTTGATGGCTCACTTTTCAAGGGTGTCATTTTACAGGTCATGATGAAACCCCTAAATCAAAAAAGCAGGGAAATTTCCTTAAGATGATTAGAATTTTGGCATCTTATAGTGATAAGGTTGAACAAGTTGTTTTGGAAAATGCTCCTAAATCTGCTAAGTACACTTTGCCTATAATTCAAAAGGAGATTCTGCATGTTATTGCAAGTAAAGTGTAGAGTAAGATTTGTGAAGACATTGGGGATTCCAAATTTTGTATTATTGTTGATGAGTCATGTGATGAGTCAATGAGAGAGCAAATGGCTCTTGTTTTGAGATTTGCTAACAATGAGGGCTTTATACAAGCATTTTTGATATTTTTCATGTTAAAGACACTGCTGCATTGACTTTGAAGAACAAAACATATGCTATTCTTTCTTATCACTGTCTTGACATTCAAAATATTCATGGGCAAGGATATGACGGTGCTAGCAACATGTGTGGTGAATGGAAAGGATTGCAAGCCTTAGTTCTTAATGATTGTCCTTATGCATACTATGTGCATTGCTTTGCTCATCGGTTATAATTAGCATTAGTTGCTGCATCAAGATAGGTAATCCCTATCCATGAATTCTTCTTGAATTTAAATTTCATTATCACTACAGTTGGTTCTTCATGTAAATGTAATGATGAACTAAGAGCTGCTCAAGTTGCAGAAATTGCTAGAATGCTAGCTATTGATGAACTTGAAACGGGAATAGGAGCAAACCAAATTAGGACTCTAAAACGGGCTGGTGATTCTCCTTGGGGGTCTCATTTTAATTCTATTTGTAACCTAATGAGGATGTTTGGTCCAACTTGTTTGGTGCATGAAAATATAAAGGAAGATGGGTCCACCTACTTGAAACGTGGAGATGCAAATCTAACTCATAAAATGATTAATTCATTTGAGTTTATATTTAGTTTACATTTAATGAAGGAAATCATGGGTATTATTAATGTGCTTTGTCAAGCTTTGTAGCAGAAGTCTCTAGACATCTCAAATGCCCAAAATTTAGTTTCAGCAACAAAGACACTCATCCAAAATTTAAGAGTAGATGGTTGGGATAATTTTCTTGAGAATGTCATAGGATTCTCCAAAATATTTGGAATTGATATTCTAGATCTAAGTGCTCAATTTGCTGAAGGCAGAGGTCGTAAGAAAAGGGATCATGTTACAGTGGAGCATCATTATCATTTTGATATATTTAATGCTACAATAGATGTTCAATTGCAAGAGCTTGACAATAGGTTTGGTGAACAACCAATAGAACTCTTAAAACTTTGCTCAGCTTTGGATCCAAAGGATGCTTACAAATCCTTTAATGTGGATGACATATGTCGTCTTGCTGAGAAATATTATCCTCTTGATTTTTTTTAGCGTGATAGGACTGGTTTGAAAATTCAATTGAAGCTATTTGAGAATGATGTGCAAAATCATTCGAAGTTTCAAAATTTGTCATCTATAGTAGAATTATGTCGAAGGTTAGTAGAGACAGAAAAGTCACAGGTATATCCTCTTATTGATGGATTGATTTGCCTTGTTTTGACTCTTCCACTGTCCACAACAACTGGTGAGCGAGCCTTTTCAGCTATGAAAATTGTTAAAACAAGACTGCGCAACAAAATAGAGGACGAGATTCTCTCAGATAACTTAGCTATCTACATTGAAAAAGAAATTGTTGAGATTTTCACTACTGACTCAATACTTGATGACTTTAGATCTCTTAAAGAGCGTAGGTTACAGTTTTGAAAAAAGATATTTAACTTTTATGTTATTGTATGTTTTGCGACTTTGCCCATTTCATAGTTGATTAAAGATATTAAATTGTTTTGTCAATCTTGTCTCATGATTGTTTAATTTTAATTAAATACACTTTTGTATATAGCACATATTGAGTTATGAAGTATTACACATTACTATTTTACATTTCATACAAAAAAAAAAATTTATATACGGCCCCCCCAAAGATAAATTCCTGGCTCCGCCACTATAAAGAAATAAGGGAATATAGGATATAATTTTTTTTTTTTTTTAAAGGATGAATATGTTGGTAGAGTCCATTTGATATAAAATTTAAATCCTGTTGAAATTAAAAATTATATATATTTGTTGAGTCTAATTTGGTATAATTATAGAGTTTAAATCCTATTAAAATTATAATTTCTAATCAACGATAATATTAAAAAAAAAAAAAAAAAAAAGTGGTTGATATCTATAAGGAAATATGATAGATTTTTTTTTTTTAAAATGTTATCAACGTAGAAATTATCAAATTAATGGAGGTATATACCTTTTTTGGGATGGATTTATATTAATGGAGTTATTATATAGTTTGTTAGGATTATCTAAAAATTCCCTGATTAGGTGATAATTTAGATCTCCTTTAAGAATAGTAGTTGTATGGCACCAAACAACTAAATTTAATTTTTTTTTTTAAATTAATAAAATTTATGCAATTTGGTGCAGCCACTTAGCGCAACTATAGCTTTTATGCCCAACTTTTATTATATAGTATATGATATGATTTAAAAGAAATTAGCCAATATCCCGCACGATGTGCGGTGCATTTTGATAAATTTTGTTAGAAATTATTTATAATCCATTGATTTCATGAATACTATTATTGTTATTAAAAAAAAAAAAATCAAGGGGGAAAATTCCTCTAATTCATGCAACCAATAAATGTCACCAGGTCACAGTTCACATTGTCACCTACAAATCTGTTGGTTTCTAAGTGTCTTCCTTGTATGACTTATGTTTTATATATCTCAATTAGTTATAAAAACTGCTAGAATTTCATGATACAATAGAAAAAATAATGCAATAGTGATCCAATAATATCACAATTTAACCTTCAAATTTTAATAGAACTAAAAGTAGCCAAAACACCAAAAATACTATAAATCCTTACCAAGTACACGCATCATGCAGAAAATCAAAAATCTAAATTGACACAGTATGAAAAAACCCGCCTAAACACATTACAATGCTACATTAGTAAAAATGTATACAAAAAATTTAAACAAAATATTTAAGACGAACATAATATTTTGAAAATTAACATAACTCTCTAAAAGAAAACAAAAGATATTGTGAGGAAAATTATAATAGTTTAATTTTGAAGTTCAAAAGAAATGGGGATTTATATTGGACAAATGTGGTGACAAATAATCATATCACCCAATTCATTGAATCTAACTCTTGCAATTTAGCATTGAAGTTAGTATTGTGCAAAAAATTAAAAAAATTTCTTAATTCCTACATTTCTCATGACTTTTTAAATTCATCCTATCTATCCAAAGCATTTAAAGTTATAAATGTATAATTTCTAAAAAAAAGTTATAAATGTAAAAAAATTCTTTGAATTTTATTAATACATTGAAATAAATGTATTTGTGGTGAAAGCCTCAATGTGCTACTTGACAGTACCTCATGTTTTCCCACATGATATCTCTGCTTTTATATATATATATATATATATATTTATTAATTGTTTTAGTTTTTAAATAACTAATATGATCATCAGTTTATTAAGCATTTTTTAAAAATCAATATTTATTTCATTAACTTGTATTATTATTTAACAAAATAATATTAAATAATGCATTTCTATTAGTTAATATAATAATAACCACCGTTGGAGGACAAAGTTCGGCCCATATTGAACTTGGGCCGAGGACCATCAATCCCTGGACCAACACACGTGCAGGAGGCTTGAGTTGAACTACACATAAGCCATCACATTTTTATAACAGTATCCGAGCAAGCTACATCTGTCCTCCGAGGAAGGGAAATAATACCTTAGAGGATTCTGCCAGTTGAGCACAAGATTCAGCGTCAGGCTCAAGTTACTAGGAAATTATTCTAGCAGCAAAGCAATAGTTCTTACTCCCTAACATGAGATTAGACATGTTAGAACAGTGGCATAGACCCAGGGGCCACCTAAATGCCACGGGTGGAGGGACCTGCATACAAGTAGAATATTATCTCATCATTATGGGTCCACTAATATAATGGTATAAAAAGGAAGGAGGGGGTTAGTAATGAGGGTTGGAACATTTTCAAGGGAGAAAACACGAGAGAAATGTGATTTAAATCACACGAAATGTGATTTAGCTCGGGACATAATGAAAATTGTAACAAAAATATAACGAGGGTTGGAAATCGAGAACACGAGAGAAAGAGTTCCAACCCTCGTTATTGGGGAAAATCGTAACAAAAATATAACGGTAATTAAAAAAAAAAATGTGATACTTTAAAAAATTTACATTATTTAAAAGAAAAAAGAAAAAAAAAAGTGCACATAGATTTTAAGGATGAAAATATGCTATACTAAACATGCCATGAGTTGAGTGAGACCAAAAAAAAAAAAAAAAAAAAAGAGTGGTTTTGATGTTCAGCCAATGAAGGGCATAATTAATCAATGACCATTCAAATGTCTCTTTGTCAACATTTTTTGCTTTTAGCTTTCTTCTTTTTAATTTTCAACAAATGAGCAAATAGGGTTCCAGTAACAAATTGATTACATTTTTTAAGTATCTTTTTGACGACGTTTTTAGTAAGTACAAATTGATTGCCTTATATTGAGTACACTACCTTCCAAGTTACAAGAACTGTGAAGTATAACAAAACGCTGTAGAAAATCTATATCTTGAAAGCATCAAAACTGTGTCAGACATTGAAGATTATACCATATGCGTTCTTGTTGTTCCTAATCCTTACTTTCAGCTAATACAAGTAATGATAGACAGAGAGAGAGCTAACTTCTACACTATTTCTGAAAAGATGGAAAAGTGCTACGATAAAAACAAAACAAATAACAAAAGTAAATATAACAAGTTCATATTGGAGACTAACATCTAAGCCTTGGCTGTTCATGCCACTCGAAACACTTCAACCAACCATCCGAGGCTTTGACCTGGGCCACCCATTACAGAAAAATGACTTTGATGTAAATTTTCAGATATATTGGAAGCCATGAGTACACCAGTAGAGGGAGTTAGATTACTTGTTCTGAATAGGATTGGGAACACTAGGAGGTATTCTTCGAACGCTGGCGACCAGTGGCCGGGTTGTATTCGTCTTTTTCGAGTCTGAATGTGAATGTTTGAGGTCTTGAGAAGCTGTGAGCAATGTTGAAGACTTAGCAGATGGATGAACTCTGGCTTGGGCCGTGTTAACCCCAAGTGAAAGCATCAATGTAATTGCAAAGATAACTGCAAACAATGATTTCCAGCAAGACATCATGGTTTTGCTGACCCAGAGGATGTTTTCTTGCCAATGCTAAAGCCTAATGATGAATTAAGGCAACTTATAACAGCTAATGATGTGTGAAAGATAAAGACAAAGAAAAAGAGCTTCCCTAGATTATTTGTTTTTTTGGTACTCACATTAAAAATGTAGATTAGATAAAGGCATATACCATGTGATGAATCTTTGACTATTCCAAGCTTCCAAATTCCAAAGCAAAATTCCCAAAGATTGGATTACATTAATTTTCTTATTAAGAGAAATCATGTGATAATTCACGTGATTTATTTACAAATGGTTGGATGGCCAACTTTGGATTCTACCAGCTAACTAATTTACAATCATTAAAATGACATACCAAAATATGTGAATCAGTGAATGACGTAGGTAGAACTAAAATATTGGACACACAACAGAAAGATAATATTAATCTTACTAGTGCAATTTGCATGTTTCAAAGGTAAGTTTGAAACTAAATGCTCTCATATTTAAAATCATCATACCTAATGAACTTTACCTAAGCTTCAATTGAGGACTAGACATCTTTCCACTTTCTCACTTTCATCTTTGTTTTTCAAATTAAACACAGCCATTTATTTACTAAACCAAAAAGAATTGCAATAACATGGAATAGTGGTTCAATACAGAGGTTGAGCCAGTTTAATTGTGAACCTAAGCCAAGCATTTGTGCCTTACAAACAGAAAATATTCATAATTTTCTTATCCCATTTCTGCAATGATATGCAACTGGAAGATACCTCCTTTAAGCTTCCCTCCAATGACTGGCACTGAGAGATAACTGAAACTACATAACAAATATATTGATATAGGGTAAAACTTACCATTCCTTAGGTGCTAAACTCTAGGATTCCCAATTAAATTCAACCATGTCACTATTAATCATTGCAGCACATAGTTTTTGTTAAGGGTAATTAAATTCAACCATATGGTTTATTAGTCAATTTAATGACATGGTTGAGTTAATTGGAGTACCGAAGGAATTGTAACTAGGCTTTGCCTAATTGACATAAAGGCTTACAGTATAATGTTTTCGACGCATAAGCATTACTGTCTTTTGCCTCTTAGGAGGAAGAATCTCTAAGACCCATGTACATTGACCAGAGGAAATTATTTTTTACATGCGGGAAAAAATATATTGTACAGCATTTCTCAAGAAAATTTTTGCTCATGGAGAGCAATTACAGTTGTGCGATTGCAAAATGCTGTGTACAGGTTGCCCAATTAATAATGATTCTGCACCCATCTCTATGCTTTTCTTCCTACTAATCTGACATGAACAGCAAAATTTGAATATTTCTTCAGTCTTGTGATGACTGTGTTAGTGCATTAGTACCTGATATTAAAAAAGAAAAAAAAATCAAGCAATATTGTTTACACTAAAAGATCATAAACTTATTAAACAGTGCTATATATATTTTAAATCTCACAAATGGGGATCTATGATAAGCAATGGTTGCCCATTAAAGATGCTATGAGACCAAGAGTATCCACTAAGACACCAGAAAACCTTTCTCTTTTTATTTTTTTCCCCCTACAGTGCCTCATAATCAAAATTTGTGCATGAACTTACACATTATTTAATGGAAATAATTCCTAGTTTGAGGTAAGAACTCTTCAATCCCAAATTTCAAGCTAGAGCTAGATAATTCCTTCCTTAATCCAGCCGATACAACATCAACATCCACCAAAAATGTTGCACAAACGGGCCGGTGGTCAGAAAACTGAGACTCCCGACGTATGTAAGAAAGTTGTCTTATTCCATTTCCATGCCATAGTATTCTGTCACACCTGCCAATCCAAGTTGCTCAGATTTTTATGTGAAATGTTTAATCAAGTCCAATTTTATAATCATCTATACATACCAAGCTGGAGTTCTCCGATTCTTTCTTGAATTTTTTGTCTCTCCAGCATATATGTCCGAGTTGTAGGAGTATTTGTAAGTGGGTGCAAAGTATATCTTTCCCTCTTTCCATCCCTTGAATACTCCTGCTTCCCTTTCAATTTGTAGCTGTAAAAGCATATAAACCTAAATGAGTACACCACAATGACAACATTTTGCAACAAGCAAAGCATGCCACAACAGAGGCAGTCAAAAACGTTCTGGCAGTTTTTTATACATAAAAGTGCCAAATTAAAATGCCAAGCTTGGATTCTTGGGGAAAAAAAACGCGAAGCTTGATTGGGGTGCCTGAGCAACAAAAGTAAATCAATTTGTTATATTTCTTTATCAAAAAATGAAATCCTAATCTGATTTTCATGGAATTTATAGTAAAATCCATCTCAGTTTGTATGTATCTCTTCTCCAATATTCAAAGAAATGACTTATGTTAATTTGAATTTGGTAGTGATAATGAAAGATAAGATTGTGTCATCAAATCCTATATAAATGGTCATTTTCTCAAAATTTCATTTCACATAGCATTTGAAGGCACAAATTCACCACTATGGTTGTCACTAATAGAAAAATGAGATAATCAGTGACACTGATGAAATTCAGTTTCCCATACCTAAAATTCTATGACCCCAGAATTTTATAAGTTGTACTGACTTAGTCAGTACAACTTATACCCAATAGTAATATGAGCTACAAGAGGGGATCTAATTTCTACAAGATGCACTGAAACATAGCTTTTTATATGTTGTCCAAGCTCCAAATGAAACTTTATTGTTTTATGGTAAAGTCAACTACCTGATCTTTGTTAAGTAGAGCATCCCAGGCATTCTCCTGCAGGAGCTTTCTCGCTTCAGAGTAGCTTAATGCTATTCGGTAATTCAAGTCCCCTAACCATATGACCCGACTGAATCCATTTTTCCAAAAGGTAATCAAACACAGAAATACGGAAAGTATTAACAGACTATAATAGAAGAATTCTAAAGACTATGACACTAGTTCTGTAATCACTAGTTTAAAAAATGCTCACTTATGATCAAGAATTTTCTCAGGCACCCTAGACGATTTGCAGATCTTTGGAAACTGAGTGTTTTTGAGTATCTCCATGACATCCGTATTTCTCCTATGCTCATCCCCCTCCTTCTCGCCCGATGCCAAGTGACTGCAGATAAAGCAAAAGCTTGTATGATGGAATGTCATGCTCACAGAAATACATCCCTGCCATCAGAGAATTAACATTAAGATGATTTTTATCTTTGCACCTATGTATGCATATGAATAAAACGTGTCTGCAACAATAAAAATTCAACGAACCTTGTTTCCAAGGCAACCCATAATTCCACGACTGATGCAGGAGATTCTCAAGTGGCCTACATACTGCACAAGTTCAGTCCTCACCCAAACAGTTAGAAAAATTCCAACCATTTGCTTACTGGCTATAAGACTGTACTTCATCTGATTGGTAGTTGAGGGAATGGAAAGTTCCGGGTCCATGGTAAGGGATGTTTCATCATCCTCTTCTAAAGGAGAGTAGTCTTCGGATATATGTGACTGTTGGCATAGGAAACAGAAATCCTTACTCTGCTTCCTTTCTAATTCATAAGTGCAGTTGCAACTCTTCAACTTCCTTCCACTCTCTGTCCTGAAAATCTCACTGAACTTTTTAAGGGAAGGCTTTGAGAAGAACAAGGAACCACCAAGGGAGACTGTGGGTTTTGATCCTCTTGCAGCCACATCAGATGGTTTGTTCAGTGACTGATTGATCAATGCTAGCCATTTTGCTGCAGGCTCATTATCTTCTACAACTAGAACATTTCCAGCATTTAAAGGGACAATTTCCTGGAAACTGATAATTTAGAAAACAATTACACTACAGGAAAGAACAGTATGATGGAATTACTTAATTAAATTATGAGAAACAATAAAATCCCCCAATATAAACTCATAGTGGATAATTTCTGATAAGAACTGAGTAAAACTTAGAGGTAGTACTAAAACGTCAGCCCTTTTTTTCTTTTTCTTTTTTCTTTTAAATCTTGTTTGTTTCAACAACAACAACAAAACCTTAGACCCAAAATTTTGGGTGGGGCACGTCAGTCACTGGCATACGCCAACGAGTGCATACCCCAAGACTGTAATATTAGTCACTGGAACCCATATTGCGGTCATTTTGTACTAAAATCATCATATCAGTCATCTCAGAAATTTTCATAAAAAGAATTTCAGAGTTCATTTTTTCTTTTTCATTTTTCTGTTTTGGGAGAGAATTCTGATGGACTTTGTTCATAGGAAAAAGAAATTAGTTAAAGACAACATGTGACAATATTGTGATCTAGTATTTTGATTAAAACTCATAGAAAGTAAGTGGACAAAACTTAAGCAGGGAGAGAGAGCGCGTACCCCAAGACATAGATGTCTGATTGATCTGTGTGAAGAATTTGATCCAGGTTAAGGTCACTATGGGGAGATTTCCCACCTACATTCCATGTTGCTACAAACACACTAGAACACAAACAAGAACAAGGAATGCTAGGGATTAAAATAATCAAATTTAGTAATATATGTTATTATCTCTATGTAATAGGAAGAAAAAAGACTGATGAAGGGAAGAAAAAGGTCATTTTATGAGTACCTGAAGGTCTGAACATCTTGATGAAAAGTCATTGGACTTCCTGTGCTGGTTAAAAAGAGATTCTCAAGGGTTGGACTAGACTGTGCTTCTGCAAGTAGAAAAAAGCAGGAGAAATTTTACAGATGAAAAACAAAGGACAATTAAAATTAAAAGGACTGGTGGTTAGGATACTTAAAACAATTTAAACCAAAGAAACTCTTTCTGTAATATTGATGGTATAGCAGAGAAATTACGTCTCTCCTCAAGCTCCACTTAATTTTGAACCGATAACACAGAATTTATAAAACTCAGACATAGAGAGAGAGAGAGAGAGAGAGAGAGAGTGTGTGTGCCTTTCCTTCTTGTTTCCTTTGTTACCAACCTTGCTTAAAGTTTAATCATGAATATATTCTCAATTTGAGAGCAAATTGGCATGATGCTCCCCCATTTTCGCTTATTATGTATACATATTTAATTAAACCAATTCAATTCCTAATGTAATACAGTGTTTGATAAGTTGTTTTGAAAATATCTTGTTGAAGAAAAAACAGAAAAAACGACTATTCCATTGAAAGGAAAAGGTAAACATTCGCTTTCAAGATAAAGCATATGTTATCCATAAAACGACAAGACTAATTATAAAAACAGATTGTAGTTCTTGCATAACAGAAAGTGTTCCCTTTTACTTTCTTTAATTCTCTTAAAGAAGAAATGCCATATAGCACTCACCAGGGGAATCAAATGACCTATTAATCGTTTCCCTTCCATTTCTCTCCCTTCTAGTAAAAATAGTCCTCATGAAAGACTGAAATCACAAGCAAGAAGAATGGATAAGAAAGATAACAACTTGACTAACAAGTAGTCCATAAATCTTTGCAGAAAGTGCATGCCCAGTCACTTTCCTTGAAGCCCCATTATGGAGAAGAAACTAAGAATCTATAAAGATGTCTGAAAATAACAGCCATAGAGATTAATAAAAACAAGAACAAAAACCTTTTTCTTCTCATCTTGCTTTTTCATAGTCATGCTTGAAACCGCACCAATGTGACAGACCCCAAAATCATAAACCTACAGAAACAAAAATATACACCAAAACCACTCAATTTAGACTCATATTCCTCAAAAAAAAAAAAAAAAAAAAAAAAATTCATTCACCCATTGATAAGTTAATTAAATAATAAAACAGAATAAGAATCAGAAAACATCTAGGATCCCCAAGTGTTCCTTTTGACACAGAATACTGCTAACTTCATTTAAAGACAACAAAAACATTGAATCAAGACAAAATTAACAGAAAAAACGAATACTATGAAGCCAAGAAACCAATGTGTTGAAAAAGCATATAAGATTAAAGAATGCACATGAACATAGCACAAGCAAAAACATAGAGAAATTACCAGAAAAGAATAAGAAGTTACACATTATGGCATTCATGAAAGCAGAGAATCTAAAGCATAAAAGAAGAGGAGAGGGGGTGGCAACCCACGAAAGAGGTTGACAGCACAAATGGGTTTTCCCCAAAAAAGTCAACTACCCAAGCAAGCAATTCCTATTATTTATAGTAATAATATAGTTAATATAAAAAATTGCAAATAGAATTTTAATGTATGATAGTTTCTCGGAAGCAGCAAACATATTGAAAACAGAGTCAAGGCGTAGGAGTGGGGAGACAAACCATTATAGGATAAGGAAAGAAAAAAGAACCTGAATATTCGATGTTCTACTTGTATAGACTTTGTTCTAGAACTGAATTATTCTCTGTCTGATAGTGGAATGGAATAGCCAAAAAAAACTGAACAAATGAAGAAAATATTGGAGTTTCTTTGATTAACGTGCCAAGGGGACTTGGGATTTTTCTTTAGAACAGGAAAAGAAAACTGGAATAGAAGAAACAGTCAAAAGTGGGAATAGAATCTAACATGTCCCTTCAAAGTCCAAACTCTTTTTAGTTATATATGCCTACCCCAATTGTACTTTGTTTACTTGGAAAACAAAACAAAAAAAAAAATTGATAAAGAAAGAAATTTCTTTCTTTTTCCTTTTTCTTCTTCTTTTCAATATTGTGTGTTGTACATAGTTTGTATTGAATGAGAAGTGTCACAGAGAGAGATAATGATGGGTATAGAGAAAGTGACCCCACGTGTGTGTCTGCAAACAAATCATTCGAAAGTCCTTTTCAAATAATTTTGGAGGCTTTTACTTGACTGGTTCCCCTGGAACTGTTTTGGGACTATATGACACTATGCTTATGTTCAGGATTTGTTTATGACACCAAAGTAGTCTCTGTGGCACCCATACCCATATACCCAGTACCCAGTTTTTGGTCTCCATGTGAAGTATGCGTTACGGTCCATCCGTCTGTGGATATGTAACGCGTTCGCTTTTGTTCTTTTTTATTTATTAACACCCAACTTTGATTCTGATTTTGGCTCGTGCATCTTATTCTTAGTTCCCCGACCATCTATATATATGCTGCTTGTCCTCTCTGCTTTCACTTTTCATCAAAAATAAATAAATAAAACTATTTAATAAATAAATAAAACTATTTATGTGGAGACATATTAGCTATAATTATGGTAAAAATACAAACATCCCGTGTGAGTTTAGATTGCACTGAAAACAACTCACATCTGCGTTTGGCCCTTTTTTTGTTGAGTCTCGTGTACTGTTCATGAAACCTGTAAGTATGAAAAAATGCAAATTTTGCTTTAAAACTGAGTCTCACGGTACTATTCACACATTTAAAAATTATTTTGTTACAGTATTTTCAGCAATAAATTTTCAGTTTTCAGCAATAAGCGGTATCCAAACAGACCCCCAATCTTTCAATACAAGAACAAATGTGAAGTTGGTATGGATTCAATATATTAAAAAAAAGTGAATTCTAGTTAGCTTAATTAGTAAAGTCTTCGATAGTTGAATAAGAGATATGAGGTTCAATCTTTGTCTACACCAAAAATTGATTGGTATCTCTTGATCTCATGATAAAGAGCTATCATTAGAAGCAGATGTCATAGGTTAAAACACTCTAAAAAGAATATATATTTAATATATATATATATATATATATGTTAGTCTTAGTATATTTGCTAAATTTCTGTGTCAAAATAAACTGTTATAAGGGTTGTATTTTAATTTAATTCGATTTGTATTAAGTCAAGTTTAAGAAGCAAAACTTCAAAACTCAAGCTTCACAATACACACGAGGGAAAATATCCTTGTTGAAGCAAACATTAGACAAAATGTTAATGAGACCCTCGCTTGATTGAAGCTTAAAAATATAAGTTTTTAAGACATTCGTGTGATACTCGCTGGATTGAGATTGTGTAAATAGCAAATTGACTATACTTTATCACATGTTTAATATAATTCTCTCTATATAAACCAAACATTCTTGTATAAAAGGAGAGTGAGGCTATCGTACAAGAAGATTTTATACTCAAACCTCCTTTAAGAGTTTAAATTCTCAAAGAAGATCTACGGGTTTGGTACCCAAGAGTGGTTTGTCCTTTGAAGATTTCTTAATTGATTTTCCACCTCATCACCAATTTTGTGTGTTGAGTTTATTGCTTTTAAAATGGTTGTGAATTATTACTGTGGTTTTGTGTTGCTTGATTAATAATTAAGTTTGGACTTAATCAATTTATCCGGTGTTTTTTTTTATTATTATTTGAATCTAAATCAGATTTTTCAAATTTTCATTTTCAAACCAAAATATAAAGAAAAGAAAAGAAAAGAAATAGGTTGATGCAAACTCTAGCATCCAAGAGGGTGTTGGATCCTTTGAATTTTCTTTTGATAAAAGGAAGTAGTGTTCTAGCCTTTAGACAGATTATTTCACTCCCCATTTATGAGACATCCCGAAAATCCCAAACAAATAAGCCCTCTAGTTAGATATCCCGTGGGAGCTTGTCTAATCCTTTGATTTATGTCTTAGACTAGAACCAAGTTTGAATTAGAGCTACAAAAGTAATACTGTCTCCATTCCAAATTATTAGGTCTCTATTCTATTTTGAAATGTCTCAAAACAAAGTCTTACTTGAAAAGTTAATAAATAAATTTCCTAATATACCCTTCATTTTAGGAAGGTAATTTATTTAAAAAGTCAATCAACCTTTTTAGCTAAAGTTTAAATTATTTTCCTTGAAAAAAAAAAAAGGTGAAAATACGTTATTAATCCTTAAAGTTTACTGATTGAGTGCTTTTGGTCCCTAAAGTTTTAAATGAGTATTATTGGTCCCTAAAGTTTAAAAAATAAGTGTTATAAGTCCATCCGTTAACTTCTGTTAGTTTTTTTGCTTATGTGTTTAACGGAGTGATGACAAGTCTTTTTTTTTTACTCACATGACAACTATTTTACTAATAAAAAATTACACATTAGATTTGAATCAACCCATTTGTATTACCCACCCAGTTCAATAAAGTCTGATGGATCTCTCACTCATGTTCCTCGGAAGTCTAATGGATCTCTCTTTCCCAAATCAAAACCAGTTTGAAAACCAGTTTGTGCTTCATTTTTGATGATATTTTGTAGTTAACTTTAACTTTACACCATCGTCTAGGTTGTAGAATAATCCCACCAAATCAAGATCTAAAGCCCTAACTGGAAAAGAGAGTGGATAGATTCAAAATTAACCTCAATTACAAGATTACAATTACTAGGTAGATCCCCATTGTGCAAAGTTGATCTCTTGACAAATAATTATAATTAAATCACTCTTTGAGGCTGAGCCTTCTTGATCTTGTAATGCAAATCAGAGAGGAAGAGTGATTCAACCTCTTTGGAGAAATCAAGTTGGGGACTTTTACGAACATTTTGCAACACTTTTCTTTTCATTAATTGATGTCTTGGGTTTCCTTAGAGCAGGCGGGCACGTCATCATTGGACTTTGGGCTTCCTTTCGCTTCGCATATTTCTTTTTTCTATTCCTTCTCTTCTGCTTGTTGATCATGAAGCTCAATAACGGGCAAAGGAGACCCGATAGAAACCGTTTTGAATTGGGTGGGTAATAGAAATAGGTTGCTCCAATGCATAATTTTTTATAAATAAAAGGTTGCCGCATTAGTTAAAACATGTCATGTCATTGTTTTATTAGACACATAAGCAAAAAAACTAACAGAAGTTAATGGAATGATCAATAGCACCTATTTTTTAAACTTCAGGGACTGGTAGTACTCACTTGAAACTTTAGGGACCAAAAACACTCAGTATGTAAACTTTAGGAACTAATAGTGTAGTTTCGCCAAAAAAAAAAGTTTAAATTAAAGAAGACAGTTTTGGAAACCTATCATTACAAATTTAAAGATGCATTAAATGTTTTCTAAAAAGTTTTTTTTTTCTTTTTTTTTTCTTTTTTGAGGAAATAGTAAAACTTATTAGAATACACGAACACAAAAGTAGTACATAGAGTTTTTTAAACAGGTTTATAATATATTACATAACCAGAATATTACTACAAAAGGGCCCTGTTCTCTAAAAAGTTGAGTTTTTTGAATAGGCCTAATATAAAATTATTGTTAATGGAATATTGACATGGTAGAATTTAGATCTTTAAATCATAAAAGAGTGGTTAGGAATTAAAGAAATCTATTGGTTGAGTACTCTAGGAAACCTAGAGGATTTGAATCCTTGTACGAAGGGAATTATCTGAAAAGTTAATTGATCTCCTAAAGACATTGGTTTAGTAAATATTTTTAGAAATTTTTTATGAGAAAAGAAAAAATAAAATAATTGTTTTGACATATTTTTATATTTCCAATAAAATTATGTCAAAACTTTCTTAAAATCGTTTAGTAATAATTTCTCTAAGTGCACCCATTAACGAGACTCTCTCCTTTATATCAATTAAAATTTTGACCAAGTTCATAAACCCAGGCCCTAATTTCATATGTTCTTTCTATACCTTCATTGAACTCCGTTCACTAATTTTGATAGATCAATATTTATTGAAAATTTGAACTCCCTACCATAAAGGAATCTTGAAGATGAAAAAAACAAAACTTCATTCACATTTGTCAAGTCAAATTCATTAGATTCCAAATTACCGATAACAGAGAAAATTTCTTTCCACAAAAAAGATAACATAGAAAATCAAGACGGTTAATTTTTCAACCTCCTTTTTAACCCCCAGGCCCCAAGGGGTATCAGTTGCACGATTGAAAAGAACAAAACTTATGTTAGAAATGTCTCAAATTCATTAAATTTTTAGTTAAAAGAACCCCATAATCATATTAACGATAAGATTTTAAGTCAAAATTATTATTTTTTCTGGTAGCAGGTTAGCAGCAGAACAATCAATCAGAAATCACAACTCATGAATTGGGGGTCGTTAGTTCGAATCTTTCAACTTTGCTTTCTTTGGATCAGAATTTCATTTATCAAAATAATAATAATAAATAAATATGAAAGTAAAAACCTATCCTTGTATGTGTATAATACATTAAGTTTAAAGATTGATTTAGTACTAAACTATAAGACTCTTGATAAGCTATAACAAAAGACCTGTTTTTCTAATGATTTTTTTAATGAATAAACGACATAGATTGTTAATACTAAAGTCTAATCTATGATTACATATACATAAAACTTAATAATAATAGTCATGGTTTTTGAGTGGTGTGTGGTGTGTCTTTGTGTTAAAATCTCATTTCTTCTCCCTTGTATTGTGTGTGTGTTTGTTTCAAAAAAGAAGAAGAGAACTTTCCTTCGGTCTTGCCCAAATCATGGAAAGGCGCCCAACTACATAATTAGTCAAAATTCAAACCCTTAGACCCAAATCCTGCTCATTAGCTGGGTCAGCCATGCAAACTAGTCCCAGTGAATAAGTACTTTGCCATTCCCAGCGGAAAGGAGTAGTAGAATTCAATCAATTGAAAGTGTCCCAATGAGTCTCATGGTCCCAAGAATTGTGAGGAATAAGGACAGTGTGTATTTATGTTTCTTAAGGTATTACTATTTCGATTACACAAAGATGGGATACACCAATGTCGACAATTGCGTGTTGAAAAAGTGCACAATTCCCAGAATAAGCGAAGACTGGTTCCTTTTTCAATTGGCAAAGATGGGGTCTTACAAGACAGCATGTTTTGGATTTCCCTTTTTTGTGCTTCAAACTTTGGAGCAGTCCCCACATTTCAACTAGCTAGGCTCTCTCAATGAGTTGTGTTTAATTTAATTTTGATGATGCTAATAAAGACACAAACTCAGACAAAGCTTTCACTCTATTATCTTTGGCTGATAGGCTTAAGATTTAAATAAATACCTATATATTTGAGCATATCCCACCATGCAAATTAATTAGATATACTGTAGCATTGTTAACTACTCCAATGTTGATCTTTTTCCAAAGCTTTTGAGTTAATCAAGGTGATGGTCTCATTGTATTTGCTACGAGGTCTCTCTTTATATTTATTTGTGAACATTCTTGGCATGGCCAGGCTAACCATGCATATCCACGCTGGTTTGTGATACTTTATAGATTAAAGATTCAAAATTAATAGTGAGAGGAAGACATTTTTGATTTAACTCTAGAATGATGTGAAACTTTGAGTCGTGCGTGCAAATGTAGTTGACTATGACCATGAATGAAACTTCGGTGCAGAAGTGGACCCGGGGGAAAAAGAAGAAGGAATAGCTCTTGAATTCACGTATGGTCCCCGGCCCCTACGAAGTTTTTAAATTTTTAATTGTCCGACCAAATCAGCATGAACTGACCTAAACAATGAATTGTGAAAAATACTGATTTAGACCCCCAAATTAACAATTCATTGAATTGCAGATCCATATGGTATTAAAGCAGTCACAAATATATCAACATAATCTAAATTAACCAATAATAACAGTAAAATCAACACACAAGTTTTGTGATGGGGTGGAAAATTTTGAAGAACTTTGCAAAAGAAAATAAATTCATTACTAAAAAAAATTACAAGCATAGTCTAGAATTGCTAAATGTTTGTAAAATAAACTTCATCTATATGCAAATTATAGGCAACCCCAGCAAATGAACTATATTCACCTTCCCTCCATAGAGAAACCCTGAAAACTGAAAAGATCTCACAAGAAAAACAGTCTAAGGAGAAGAGTATAGAACTATATATGTAGCTTCAAGGAGGTTATTATATATTCTTGGATCTACAGCCTCTCACTCTCTTCTGTAGCAAGGTTTTGTTTATGGCCAGGATTTCACGGACTTTCTATAAGATATTCTACTTCATAACTCAACTTAATACAAACCAAAATTTATTAAAATACATTATAACACTTGTTTTAACACAAATATTTAGCCAATAATATTAAATTGTTTTATATATTAATTGCTTTTGAAAATTTGATGCGAGTTCAATTTTCATTCTTGAAGTTTAAAGCCTTCTGACTCCCATCCCATCAAGTTAGGAACCAAACCAAAGACTGAAACTGATATTTATAAAGTTATAATATTTTCTCTTAATAATGTAAACCATGCCAGTTTCTTCTTTCTCTCTGTGTGACATTGAAAGAAACTACATATCTAACAATGTTGTAATATTTTAAAATTATGTGAATTGGATTAGATAACTGTGCATGTGTTGCACAAGTGTTTGTTGAGCCACACATCAAGTGTTTACTAGATTAATATAAGCTATATAAGCAACCGCAATTAGCACCGATTAGACCTTTTTTTTTTTTGATAAGAAGACTGAATATCTTATAAAACTTCAGACAAAAAAAGAGCAACATCCTGAGAACACGCGTTCTCAATCAGGTTGGGAGTTTCCTCCAACCAAACAACAAAATCACCCACTTGTTTTGCAAATTGGGCTAAGATGTGGGCTGGCCTATTGCCTTCCCTTTTGACATGACAGAAAGAAACAAAACGGAACTTATCCAGTTGGGCCAAAATGTTGTCCGTAACCGATTCAAGAGCCGCAGGAGCCTCCAAATGACCTGTCAGGATGTTCTTAAGGGTGCTAGAGTCCGTCTCAAAGTACACTTCCCTAAATCCCATCTCCCATGCGAATTGGACTGCAAACTCCATGGATTTCGCCTCAGCATCTAACGCGGCCAGGTTTGCTGGGATTCTTTTGCTCATAGCTGCCAACACCTTGCCTTGGGAGTCTCTTAATACCATCCCCGCACCCATAGCACGCAGGTCGGTAAAATTCGCAGCATCTACATTCATTTTGAAACGAGGGGAATCTGGAGGGTGCCATTTGATATTCAGTTCCGGGTTTTTGTAGATTACGCACTCATTTGCTGCTCTGTATTCCTCCACCAGAGATGCCGCACTCCTGACCAAAATTTTGCCTTCGCGGCTTCCACTTCCATTGCGGACAGAGTTTCTTTCCTTCCAAATTTCCCAACACAGAGACAGAATTTTTTCCGATAAACCTGGATGTTTCGAGCTATGACTCACCAATTGCCACATTACATCAATAAAACTCCATCTGTGTTCTAGGGAGAAAGGAAGAACCATCTTGCTGTTACTCCACACGTCCTTCGCCCTGTCACAGAACCAAAATATGTGCAGGCTTGTTTCTGCCTCCTTACCACATTGGGAGCACATGTCATCCTTAGTGATTTGTCTCTTCTTCAAATTTGATTTGGTTGCTAAGGCTTCACGGCATGCTCTCCAAGCAAAACTCCTAATTTTGTTGGGCAGTTTCAGGTTCCAGATGCTTTTCCATAAGTATTTCATTCCCGAAACATCAGAGCATTCCTCCTTACTGTTCTTCCCCCACTCCCTAATGCTGTGGTAAGCGCTGCTAACCGAGAAATTCCCATTTCTTGTGCCGCTCCACACAATTCTATCCACGGGTAATCTTTTACTTAGAGGGATACTCAACACCAAGTCAGCTTCTTCAGAGCTAAAGAGCTGCCTAACCACTGCATAATTCCACTCCCCATGAGCTTCAACAATGAGGTCACTGACCTTTGCGCTTTCCCATGGGACCTGTGCGGTGGAGAGAAGCCGTGGGAAAGCTTTGGAGGGGAGCCAATCATCAGACCAGATAGAAATGCTTTTGCCGTTGCCCACTCTCCATCTCCTCCCTTTCTGAATTACGGCTTGGGCAGACATAATGCTTCTCCAAGCGAAAGAGGGGTGTTTACCAAGAGAAGCTTCAATGAACTCACTATTCGGGAAGTACTTAGCCTTGAAAACCCTTGAAAGCAGAGACTGAGTATTTGTCTGTAACCTCCACCCTTGTTTTGCTAGGAGAGCCTTGTTAAAACTTTTCAAGTCCCTAAACCCCATCCCACCATCTTCCTTAGGTTGGCACATACGTTCCCAACTTACCCAAGCCAGTTTCTTCTCGTCTTTTTTTTGACCCCACCAAAATTGTCGTATCATGCTAGTGAGATCATCACAGAGGCTGTCAGGGAGTTTAAAGCAGCTCATAGTGTCAGTCGGGACTGCTTGGGCCACAGCCTTGATGAGCACTTCTTTCCCGGCAGCTGATAAGAGCTTCTCTTTCCATCCGGATAGTTTATTGGCCACCTTAGACTTCAACTGAGCAAAGGAGTTTGTTTTGGACCTACCAATGAGGGATGGAAGGCCAAGGTATGTTTCGTGTTGCTTAATCACCTGGGCCCCGAACATAGTTTTAATCTTTGTCTGCAATTCCCCCGTAGTGTTTCTGCTGAAGTATAATGAGGTTTTCTGTTTGTTTAGCTGCTGCCCCGATGAGGACTCATAAACTTTGAGAATTCTTAGGATTTCCGACCCCTCAGCTTCAGTGGCACGCCCAAAAATTAGGCTATCGTCAGCGAAAAAGAGATGGGAAATTTTTGGCCCTCTTCTACAAACGGAAATCCCCCTCAGTCTTTTCTCTTGTACTGCTTGGTGGAGCATTGCCGAAAGGCCTTCCGCACAAAGGAGGAAAAGGTATGGAGACAGAGGGTCCCCTTGGCGCAGCCCTCTGGATGGGATGATGTGACCCCGTGGAACACCATTGATTTTAATGGCATAAGTGACTGTGAAAAGGCATTGCATCACAAGGGCAACCCATTTTTCCGCAAAACCCATTCTTAGCATGATCCGCTCCAGGCACTTCCATTCCACCCTATCGTAGGCCTTACTCATGTCTAGCTTCAACGCCATTTCCCCCTCTAAACCCTTTCTTCTCTGGCTGATGTGGAACATTGTCTCAGATGCCACCAACACGTTGTCTGTAATGAGTCTTTCAGCCACGAATGCACTCTGATTCTCGCACACCAGCTGAGGTAACACCTGCTTAAGTCTATTGGCAATGGTTTTGGAAGCAATTTTATACACAACGTTACACAGACTTATCGGGCGGAAATCTGTCACCCTGTTAGGCTCTTTTATTTTTGGAATAAGAACAATGTGTGTCTCATTGAAGTGTAAGGGAGTGATGCCCAAGTTTAAGAACTCTAAGACAGTTTTTATGACAACGGGGCGTACCTTAGACCAGAAATTCTGGTAAAAAATTGGCAGCATTCCGTCAGGACCCGGGGCAGAGGTGGGATACATGTGCTTCAGAGCGTAGTCCACTTCGGATGCCTGAAAAGTCCGAGTAAGGATAACATTCATAGGGTCGGACACCTTTCTGTGAATAGATTGTATAAGCTCCTCACTAACTTCTGGGAGGGACGTGGTAAAAAGGTTCGCATAATACTCCTCAAAGGCATTTCCGATCCCCTCTTCCTCAGTTTGCCAGCAACCAGAATCATCCAGCACACCTTGAATGGTATTGCGCTGATACCTATTTGAAGCCTTTGTATGAAAAAAAGAGGTGTTCTTATCCCCATGCTTCAGCCAGCAAATCCTAGATCTCTGGCGCCACATGACTTCCTCCGCATCCAAAAGCTTATTTATCTCTGTTCTTGTTTCCTCAATTTCCCCCAAATTGGCCGGTGAGCCTCTTTTGCATTCCAACACCTCAAGTCTAGCTTGTAACACTGCCAGTTTTTTACCCACATGCCCAAAGGAGATATTATTCCAGGAAGTCAGGGAATACCTGCACTCTCCCAAGCAGGAGGATAGAGTAGAATCCGACTCCTTACTAATACCTCTGTCCCAAGCTTCTTCCACCACCCCGGCACAAGATTCTTCCTTAAGCCACATTTCTTCAAAGCGGAAGAGTTTTTCCGGGCGTCGATTCTTGTAGCTGTTCTGGACATCCTTAAGGATCAATACGCAGTGGTCAGAGGCAGAATTGGGTTTGTGATGAAGCTGCATTTTAGGAAACCTGGCCGCCCAATTTGTTGAGACTAATGCTCTATCTAATCTTTCTCTGACCCATCCTCTGTTTCCCAACCGCCTACTCCACGTATAGTCTTGACCCTTGTAACCCATGTCGCGGAGACAACAAGAGTTGATTACTTCACAGAACGCCATCATTTGTCTTGCCGGTCGAGCACTGCCACCCTCCTTTTCTCTCCCGTGCATCAGTTCATTGAAGTCACCGATGCAGACCCACGGTAATGAATTTAAGTTTGATAACCACTTGAGCAATAGCCAAGATTCCTGCCTTTTACTAGTTTCTGGGTTCCCATAGAAACCCGTTATCCTCCACTGCTTCCCTACAACCCCCTGATCAACAATCGCATCAATGTGGTTGTCCGAATAAGATTGCACATCCACCTTCAGCTCTTTTTTCCACAAAAGGGCTAAACCCCCACTCCGGCCCTTGCTCGGAACAACCAAGCCTTGGGAACGGTTCAAACCTTCCTTAATTCCATTCATTTCTGAAACTACTAGTTTTGTTTCCATCAAAAAAATAAAATTGGGATCTTCAGAAGACACTACCTTCTTGAGGGCACGAACTGTACGCCGGTTCCCAAGCCCCCTACAGTTCCAGACCAATGAACTCATTGATGACGGCGGGGCTGCGCCGCAACCTCCGCCGATCCCAAGTGCTTTGCCAAAAGATGACCCACCAAAACCACTTCTTCCTCCTTCTTCGCTCGTTTTCCTGTTTTAGCTTCTTCCTGGACTTCTTTAAGCGGCATCGTCCCTTTCCGTTTTGTCCCCGATTCAGACCCAGTGACAGTGAAACTCGCTGCCTCCTCACCATCACGTCGGATTCGCTTCCATGTACCTTGGTTGACCACATTTTGCACTTCCTGAACCAGAGTCACATTTGCTCCTGGAGGTGGCTCATTCTCCTTTCCCCTGTTCTCTGATGTTTTCTTTTTCTCTGGAGGTAACTTGGGAGCGCTTGTTTTTTGTCTTAGGCTCTCAAACACCAGTTCAGTGGTTTGTATGTGGTCTTTAAGGGGAGCTTCACTCGTCTTACTTCTTAAAACCCGGCCCCCTTCATTTATTCTCTGCTCCCTAAGGTTGTGGGCATTTTGGGCCTCTGGTTGGATTCTAACACACCCAAGTGGCCCATCCGAAAAGTCTAGTGGGCCTGTGCACAGGTGTTGGGCTTTTTTGATTTTTTCTTCTTTCCCGCCAGACCCTTGCGCCTCGGGTTGGTCAATGAAAAAAGAGCCTGTGTCAGCTCTGTTTTCCTTCTTTGACTCCCGAATTCCCATTCTTTCCTTAACCGTGTCTACTGACTGTAAGGCACAGTCAATCTCCCTCAGTTGCGCCTCGAAGTCGTTTGTCTTATTTGCCTGTAAAGTCACATCCTCCATGACCGAGTCTGTTACCGACGTAGTATGTCCCGGCGGAGTGGAAATTTCACCGCCTTCGCTTCGATGCACCACCTCTGGCTTCTTCCACGAGTTTTTCAATGACTGATTATTGATTTGTTGTTCACAGCCCTTGTGATGTCCTTCTCCTCCTTTCTTGCGAGAAGGGACTTCCGCTAGCTGCTGCCTTTGAAGCTTTTCTGCGTCAGCTCGGAGCCACACGCCATATTGCCGCTCTTCAAGCGCTAGTGACTCATTACTATCAATCCAGAGTGGGCAATCTCTGTCATCATGTTCCAGTTTGCCACACCAGTAGCAAAATATGGGGAGGCGTTCGTAACGGAAGTCCACCCACTCCTTCTCCGTTGCCCTCAGGCGAACCACTCTTCCCCTACACAGTGGCTTTGAGATATCGATATTTACTCGTATTCTTAAAAACTTTCCCAAACTAAAACCCCTGGTTCCTACATCCACCTTTTCAATCGGTCCCAATGGTCCTGCAATCTTTTCTGCTACCTCCTTAGTTTGCATTCTCATAGGCAAGCCATGTATCTGAATCCAGAACGGAGATCTGTCAAAACTAATCGTGGATACCGCGTCTCCCTTACCAAACTTGTGGAGGACTAGAAGGTATTTATCAAATGACCATGGGCTTTGCCATAGAACCCGGTTCAGGTCCTCTTCTTTTTGGAATAGGAAGAGTGTTGTGTTGTCACCGGTGTCCTGAACCACGAAATTCTCCGTTGTCTTCCATATCGGTTTCAACGCCTTCACAACTGCCTCTAAGTTGATACGTCTCTTAGACAGAAATTTGCCTGCTAAGACCCATCCCTCTGACACCTCCTCATCCTCTAACACCACCTGGTCAGCTTCGTGTTCCGTTAGTTTAAGCTTCTCGCACCGTTTTGAAATCTCTTCCATGGAGAAAACAGAGTGGGAAAAGGGAGGGCAGAGAGGTTCTAAAAAGAAAAAGAAACCTTGAAATGTACTGACTATAATTCTACCGGAACGGAGAAACGTTGAATAGTCATTTTGGGGCTAATGCAAAAGTGGCTAACTTTTTTTCCAATTCGTGACAAATGGCTCGGAGGCGCTGGTTGTAACGTAATTAGCATTTTTAGGAGTATAATGTAGATGTAACAAGTGTTTTTCTCATATCATGGAATGTAGAGATTACATAATACAATGAAATTGATTTTAATAAAAATAAAATTTAAGGGCAAAGTACAATTTTTGAAATTCGAGGAGGGATTGTCAAAGTTAAATTTTAAAATAAATAAATAAAACTCTTTTGAATATTTATTAGGGCATGATTGGTAGGAGGATTTTTGTTTTTGTTTTTAAAACTGTATAAATACAATTTTCAAAAAATTGAACTTGAAACTAGTTTTTAGATAATAATTTTTATATTTTGCATGTTTGACTCCCACATTTAAGAACAATTTTCAAAATACTAAAAACAAAAATAATTGTTTGAGAGACCAGTTCTATTTTTGAGATTTGTTTTTTAATATTTACAAAAAGTAACGTGTAGAATTTATAGATTATTATTATTATTATTATTATTATTATTATTATTATTTTGTGTGGATAATGATAAGGGAATAGAGCTCATCATATATATATATATATATATATATTTAAGGATAAGTTTCAAATTTGAAGTGTGAGAATTCTTTTTGTGATAAAGTTAAACTCCTTAATTTAAGAGATGAAAGAGTTTGGACAAATATGTGGGGTCTATTATTTTCAATTTATTTACAACTATGTTATTTAAAACATTTTTTGTATCTTGAAAACATCCCTTAGCCGTTTTCAAAATCCAATTTTAAATTTAGAAAATAGGATATAGCTTTTTGAGAAACCAGTTCTATTTTTGAGATTTTTTTTTTTAAAAATATTTACAAAAAGTAACCTGTAGAATTTATAGATTATTATTATTATTATTTTTTGTGGATAATGATAAGGGAATAGAGCTCATCATATATATATATATATATTTATTTATTTAAGGATAAGTTTCAAATTTGAAGTGTGAGAATTATTTTTGTGATAAAGTTAAACTCCTTAATTTAAGAGATGAAAGAGTTTAAACAAATATGTGGAGTCTATTATTTTCAATTTATTTACAACTATGTTATTTAAAACATTTTCTGTATCTTGAAAACATCCTTTAGCCGTTTTCAAAATCTTGTTTTAAATTTAGAAAATAGGATACAGCTTTTTGATAACTGTATTTAGAAAATATTAGTCAAACGATAAATTTAAGTATGAGACCCACCGTTTTATGAATTGCAAAACAAAGAAACTACATTTAAATACTCTTATCAAACAGCCCTAACCAAGAGAGTCATTTAAAAAAAAAAAAGCATATTCAAGAGTACATTGTCTTGTACTCTTTACTTCCATCCCATTGGTGCGATAGGACTCGTACCATATATTCCATATTTGGAACTCGTTGTGCTTGCGAACACGTGTGCATGTGCGTGCGCGTGTTTGAGCAAACTATCTTCATAATCCTTTTGGCTCTATCCTCAACCCCATACTTGTAGAAAAATAAGTGCAGAAAATCATCTTTCACTTTATTATTCTCCTACTAATGAAAAAAGCGAAGAAAAATATTGACTTTTTAATTAGAACCACTGTACGACACGCTTCAAGTGCATACTTTCTCAACTTTATATTTTAGGTCAATAAAAATTTTGATTTTTTTTTTTCCCTTTTTTTTCCCCCTCTCACATCATTGTCTATACCACAAAAATAAAGAAGGAAAAAAAAAAAAAAAAAAAAAAAAATCTCTCCATAGGTTTTTTTTTTTTAGAAACAAACATTATGATACTCTCCATAGGTTTGGTATCAAGATAAACACACACACACAAAATTTATAAACCTATAAAAATTCCAACAGAAACATTTTGATCCCCTCATATATATACTATATACTATAGCACATGTAAAATTACATAATAAAAATCAACATATATAATATACTACATGATCCTTATAATATACTTATATACTACATTATCCTTATATAGCACGCATAATATTTTAGAGTCTACCCAGATGCTCGTTCATCAAAAAAAGAGTCTACCCAGATGCTTTTTATGGTAGCACTGAGAATTCATGCTTAAATAAACATATATAACGTTCTGAGACTATTGCCTTGGGTTTCAAATTATAAAAAATACATAACAGCAAATGAGATAACCCTTAAGGGATTGGTCTCGTGCTTCCTAAAACCTAATGAGAACAACAATAATTATGCATTTCATTATTTTAGGCTCAATTACAAATTATACTTTCAAAGTTTGATCAGTTTTCATGTTTCATCCTCAAAGCTTCGATGTTTTCAACTTCATCCCACTACTTTCATACTTCAATGCTTCATGTCCACTTTTATCAACTATACTGCCATACACCCCCAAAACATTCTTTTTGGGTCTTTGCTTGGAAACTACTCTCTCTTTGGGCATGGTGACAAATGGCTAAGGTTGCCTCTACCTTTACTTAGACAAGGCAAAACGAGTTAGAATTTTTTGACCTGACATGAAAAATACCTAACTCGAACCCGATTCTTTTGACCTGAAGCAAAAACGAGTTGACCAGTGACCCGACTCGACCCGAACTGGAACCATTTTTTAAAACTTTTTTTTTTTTGGTAAAAAAAAAAAATTAAGACAATATTGGTTTAATTGTTTGTTGTGAGTTTTAAGAAAATAATTGAGACATTTAAATAACTGCATGCAAATTAATTGAAAGATGAATGGTTGAGCATTTTGTAATAAGTAAAGATTTTTAGATATCAAATAGCAAAGTATATGCCAAGATAACCTAGTTACAGTAGAGTTAAAAACATAGATTTAAAATTGTAGACATGTGTGAAAAACATTCACAAGTGTGAAAATAGTGAAGCCAAAGTATCAAATTAGCATAAATTATGAATGCTTTGACCAATTTTTTAACAATTTATGTCCAAAATAAACAGTTTTTCTAAATAAATAATGATATTTCCTAAAATATATGTCACTTAACAATAATATGATATTCATAAAAGTGACAATGTATAAATAAGTAAACAATCAAACTTTAATGTACATCTCAAATTGAAATAAAGTGTCAATCACAATTGATAATAGATTATAAAATTAATTTTTAAGATTGTAAATTTCTTATATGTTTTTATTCTTTGTCAAATGAGTTTCACATAAGTCATTTGTAATTTTGTTTTATATTTTGGGATATTGATATTATGTAAAAATAAAACTTGTGTATTTGTTTTACTTATCTTTGTGTTATTTTATTTTAGATAACAATGTTAGGATTTATATAATTTTAAAATTATTGAATAAGTATTAATAAGTTTAGTTGAGTTCATTATTGATATAAGTGGTGAATTCAAAGTTACATCAAGTAATTTATTGCATGACTTTCTAAATGACAAATACATGTTTTTTTTTTTATTAAAAAAATAATAATAAATGTGAAAAATACGAGCCAATCCGACCCGACCCGCAACATGATTGACCTGAACCTGTTTTCAACCCACTTAAAATGACCAGTTTTTTACCCGCAATATGTTCCCTTTTTTACCCGTAATCTGTTTGACCTGCAACATGATTGACCCAATTCGAACCCAATCTGACCAGCACGTTATGCCATGTCTAACTTTAATTACCAAATACCTCCAATTCTGTAGCTTCAGGAATCAACCTGTATATGGCCTCAGCTTTGAATTCCAAAAACAACAGACTGCCCGATTTGACATAAAAGGCTCAGGGAATTAACACTATTCCAAGTAAATACAATAATTAACCAACTGGGAGGTTTAGGCTTAACCCCTACAATGTATATATAGTGTTACCCATGGGTGCTTTAAACTTAGTTGCTTTGTTCATTAAATCATATGAACAAACCTACATATACTTAAGCTCTTTTTTATTTATACTTAAATATGTATACATATTTAAGATTTAAAAAAAACAAAATTGCCCTTACCATCCAGAGTTCTTGATGTTTTACATGTTTTTTGAGGGAAAAAAATAAAGGAATTTAAAAAAAAGAAAAAGAAAAAGAAAAAAGAAAAATACATTAAAAAAAAGTAGGATGTTAGGATGGGTGTCGTGGTTCTTGATTCACATTTGCGGTTTTAAACCCATGGTGTGGGCCCCTTCCTTAACGGGCTGTACAATCAAATTTTCAAGTCAAAGATATGACTATTATAACTATATAATCAAACTTACAACAAGATTCTTTTTCAAAATAATACTAAAACTCAAACAATTTCGTTAGTTAGCACGTTTTCAAAACTATTTAGCAAACTAACATCTTGAGTGTGTGGAACTTGATTTTGTTGCGCTAAATTGAGCATTACTGACTCGAGTTCTATGTGTGGAAGTCAAGCATTATAGTCTCGATTTCCATAAAGAGATCAAAAGAAGAAGAAACCCAAAAGAAACCCTAGGCCAGAAAGAAGAAACCCAAAAAACCAAACCAAATGAAGAAGAAAAAAAAACCAAACTGAACCTAGGCAGCGATGGTGAAGGTTCTAGGAGAAGGTGGCAATAGCGGCAGTGGCGACGACAAAGCTCATTCATTTTCTTCTCTATGTCTTTGGGTTTGATGATGTTTCGTTGAGTTTGGGTCAGGGAAATCGAGTCTTGAAGACTTGAGTTCCATGGAACTCGACTTCATCACACTTGATTTAGCGCAACAAAATTGATTCTCTTGCTCTCGAGATGTTAGTTTGCTAAATTGTTTTGAAAACATGCTAACTAACGAAATTGTTTGAGATTCAGTGTTATTTTGAAGAAAAAAAATCCCAATTCATTGAATCCGCCCTTTAGGCCCAAGAGGATGGGGCTCACTTATTTATAGCTATTTAATCAAACTTTCAATTCATTGATAGTGTAGCTACTCATCCATGGTGGATGTGGTTCACCCTTTAACCCAAGGGGATGAGGCTTACCTAGTCAAACCATGATAGCCATCCTAGGAATGTAACTTGGGAGTCCACACAAATTCAACCACTTTAGTACTCCACTTAGTAATAAGCATGCATGACCAGGGACAGAACCAAAATTCTAAGTTGGGAGGGAGGAAGGGGGATAAAGCATAAACCCAAAAAAAAAAATGTTCTTAAAATTCTATTTTGTCAAAAATAAGATATTAGTATAAAAAAAAAGTATTTTGGTATTAACTCAAAGCAAACAAATTTGTCAATTGCGACTGCAATTTGTATATATATATATATATATATATATATATTTTTTTTTTAAGTTAAGCTAAAAACGATAGAATATTTTTTGATTGTTTTGAATTACAGCTGTAAAACAAAACGTTTTTTTTAGTCCTCTATCAAACAAAACTAATACACTTTGCAAAAGCAATCATACATCTACATGTCAACTAAATACATTTCACATATTTTGGAGTTAATTAATTCTATATTTATTAAAGGCAGTTAAATAGTTTCGGGGGGGGGGGGGGGAAAAAAAAAGCAAATAATCATAGCAACACAATATCATGGATTCTCAAAAATAACATTAAGGCAGTAAAGTGAAGAAAAAAGTACCACTGCTGCAGCTTTGCTGGCTTGACAAAGTAGAGAAAATGGAAGCAAATGTATAAACTTTAGTGAACAACAGAAATGGGAAAGAGAGCAAGACGGAGTGAAATGCAGAAATGGGTAAAAATTAGGATTTTAGATTTTAGATTTGTTATTGTTTTGTGTGTATTTTTTCTGTTTAGACCGATTTTATGGTTTATTTTGTTGTTAATTTTGGTTTGTCTATAGGTTATTATTGTTATTCTTGGGACTATTGAGTAGACTGGATTTGTAATTTGTTGTGTTGGTATTTTTTGTTTGTCCAAAGGTTTTCTTATTCTTGAGGCAAAAGGGATGGAACAGAATATTTTTTACTGAGTATCATGGGTTAATTTGTAAACTGTTTTTGTGGAGGGGGGCCAAGAATAAATATTTTGGGGCAGATTTTATAATTTATGTATATATACATACTAGGAAATATTTTCAAAAAACCAGGGGGGGCATGGCTCCTCCCCCCACCCCTTGCACCTTCAAGTGGGTCCATCTTTGTGTGTGATTAAGGGTCGGCAATAGCCGAGTTGGGCAGATTTTAAAATTTATGTGTATATATACATACTAGGAAATTTTTTTTCAAAAAACCAAGGTGGCCATGGCACCCCCCTAGCCTTCAAGTGGGTCTATCCTTGTGCGTGACTAAGGGTTGGCAATAGATGAGCCGGGCCAATTTGCTCCATTTTTACTTGGCCCATGGGCTTAGAGCCAACAAGTTGAACTAGGCTAGGCTGGAAGGGGAAACCCCAACCTAAGGCCTTGCCATGGACAATACTCATTTTGTCTTTTACGGGCTAAGCTGCTAAGTTGGGCCTAATGAGAAATTTTACCATTCAACTTTATCCGCTTGTTCTTGATACACAATGGATGGGCCATATTTGTGTAGAGTTAGATTAGATGCTTGTTTGTTTTTAAGAGTAATTGCAAAATATTTATTTTCATTTAATAAAAAATGAATTTAGATTCTTTATAAATTATTAAAAATATTAATAGTAATTAGAATAATATCAAATTTTAATTGTATAAAATTAGATATTAGTTACCCATAAGTTTTTTAATTGACTTTTCTTATTAAAGGAAAGAATCAATTTTTTTTTTTTTTAGGGAATGGATTAAAGAATTCAAAAATTATTCTTTTTTTTATGGTCTGAATCTAATATGTTTTTTTTTTAATTAATTTTTTAATAATTATTTATTTTTCTATCTCTTAATAAAAAAATTTCCAAATATTGTTATTATTTTTATTTTTAAAAAAAAAATTTAAGTTACCAGACTACTAGCACCATAGAAGGCATTGTCAATGGCCCAATGGGCTACCCACAGGTCTCAACAGTAAATGGGCTAGCTGGCTATTAGGCCAGCTTGTGGGTGATGGCAATTTGGTGATCATATGTATGACTATGCTCGGTAATCTAATTTCATCTTGCATAACTTTCAAAATAAAATACGTGTCTTTAATTTAATCGATGTGGGATAATACTGAGACACTCTTCTTGTAGGTTGTGTAAACCCTTTGATAAATGAATCAAGGTTAAGAGTCCTCCTAAAAGACCATGAGCAAGAGCAAGAACGGATTGGCACCATGTTGCAGTCTTTTTGTGAGAGTGAATGGTCGTGGGCTTGGGCTTGGGCTTGGCTGCCTGTGCAGAGCTTTCATCTAGTTTCTTCATCACTTATTTATTTTTTTTCAGAAGCAATGAAGGAACTGACACAATTCACAAGAGAGGCTGCGATTTTCGACTGTGATTATGTGACCAGATGAGGTGAGCATAATGTAAAACTAACCTAAACAAACATTGAATTGTTTTATATAATGAGTTCTGCTATATTTTTTTATACTTACATTTAGGTTGCATTTACATTGGCTTAAAAGACTAGATTTTTTTACTATTTAGTTTATTTTTGTTACTATACATGAGCCCATTGTAATTTTTAGTACTATTTATGGATCTCATTGTACTATTTTAGTTACTTTTTAGCTTTATCTATAATACTTTCAGTAAAAAATTTTTAATTTCAGCTAAATAAATTGTTCCCAAATAGACTCTCAATAAAGTTCGATTTAAGGGTTTTGATTCTTTGATATGTGTGAGACGTACAAACCAAGGTTTTGAACACCACAACTCTTTTTCATTCTATTTAATTTTTATTATTTTAATCTGAGTGGCTTCTAGAAGCCTAGACAGCTAGACCTAGCAAATAGGTCAGTTTGGATCAAGTTACTTAGGTTTGGATTTTAAAAGAGTTTGGCTAAAAACGGATAATCTTAAACAAGTTTGTAACAGATTGGGTCAATCGGGTTGGATTGGTTTTAAGTCAACTTGTTCACATGAAAATTTGGTAAGTTTTGCAACAAATTACTTGATGTGAAATACATTAATTTAGATTCATTGACATTAAGAAAAAGCTCATAGAATCTTGGTTAAGTATTTGAAAGAGACACATTTGCACTATTAATATGACTATTTTGAATCTCAAGGGGTTGGTTTAGTGATTCTTAAGGCCTCATGATATCTATAAGATCATGGGATCGAAATCTCTTGCAAGTATAGAGGATCAGACACCCTTGTTTGTCAAAAATATATATATATATATATATATATATATATATCTTGTTTTATTTTTTTTAAAACCTTGGTCTAGACACCCAAGAGAAGATCTAGGTTCATAATTACACGATGGAAAAATTACATCAATATTTGGAGCACATCTGGATAAGTTTAGCTTTGTTAGGAGTATATTAGTAGTAATTCTCCATAAGCGCATTTTTAAACTGTCATGGATATTTGCCTTCCATTAATTACTTGCATTTTGACTATTCAAAGCATGAGGACTTTCACTTTGCGGAGCCCAATAAGCAAATTTTACTAGGTTTACACCATTGCTAGTTTTCGTCTAAATCCATTTGTCTTCTTGGGCCCATAGTATGAGAGACCGCGCCCTCAGTCCGTTTTGGAATTGGGCCAAACCCAGGTGAATGGGTGGAGTCGTGTTATTACCTCTCAAAATGGAGGTTCGACTAATTATATTTTCCCCTTTATATTAAAGGTCTTACAATGGAGTCGCCACTTATATAATTATTGGAAAAAAAATAAGAAATCCGTAATTGAAAATGTCATCAATTTATTAATTTGAAACTGAATTTAAATTGATCATAGGAAATTACATGGCTTTGGTCCCAGATACAATCTAAGATGAAGTACACGACTTTGTTTCCTAATTACAATCTAGAAATTGAAAATTACATGGATAAGTATTGATCTATTAACCCTTGATCTAAGCTCAGAGGCTATGTTACAAGATGGGAAGGTGTTAGGTAACCACCTTACTACCTTACTTGGTGAAATTGGTCTTTTAGACTATGGTGGCTAACATTCATATCATATCATCCAATATATTATCAATCAATTTATATGTTGAATTTAATGTGTGTGCATGTGATAAACCCTAATTCCATTTATTAATCAATGCATTTCGATTGAAAAAAAAAAAAAAAAAAATTCTAGTGAATGTGTGCGGATGGTGATATCCTAGATTCAAGGATTTGAGAGAATTATGAAACTAACATGTTTTCCATATTTTGGATGTGGATTTAAGATTAAAACTAGTATCATGCATGAACATGTGATGAACAACCAAGAACATGTGAAGAACATATATGAACATTTAAGAACATTCAAACATATTCAAAGAATTTAAATAATCACTAGCATGCTCTAATCTTAATCTCATCATAGCAATATAAAAAACATGTTAGAGAAAGGGATTATACTTGCATGCAAGATCCACATGGTGGAGGAGGAAGCTCTGGGTGGAGGCCTTAAAGGTGGAGTAGAAAAGAAGAACTAGGAGAGGAAGAGTGAGTCTTACTCAATACATTGAGCCTCAAGAAGAGCAAGATATGACAAGACTATTTTACTTCACTAGAACTCAACAGGGGAGAAGAGAGGGTGTTTCTGTGTGTTTTGGAATGGAGGAGAGGGGAGTTTATATAGTAGTGGTGGAGAAAATATGAATGGAAGGGCTTTAATAAGGGTTGACAAATGAAAAGAGAATCATGAACCTAGACTCTTGTGAGAGACCGCACTTCTTGAGGGGTGCTCTCAAAAAAGAGATTTGGGTGCTTGTAAGGGCACCTCTCTTTTGGGTAGTGGTGTGGAGTTGCTACTTATTTTTTATAAAAAAAAAAAAGAAAAGAAAAAATAAATACAAATTACATGTTTAAAATACTTTGAATGTCATTGATTGAATAAAGAAAAAAATACAATTTTGGTAAATTAAACCTTACAAGGCTTTGGGTCCTAGTTACAATCTATGCAAAAGAATACAAAACTTTGGTCTTAGTTACAATCTACCAAAATTAAATAAAAAAAAAAAAAAAGAAGAAGAAGAAAAGACAAAACACTAATCTACTAACCAAAATCCTAAGCTCAGGAGCTAGGTTACGAAATGGGAAGGTGTTAGGCATCCATTCCGCCCAGACAGAGGCTGGTCTTCTAGACTCTAATGACTAATATACCATTTTTGCATAATATTGAATGATATGTTGAACATACATGACAGACACTTGACAAAAATTAATTTAAATAAATCTGCCTTGTGGATGTGTCCTCTTTTTAAAGAAAATTCAGACTGTTTTGTGAATTAAAAAAATTGATTTGGTTTGTAAAAAAAAATCAGATCTGTTTCTATGTAAAAGAAAGAATAAGATTTTGTTAAAAAGGATCAGATCTATTTTGGTGTAAAATTAGAAAAAAGATAATTTTATTAAGAAAAATCAGATCACTGCTGCTGCTGTCACTACTACTATCACTCTTGTCATCACCTTCATCTTCATCATCACTAGGGGCTGCTCCCCCGTCCTTGTCTTCATCATTAGCTCTTAGTTCATATGGGCTCTTCAATGTATGCTAGCAGGCCTCCCAATATTCTTCTTCTTCTATGTTGTAGATATGATCTCCAAGGAGTGTAGTCATGATGTCAAGATCCATGTGATCAGCCCAATTAGTAGGAACCCAGGTGGTATCTTCTTTCTTCAATTCTGGAACCTCATTGTTGCAATCAAGTAGTATCTCGAAACTCGGCACCATTGTCTTTGTCACAGGATTAAATCTCGGTTCCGAGAATCCCCAATAACATTGACTTTCTCCAACTTTTACAAATTTCTCATTTAGTGTAGGAGTGTAGGGCTTCAGAGGTTTTGGAGGACAAGTAAGTCCTTTTGCTTTGGCCTTGGCTCGGGCCATTTTTCTTACTTCCATTTCTAGCAAATCACTATCAGTGGGCTTATAGTCTAGCCCAAAAGGTGGTGTGGCAGTAGGAATTTCCAAGTTTTGAACATTTGGCTTCTTCACAGCTTTCCCCAAATTCATCCCAGGAAGGTAGTTCATTCTTCTCATCATGGCTACCACATTATTATAACCATGAGGAGCAAAGTCCATTGGGATCTTCTCAACTTCTCTCTTTTCAAAGCCAAGCTTATACCTATACCCAAGAAACAAGCAAGTAAATCACAAGGCAACATAGAAGGTTAGCAAAGAAAACATAGATAAGGAAAAAGGAATAGCAGGTGGAAGTTGGAACAAAGGTACAAATTAAAGAATTCATCAAATCCCTAATGCTCTGACTTAGATCAAGATCAATTCCTATTTTCAAAGTCTACAGAATCATAACCTAAGCTCTGATACCATAATTGTCACGCCCCAAACCCCAAAGGGTTCAAAGTATGAGAAAGACGTCTCAAAGTACTTGTAGATTTTTCCTTTTTGACAATCCAATCCACATAAATCATATCAAGTACTAACATCAAAAATTATCATAATAATTCCATTGAATATACTCTCAAAATAAGTCAGAGCTCTAAGCAATAAGTACAAGGACCGTTGGCCACAAAAGAATAAAGGTTTGAATAAATAATTACATATCATCAGCTTGTCCTATTAGTGGGAATAACGTCACAACCACTATGATATACAAAAGAATGAGTCAAGCCTATTCTAAGATGTACATCATGTAATATCTCCATTACAAAAGTTCAGCCTTTATCAATAGTTAGTCTAACTACTGTTAGCCACCAAAAAGAGCTGTCTCAAAAGATTGTTGCCTACTCTGAAAAGTTTATAAAATAATGGAATGAGACTGAGCCCAGCAAGTAGCATGATTAATGGGGGTGGGGGAAATGCAAGTTTCATGATGATAACAATTTACAAATCATGTTTTAATTTGGGAATTTCCAAATAATTTCTACAAAACCATTTCCAAAAAGAATAAGACAAGAATGAATAAAATGACATGGCACAAAGCTTCTCAAAATGCTCTCATGAAACTACATACTATAATTTGTGAGCAATAACAATACAATTCCAAACCCAAGGCCACATGACAATGCTGTCACAAAGACGGAACTCATTGCCGACACACAGCCGGAACTCAATATGTCGTCACAAAGACGGAACTCATCGCTGTCACAAAGACAGAACTAATATGCTGTCACAAAGACAGAACTCATCGCCGTCACAAAGACGGAACTAAATAACCATCACAAATACACAACAAAAATTAAATTCATCAACTATTTCACATTAGAAAGCCAAACTCCCAAATCTTTACCACTTAGCTAACCACCATTGCAAAAATCATAAACCCACTCATCAAATACATCCACCAAGACCAAAACCCATACATAAAAACACATAAATATCACTTCTAATGCTCATAAATCACATGGGTATTATTATTAAAGCTTAGATGAACATAACCTCAAGCAAAAGCATATAAACCCACCAAAAATATTAGAAATTTTTACCTCAAATAGTAGAGATGAGTGAGCCTTACCATTTTCCTATGGAGTCTAAGGGTGATCTTGTTGAAAAATGGTGGTGGAAGTGGTGAGGAGTGGTACCGGCAAGAGTGTAAGGGAGTGAAGAGAGGAAAGTTTGTGTTAAGAGAAAAAGAAAATGAAAAGTAAGAGAAAGAACAAAGAGAGGAGAGCTGGCCGGCCAAGAAGAATGAGATAGTGAGATAATTTGAGAGAAATGAGTGGTGGGGAAATAATGGGGTAGGTGGGGTCAAGTGGGTCTCCACAAATGTATATATATATATATATATATATATATATATATATATATTTTAAGTCTAGGGCGTCACAGTCACAATAGCCCCTTTATGTGGAAACCGAACCTTTTGATATAGGGGAGATGGTACGGCTTCTGTGTCATGGATCCATGGTCGCCCAAGAAGCATATTGAAGCATGAGGCTATATTAAGGACTTGAAAATCCACCTTCTTGACTATCAGTCCTACAATAAGCTCTAATGTTATGGTTCCCAAGACTTCTCTTCTACTGTTGTTGTATGCCCTCACATGTTGATCGATAGGCACAAAGTCTTCAATGCCCAGGCCAAGGCAGCTTGCAGTCTTCAAAAGACAGACATTCAAGGCACTTCCATCATCTACCAAAACCATCGATATTCTCTTCCCCATGGAATCTACAGTGATATGCAACGGATTTTTGTGGTGTTTCCTCTTCTTGGTCAGATCCTTGTCGGAATAAGAAATAATGAGTTCCCTATTTATGGACCTAATCATAGTTTTCAAATCTTGGGAGGTTATGGTTGTTGGGACTTGGATTTGGTTGAGCAAGTTTACTAGGTTTTGTCGGTGTTTGTATAAGGCCATGAGTAAACCCCATAAGGATATGTTGGCTTGTGTCTTCTGTAGTTGCTTGAGGACTTCATCTTCTTCGGTGGGTGTTTGTTGAGTGGATCTATTCAGAGCTTCCACCGGGTTGTCGGTCTCTAAATGTGGGGGTTTGAAGTGTCTCCCCCCCTTGTGATGTGGGCAATTTTGGTTGAATCATAGGGATCAGTGTCTTTGGGTTTGAAGTGTCTCCCCCCATTTATGAGTGTTTGGTTATTCTCTTGGGGTTTGAAGTGTCTCCCCCCGTTTGTGGATATTGGGTAATTCTCGGGTTCTGGTACTTCATTCCATATGTCATATCCTATGGTGGTAGTAGAGGTTCTATCCATTAATTCTTCCCATGTCATCATGAAACACTTGGGTAGGTCATAGATCAAGTCGGACGGGTCTTCCTTATTCTCTTCTTCAGTCATCAAGCAATTAACCCTCGGTCCTTTCCCAAAATTGTGATTGGGCAAGAGATTGTTAGTGATGCTAGGCCTTGTAGGTGGTGCAATCACTTTATTGTCTATTAGGTCTTGAATTGTATGATGAAGGGTGAAACAACGGTCAGTTTCATGACTAGGGATTTGATGGTAAGCACATCTTTTATTCACATCACACTTTGAGGGCAAGGGGTTTGGAATTGGTCTTGGGTCTAAGGGCTTTAGTAACCCTTTTGCTTTTAGCTTGTCAAACACGTGACTCATGGCCATGTACAACTCATGAAATTATCTCTTGGATCTAGGCCCTTGGGGTACTTGCACAGGTACAATGGGTGCAATCAATTGATAAGGATCATTTTTATGAATATTGGAAATTTCCATAGCCTTAGAATTAGACCCTATATTCTTTCTAAATCTCGGAAGGTCATCAGTCTTTATAGTGCCATTGTTTATAACATCCTCAATTTGAGTTTCGACAGCAATTAAAGCTTTAAAAATTGGGAAAATATTGTGCAAACAAATATTTATGGTATACAAGCAATGAGTTCTTTACAACCATGGCTAACTGTTCTTCTTCACTCAGCCTACTCATCATTTGTGTAGCCTTGGCTCTCCACTTGGTAATGAAAGTAGAGAAGGATTCTTTCAACTCTTGCTTGGTAGTCTTAAGGTCTCTTCTTGTGATGTCCACTTCCATATTGTACTTGTATTGCTTGTGAAACTCTTGGTAGATGTCCTCCCAACGTCTTGCTCTTGCATCATCCAGGTTGAGGAACCATCTAAGAACGAATCTGGTCAGTGTGTTTTGGAACATCTGGGCAAGTACTTCTTCGGTTGCGCCTAGGGGCTTCATAGCCCTCATATACATCTTTAGATGGGACTTTGGGTAGCCGGTCCCATCAAACTTGTCTAGGGTTGGCATCTTGAACTTGGGTGGCAACCTTGCATTGGGGAATAAGGAAAGAGAATCATAGTCTATAAGTTCCTCCATCTTGTAGGCTCTTCTAATCATCTCTTCCATTTTATTCACCCTCTCGTTGATCTTCTTCTTATACTCTAGGGTTGGTGGATCATGATCAACCTTGTCCCCCTCTTGATTACTCTTCAAATTCTGAAACTATTGCATCATACGGTTCATGTCTTCCCTCAACTGAATCTGACTAGCTACCATAGTGTTGAGTAGCTCTTGGGTGTTCATGAGTTCCTATGTGTTTAGGTGTTCTCCCTCTTCTGCCATGTTACTAAGAGTTTCAGACTTCTTGTGACTTAAACTTTCTTGGAGGTCGAAGATGGGGTTGTGATGTTGTAGCAGTGGAGTCTCTTCTATGCTTGAAGGCTTCAGTATTGTGATAGGAGTGACGGGCTTGGAACTGGAGCTACTAGCTTGAGTTTCGGGCTTTGGTTCTCTTTGTAGCCTTCCTTCAGATCTTGACCAGATTCTCCCCTAATGACAGGCTTGGTCGGGTTAATCAAAGCTAAGACCCCATCCACATCCATCAGTCAATCAAAACAAACACACATAACATGCAATACAATTTTAACTGGGACCGACCTAAGGGTAGGTTCTAAGTCATTATGTTGTAGGGTAGGTTTGTTGTTCCATTATTTCCCATAGCTAGGACGTTACACCTCCCAACTTGTAATGTAATGAACATTGCGTTGGTCCAAACAGCATAGTTTGTCCTTTACAGTCAACAGGAAATGATCCAGTGACTTTGGGCTATGAGTTGGTGAGTTCACCACTGGGTACCCGAATCTAATGAAGACCGGTGATCCATGGTTACTACTACCACAAATTGTTGAAAGGGGTGCATACATTGTTGTTTGGATGGCACACACTATGACAGTTAGGGAAAGATTTTAACAACCAAAACAAACAACAAAATATCATACACCACAATATCATGCAACATCCCATCAAACATAAATAAACAAACAACAACAACTATATCATGCAAGACCATGCAAAACAAAGGTACATATTTGGTCACTTAAGTCTAATACGAAGCTTAGCCCTCGACATCCCCAGCGGAGTCGCCACTGTGAGAGACCTCAACAAAAGAAGAATGTCCCTCAAAAAAGAGATTTGGGTACCTTTTTAGGGCACCTCTCTTTTTGGGTAAGTGGTATGGAGTCGCCACTTATTTTTCTTTATACAAAAAATAAGAAAAAATACTAATTACAAAATACATGACTGAATAGTTCCATTCATTGATTGAATAAAATTACATATCCGAAAGAAAATAAAAAAGTTACATAGCTTCGGGTCCTAGTTACAATCTACCAAATATTTACATGGATTGTTGTCCTAGTTACATTCTACCCATAACAAACGAAGAAAAGGCTGATTTACTAAACCAAAAACCTAAATCCAGAGGCTAGGTTACAGAATGGGAAGGTGTTAGGCACCCATTCCACCCAGACAGAGTCTGGTCTTCTAGACTCTTGTGACCAATGTACTTTCTTATGCATGTCATGAATGATATGTTGAACATGTGAATGAAAAATTAAATCACACAAATTTATTTATGAATAAAATCTCTTATTTTTTTTTAAAAAAATCAGATATGTTTTTACTGCTAAGAAGAATTGATTTTAGTTTGTCAAAATATAGATTTGTTTTGTGGGATATAAAAAAAAAAAGGTTTTTGATGATAAAAATTCAAATTTGTTTTGTTATATTTAAAAGAATGATTTTTTGATGACAAAAATTCAGATCTGTTTTGTTATATGTTTTACAAAAAAAAAAAAAAGATTTTCTAAGAAGAGAATTCCACTCATAATCTAAATTTATGCAATCATGAATTGAAATAAACACAAACACAGTAATACATAATCTCTTTCTTTATTTCAACAATTTGCATGTATTAAAAAAATCAGATTTGAGAAAAATTTAGATCTGCATCTCATAAAGATGCAACCTCTTTTTCTTTGAGAAAACTCAGATGTACATCTAAGGAAGATGTAGATCTATTTTTATATTAAGAAAAATTCAGTTCTACATCTTATCAAGATGCAGATCTGTTTTTGTATTGAGAAAAATTTAGATCTACATCTTATAAAGATGCATATCTATTTTTATATTGAGAAAATTTCAGATCTACATCTTATAAAGATGCAGATCTGTTTTGTTTTAAAAATATTTGTTCACATGCAAATTTATTGACATTCAAGAAAAAGATTATAACGATCACATTAAAAAAAAAAAAAAATCATGCTTTAAACAAAACAATGATTTACAATTCATGTTATGGATATTTGAAATAGAAAGAGATATAACATGCATCATCACATCACAAGAAAAAGGGTGAAGGAAACAACCTCTTGCATGAGCACACTTTGTTCTTGAGAGGATGTTTTAGGGTTCAAAGAAATTTGTTCAATTTTCTTTGAAACCTAAAAACTCTAATTTAAGTAGCAACCCTCAGAGAGGGGATCCAAAAATATAGGTGGTTTGAGAGTCAAAAATGTATCTCTCTCAGAGCGTAAAAAAAAAGTTCTGAATTATGAGGTTTAGTTTCTATTTATAGAGGCTAGAAGACTTTAAAAAATAGGTACGGACGATTAGGGTTTGAATCTGGACGCATCATTTTGCAAAAAGATCGAAAAGGGTATGCATAATCGTCATCCGAAGGCCGTTGGGCCAAAGCCCACATCAGGGAAATTCAGCCCTTTTAGAGTGCCGAATTGGCCCTATGGCTCCGAATGCACCTTCGCATTCAGGTGCCATTTGGACTCCTCTTTTAGGGTTTTTTGGCCGGTCCTTGTACCAAAACGCGTTTTCATCCTCCGCCTATGATTTTTCATCTCATTTTTGGATAATTCAGGATATTTAAGAACAATTATTTTGTAGATAAATACCCTAAAATAAATTTTGATAAAGTTCAGATTATCCACAATTTTATTGTTATCCAATCATCCCTTTTATTCCCATGCATGCATCCCTATTTTAAACACTAATTATCAACCAATCACAAAATGATTTAAATAATTTTAATCGTTTAACCAATTATAATTAATTTAAATTGATCATGTGTGGTCGATTCTACCTAAACACAATGCATGTTGACTGTGCAAACTTGATCATGCGATATCTTTCAATCCGATAGTCCGATTTGATAACCGGAAACACTGCTGTGACCGTTAGAATCTCAAAATCATTTTTATGATATGCAATGAATGAATTAATGCATGTAATGCAAAGACAAAATGATGCATGTAATGCAAGAATAAATTGATGCATGTAATGCAATTATGATTTTTGGGGTACATGGATTGGTCATTCAAGTCATTCTCCTTGATTAAATCATGGGTGCAAAATTGAGTTTCTACACAGACATTGCCATACCCTAAGAATTCGACCCAGGCAAGGTGCATAAAATGAATGCTCTAATCTAGAAAGCTATAGACATGGTTCTAAAAGAAAAGGCTAAGAGAGAGAGAGAGAGAGAGAGAGAGAGAGAGAGAGAGAGAGAGAGAGAGAGAGAGAGAGAGAGAGAGGCTAAGTCTCCTAATCTACTGATCATTTCCCTTTTGAGCTTACCCCTTTTTGCTTGCATTTTAGAAATTGCGCCCGCGCTCTAAGTGTACATGTAATAAACAAGGAAAACACAAAGCCAACAGACAAAGCAAGAGAGAAGCAAAGCACATGAAAGGAGACATGCTAACAAGCAAACAAGGAAAGAAAGCATGCAAAGGAGCAAACAAGCATCTTATCTGTAAAGTTATGATTTTCAACTATATTTTGTTGACTTTAATTCTGTGTCAAATTTGATTGTATTTAATTAATCATTTTCCTATATGTTTGTGGGATTTAATGTAAAGGTTAAGGGTGAGAGCTTGGTGAAGATTTGTGAAGAACAGTGAAGTTCGCGACTTGATCGTGACTGGCTCGCAAGTGGACAACCCGTGAAAGGTCATGTGAGAAGCACATGCTGGAAGCTGAATAGTCAAGTGCCAAGAGGAATTTCGTGAGTCATTTTGTGATTGGACCAAATTGCGAATGACCTGCGAAACTCATTGCCTAGATGTTTTTAAAGTGTGCTTTCCTATCTTCTTTACACACAATATATAAGCCCAAATTACCCACGAAATTGTAAGGAGACTTTCAAAGATAAAACCCTAGAAATACTCATGAGAGTTAGAGATTGTAAACCATCAGTCATCTACACAATTTCTCTAAGTAGACCTTTTCTTGAACCTCCTTGATCACCACAGTAGGCTTCTACTGGAAAGTGAGTTTTTCGTCAAAGAAGATCTCCCAGTTGGGATACATTTTTCCATCCTTTTCAACCCAAAGCTTGGGAAAGCCACAGAAAGGGAAGTCTCCTCTTTCCTTCACAGAGTTAGAGATTGTGAACCCACAATCACTACACTATTTATCTACCTCTTCCATTATTGCCTTTTTTCATTTAGGGGCAAAACATGTTGTCTTTGTTGGAAGGGTTTTCGTTTTGGATCCACATTTAGACAGTTGTCAGTGATGTTTCTCTCGATCCCGTGCATGTTTTTATGGCTCCAAGTGAAAATGATTGAGTTTTCCTCATAAACTCCACTATCTCTTCTTTTGTCGATGGTTGAAGCTTGGTTCCCAATTTAGTACATTTTTTTTTATCTCCTTCCACTAACTCGATTGCTTCCAAGGTTTCAATAAGCTCTATTTGCATTTCTTTGATCATCCATGTATGGTTATCCTTAGAATCCAACATAGCTTGGTAACATTCTTGAGCTAGAACTTGATCGTCTAATTTTTCCTCTACTCCATAATTAGTTAGGAACTATACTTTGAGACAATAGGTTGATGTTACTTCCCTTAGATGATTGAGATTCAATCGTTAAATAATCATTTATAAGATGATGGACAATTAATCAATGGGAAATCAATTTTTTTTGTTACTTGGGCTTGGTATGACCAACAATTCCCTTTTAGGTAAACTAGATCTCCGCTGAAGCTGACGAGCGGTGAAGCAAAAGGTCGAAGCTTTTGTGAATCAACCTTGAGTTGGTGGAAGGTTAACAGATACATTAAATTAGCTAAACTTCCATTGTCAACTTGGACTTGTCTGGTGTTGGACCCTTCTACCATCAACATTATCACCAATGGGTCATCATGGGGCTACTTTACTCCATGGGCATCATCTTCATAAAAGACTATGTTCAAATATCCCTTATTTTTATGTTTTAGAGACAAAGGCTCTACAAAGGCATTTTTGACCTGTCATTGATGTGCCTTTGGCAACGACTTAAATGAACAAATGACTACTAGACCTCCATTTATCATCCTATTTTTTCCTACCACAGTCTCTCTCTCTCTCTCTCTCTCTCCATCCTTTGACCTTTGTTCTGACTTTGATCTCTATCCGTGCTTTAGTCGCCCCTAGTATTCTTTTTTGACAAATTTATGTAACCTCCCATTCTACAATAAGTCTTTTATTTGCTCCTTTGAATTCCTTTAGATCTCTACACTCGTTCATATAATGTCTGTGATCTTTATAAAAACGGCAATACTTTTCTGGTTGTGTGAATTGGATGGAGAGTTCAATGGCTTCAGCCCTTTGAGAAACTGGCAACTCCACATGCAAGCCAGGATGGTCACAGGACTACCCTAACTTGCAAAAAAATGTATATATACACTTGTAAAATATATATATATATATATGTGTGTGTGTGTGTGTGTGTGTGTGTGTATTATATGCTAAACTAACCTATTGTGACTACTTTAACAAAAATGTTAAATACATTGACTTGAGAATTACAAAAATTTGGGTTTAACAAAAATAAGAGTAATGCAACATTTACAACATTTTCACAATAATTTCACAACAAATCCAATGTGATAAGCTATTACTGATTCTAATTTGGGCCCAATACTAATATTATTTTTTACCCAACTTTAACAGTCTTTTACGTAAAATTTATTGTAAAAATGTTGTAGACGTAGCATTTCTCCTTGCCTTCCAAACATAATCCTTAATCCTTTTTATAAATTAAAAAAAGCTTAAATAACAACAATAAATATTAGCCCAAATAACAACAAACATAAATCAAACAAAAATAAGACAAGACCAAAAAACAACAAGTGAAAAAATTATTCAACAAAAAGACAAAAATTGCTAATCATTCAAATTTGTAGCTCATTCAACATATTCAATAAAAATAATCTCTAATTTCATTTTTCCTTAAAAAATGGTACCAAGAAATATATTGCTGTTGTGAGTTCTCTTTGATGGTGACGATAGATATATTCTTTTTGACTTTATAGTAGCAACAATTTTGCCCTCCTTAGCAACTGAACTCGCAGTTGTAGCAAATATTCAAATTATCGTTGATTAGATTTTGTTTAAATTAAATTTCTTAGTGACCACTCTAAAAAAAATTCCTAGAGCCGCCAATGATTAGAGATGATGGTCATCTTAAATTTGCATTAACAATTTATCAAGAGGCATAACTAAGGGAGTAAAAATTTAGCATTTTCCTCAACTTTTCTGGGATATGCCTAGTGCTATTACAACTAGATGAATATGTTCAAAACATGAAAAGTCAACCACATAATCAAAATTATCACATCCTCATGTGTCAATAAAATAAAAAGCGGCTTGACAAAATTAAGTCAAATTTTAAAGAAAATGCTGAAGCGATTGAATAAAATCAAGTTTTACCATCAGAAGTTGAAAACTTTAGTGAAAATTATTTTGAAGTCAATGAGGAAAGGAGAAAGTTTGGTTACAAACTTGTTTGTATCTTAAGGCTATAAGTTCCATTAAAAAAAATTAATATGGCTATATATTTTGAAAATCTAACCATTGGATTACATGTTATTTATATTCGTAGTACACATACCAAATTTCTTGTCAATTGAAAGTTATTTAATTTTCCATCCATAAACTTATTTTTATAGAATAATTTTAGATTAAAAAAAACTTGTAATTTAAAATTTTGGTTTATGATATAGTTATTGATCTTTGATCTTTTAGAAATTTTGCAAGCATGAAGAATATAAGAATAAAATGTAATCTATGGTGGTTTGCCCAAATTCACATCTAATTAAAAGATATTAAGTGAAATTGTAACCTTAAGGTACAACCAAATTCGTTGCCAAACTTTGTCTATGAGGAAAAAGTGGATGTTCTTAATAAAATTGGTGAAAATTACATCAAAGTAAATGATTGTGAGGTAGAAATTGTAGAGACCATTGTCCAAAATCTCATTGAAACCAAATCAGGTGATTGAAAATCCATAGCTTATGTTATTTTTGTGGTAGGCGATATACCAAAGTTTCTTGATTTTTTTTTTGGGGTTGAAAGATTTGATGTGGTTCTTGTCCCTTATTTGGTGTATATTTTCAATTTCATGAAGGCTAAGGAAAGAGAATCTAAAGTTAATTTGTTTGCTCAATTGATGAGTTGTAATTTTGGAAAGAAGACAAGGGGACTCAAGTATTCCAAGTATTTGTTTGCTTGGCATGGAAGATATCAGATCTCGATTATCAACTCGAGGACTGTTTTTTCTTTTTTTCAAGTGGAGGGATTTGATGTAGGATGAGATCTCCAATTTAATTTTTGTAATTTATTATTTTTTGTAATTTTATGTAATTTTTAGATTTTTAGGATTAGAGTTGTTATTTCCACAATTTTAGGTGTCTTTAATGTTGTTTAGTCAAATTAGGATTTGGTGGGTGTTTTCCTATCTGCCTAATTATTCCTTTTAAATATTTTAATACATTGCAGTGTCTAAGGCCGTCAATAATAATTCATATTTAATTTAATAAAAGTTTAGACTTGTTTCAAAAGCAAACGTGTTCTACTTCTTGTAGCTTTCTAACCCTTGTCAAATTCTTATCTATAATCTACTGAGAATAGGTTTATGAATAGACTGGAAGTTATTAGAAGAAAACTAAATAACTGGTAGTAATGTCGTTAGGACAAAACTTAGGTACAATACATTAGGTGCTGTTCTTTAGGTTTCTCACTCAAAATTGAGCCATGTGGCTACTTAACTAAAAAATACACTTCAATCTCATGAAGAAAAATCCACATGGCAGAATCTTAAGAGAGAAATCTAAGAAATAACACCAAGTACTATACCTAAGTCTTGTCCATGTCGTTATAATGTTTCTTTGTTCAAAAGGTTGGTTTGAGATCTCACTGTTATCATTCCCATTTTAGATTATTTAGATCGTCATAATGTGCGGAATTCGAAAGATTTTATTATCATTCCTTACATTTGCTTCATGCTATATATTGATGGGAAACGTAGCAATTAGGCTAGCTTATTTATTACTTGGTTCCAATTTCGATGATACAAGTAGCAAAATAGAACTCCTTTCCCTCTCCCTTGTGTGTGTTTGTTTTTCAAAAAAAAAAAAAAAAAGATATTTTCTCAGCTATAATAAATTTAACATACATATAGTGAAAGAAAGAGCAATACTTATAGATGACTTGATCTATCACCGTTGGAGTACCTAAGCCACCGGATAGGAAGGTTTCATGGCAATGCCACAAACACCTTCTAGTGCTCCAGTATCTCTCTGAATCCTCATGTAGCCACTCTCACCCCAGGTGGTGCCCCATGAATTCTTGATTAACCAGTACTTGGTACCATCATCACTCATTCCATACCCGATTGCAGTAACGGCATGGTTTAAATTGGTCCCGCATTCTCCTGTGAAAACTCCACTGGAATAGGACATGAAGTCACGACTAGAACCTTCTATGGCAACTGAAATTGGGTGGTTGGCCACTGCTTGTAGTAATGCCTCCTCATTATTGGAAGGTACGTCTTCATATGAACTTATCTGAGTTGCAATGTTAGATGCCATTTGCTGGTCACAAGTTCCATCCATAGCCTGATATGGGTAGTTTTCCTCAGTGGCTAGTCCTTGATTCTGTATTATATATGCAAAGGCATAATCGATGGAACCACCATTGCAGCCATGATTGCCTTCCACACAGTCCACTAGTTGTTGCTCGGAAAGGGAGATTTTGTTGCCATTTTTGATCTGGGTGACCCCCTCTACTGCTGCCACAGCTGAAAAGGCCCAGCAACATCCTACATAGGAATCAATCATAACAGAAATCTTGTTAGGACAAAAATAAATGCAGCAAATAAGGCTAAACTAGGTTTTAGTTTCAGACAACGTTATTATTCTCTTACCACAGTGGCCTTGGTTTTTGTAAAGTTGTGATTTACAACTATGTGTTTTGTTGGCTTTTATTCCGTGCCAAATTTGATTGTAATTACTATCAATTGTTTATACCCTGTGTTTGTTGTGGGAATTGATGTAAGGGGTGTGTGATAGAGAGTGTTTGAAGACTCAAGCAATTTGGAAGCTGATGGAATCTCGCGGGTATGTCGCGACTAAGCTTCCCGCGAAGTGAAGCATGTGCCTTGCACATGCTGGAATGCGAAGAGTCAGGACAGGTGGAGACAGCTGTCTCTCGCGAGTATCTCGCGGGTAAGGCCTTCCCGCGAGACACCCGCGAGACATGCTGTTCTGCCAGCCTGTACTGACTGACTCACACATTTTGCACCTATCCTATATAAACCCCCATTACCCACAAATGTTGAGGAATGCTTCAGAGAGAAAACCCTAGCCAAACACATTTGCAATTAGAGATTGTCATCCCCACCTTTCTCTATACACTTGCTTGTGGTATCTCTTCAACCCTTCCCTCTCCATTTCCACACCATTGAGAGGTTGATAGCCCAAACACTTACCACACCTTTTGAGAGTGTTGAGTGACGTTTTGGTGCTGCTGGGAAGCATTGGAAGAAGCCTGGAATGGCAGATGCAACATGGAGCTTGTTGCGGGATCCGGAGAACTAAGACAAGACACGGTTCCGAGAAGCCTTGTTGGAGTAGGAGTTTGGAGGGCTTAGGTACATCGGGTAGATTAGGCTTGGAGGGTCTCTTGCTTACTCATGTATCCCAACTGATTGTCTAGTGGATCGATTTCCGCTTGGAGGGCGGCGGAGAGGTTTTTCGCCGAGTTCTTCGGTTTCCTCTTCGAGAACACGTCTCGGTGTTTTCTGTGGTTGCATCTCTCTTCCCTACTCTCTTATATTCCATTATACTGCTGTGTTGTTTAGTTTATGGATTAGAGTAGTTTATTTGTTCATCCGCTCGCTTTTACACTATTCCGCACTTTGTATTAAAGTTGTATAAAATCTATCGAGCCGTAATTTTAATTGGGGGTCTAAACAGCTCTTGTGTTTTTCAACACGTTTTCGAGCTTTCAGTTTTTAATGGGGGTAACAGCTCCTTTTTCTCTCCAATCCATAGTCATTGGAATTTCAGTCAGGTTTTCATATCTAACTGTTGTTTTGGGTGAAGTGGGCTGGGAGGAAATCTTGTATCCAGTACGAGTAGCAATGAACTCTTCAGTTGTTAAGTCTGTAAATTCATTGACGCTTAACTTGTAAGTGCGATTCCCTTCATTGTTGACTTTGTCTATGTATTCAACATTGTCCTTGAATATCTTGAAACGCTTTTCCTTCTCAGCATCGTCTTCGTAGTTGCGTCCATACTTAGCCATCCATTGCTGATATCTCCCAACAATGGAATCTTCAAGTAATGTGCGGGACATGGCTTGATATATGGAAGTCTCCAAAATCAACAAGAAGACTATGATAAGTTTTTTTCCATGTATTAAAGCCATTGTTTTACAAACCGAAGAGAGTTCTTTGTTAATGGCTCTAAGTGATTGATAATTGGTGAGAAAGAAAACACACATTTACCCTATTTATAGGAGATTAGCATCCCCATTGTGAAGTGCATCTTGGGTTGGAATGGGACCCCCTTTTCCCCATCGTGCTGGGCAAGTTAAAGTTAACACTTAAGTCAGAATTCTTTCTTGAGGGATGCTGATTGCTTACAAAGGCTTTGAATGATCAAATTTAAGTAACATGGGAACCCAGCCAACATGTCAATCCAGAGAGTTTCTATACCGCTGGCTGTAGGATGTTGCTAGCTATTGTTCTTCGTGTAGAATACGAAAGTGATGTGATGCCAATGATTAGCGATTCTTGCGGTTGTTTCTTTCCTAGTTTTCCAATATTACTTCACTTAATAACAAGCATCTAGTTATTATAGTAAGGAAATAGACTAATTGTGTAGAATCAACAAATCACAATACATGAAGCACTCTTTACGCTAAAAAATAACAGATTGGCACGTTGACCTCCGCCAATCAAGCATGAAAGAACAAACCAATGAGTCTACTCGCCCTGCCATTTCTGTTATATGCATTTTGCTTGATTTTCGGTATTGATTCGATAAAGCATATGCTAGTGTGGTAAACATTTTGAGAGTGACAAAACTTGATTAGTTTGAATTGATTACTGATTTCTCAGCTCAATAATTAGCTGATGATGAAGGAGATAATTGGGCCAATTGACTGACACTTGTCTGCCCTGACCCTTGAATCAGTAGTCCGACCACATTCTGGGCCAACGCTGTTGCAAGCCATTGTCAGATCTGCAGAAAGCTTGAGCCTCTTCAATCTAGACCATATCAGCCCATTAGTGCCCCAATTATAATTTGTGCTGATTTGTTGCGAGTTGATGGTGTTTTAAATTTCTTTGGTTTTAAGAAGGGTTAGTTCAAAGAGCTTGACTATTGCTATTAAGTAATGTTATGCTCATGCGATGCACGTTTAATAAATAGACATCATGGCTACTGTATGCTAAATTTGCAAGACATTGAAGCTTAAGATTCAAAAACATAAGGTACATTAATTTGGGACGCTATAATAGGCTATATAATGTAATACTTATTTTTCAGGAATAATTATTCAATTGTTTGGTTGTTTTTTTATTACAAGTAATATTTTTCCTTAGAAATAGATTTTCTTCATAACTATTGTAAAGTTGTTATTTACAACTATGTATTTTGTTGGCTTTTATTTCGTGCCAAATTTGATTGTAATTATTATCAATCGTTTATACCCTGTATTTGTTGTGGGATTTGTTGTAAGGGTTGTGTGATAGAGAGAGTGTGTGAAGACTCAAGCATTTTGGAGGCTGAAGGATTCTCGCGGGTATGTCGCAACTTAGCTTCCCGCGAAGTGAAACATGTGCCTTGCACATACTGGAATGCGAAGAGTCAGGCCAGGTGGAGATAGCTGTCTCTCGTGAGTATCTCGCGGGTAAGGCCTTCTCGCAGACACCCGCGAGGCAACCTGTTCTGCCAGCCTGTACTGAATGACTCACACTTTTTGTGCATATCCTATATATACCCTCATTACCCACAAATGTTGAGGAATGCTTCAGAGAGAAAAACCCTAGCCAAACACATTGTGAATTAGAGATTGTCATCCTCACCTTTCTCTATACACTTGCTTGTGGTATCTCCTCAACCCTTCCCTCTCCATTTCCACACCATTGAGAGGTTGATAGCCCAAACACTTATCACACCATCTGAGAGTGCTGTGTGATGTTTTGGTGCTGCTGGGAAGCATTGGAAGAAGTCTGGAATGGCAGATGCAACATGGAGCTTGTTGTGGGATCCGGGGTGCTAGAAAAGACACGGTTCCGAAAAGCCTTGTTAGAGTAGGAGCTTGGAGGGCTTAGGTACATCAGGTAGATTAGGCTTGGAGGGTCACTTGCTAACTCATGTATCCCAACTGATTGTCTAGTGGATCGATTTCCGCTTGGAGGGCAGCGGAGAGGTTTTTCGCCGAGTTCTTCGGTTTCCTCTTCGAGAACATGTCTTGGTGTTTTCAATGTTTGCATCCTTCTTCCCTACTCTTGTCTATTTCATTTTTACTGCTGTGTTGCTTTAAATATGGATTAGAGTAGTTATATCGCATATACGCTTGTGTTTACACTATTCCGCACTTAGTATTAAGTTAGTGTAAAATCAACCAAGCCGTAATTTTAATTGGGGGGTCTAAATTGCTCTTGTGTTTTCAACACATTTTCGAGCTTTCAATTGGTATCAGAGCGGGTACACTTGCTGTGGTTTAAATACCTGAGTGTGATCCTTGACCCTATTTGAGATGGACCGGTCTCAATCGCTCAATGTTCCACCATTTTTTGATGGGAACAATTATGCATTCTGGAAAGTCAGAATGAGAGCATTTTTATGTTCTATGGATGATACCGTGTGGGATGCGGTTGAGATAGGGTGGACTAAGCCGTAGGATCCTAAGTCCACTTGGGATAAGGCAGCTCTCGCAGCTGCCAATGCTAATAGTAGAGCTTTAAATGCTATTTTCTGTGGTGTGTCTCCTGATGAATTCCACAGGATCTCTCATATGACGGTAGCCAAGGAAGCTTGGAAGATTTTGGAGACAACATATGAGGGTACGAAGAAAGTTAAGGACACAAAGCTTCAAATGCTTACCACCAAATTTGAAGAGCTTAAGATGGGGGATGATGAACCATTTGATTCATTCTATGGGAAGCTCAATGAAATTGTAATTGCTAAATTCAATCTTGGGGAGAAGATTGAAGAGACTAAGGTGGTGAGAAAAATTTTGAGGTCCTTACCGGAGAGCTTTCGAGCAAAAGTCACAGCCATAGAGGAAAGCAAGGATTTGGATGAAATTAAGATCCAAGAGCTCATTGGATCACTCCAAACGTATGAGCTTGGACTGCCTTCCCACAAGATGAGTAAATCGCTTGCTCTTAAAACCATCACCGAAAGAATGGATGATCCTTCCGAAGAAGATGGAGTGGAGAAGGAAGTAGTATACCTTGCGAAAAACTTCCGAAAATTTCTGAAGATGAAGAACAGTGGAAAACCATTCAATAGAGGAAAATTTTCGTCTTCAAGAGGTGATAGGAAAGAGTTTACGAGGAAAGAAGGGAGAGATTCTCAACCTTCTTCAGACATTGTGTGCTATAAGTGCAATGGCCATGGACATCTAAAGAAGGAGTGTCCAAATTTTCTGAGGGGAAAAGGCAAGGCTTATGCCACGACGCTCAATGATTCTGACTCTTCTGATTCTGACTCGGAAGAGAGCTGTGACGGAGAGGGAAACTACTCCGCCTTCATGACCATTGCTCATGTGGAGTCATCAGATGATTTGGGTGCACTTGTGAAGGAGCTTGGTGAGCATTTTGATTCAGAGTCTATTGGGATTGTGGAAGAATCAGATGCTGAAGAGGAAGAGAATACAACTAATCTTCAAGAAAATTACTCCTTACTACTTGAGAAGTCGGGAGAGTATTCCAGAGTAGCCAAGGCAGCTGTAAGGAAAATGAAGAAAGCTAAGAAAGATTACAGAAGTCTCTTGATCAGATATAAAGAGGCTAAGTGTGAGATTGAGACACTAAATGGTGAGTTGTCTGAAGCTTATACGAAGGTGAGGTTTCTTGAGCAAGAGGTTGTGCAAGCTCATGCTAAGATAGAGAGAGTCTCCTCTCAGAAGCTAGAAGATGTTATATCATCTCAAAAACCTTCTTCAGACAAGTCCGGGTTAGGATATACCGGAGGAAGCTGCTCATCAACTAAAGTCACCAAAGAAGTAAAGTTTGTGAAGGCAAACGAGACGGTTGTAGAAGAGCCCATTCTTGAGAAAGTTGAGAATGTAAAGAAGAAGAATGTGGCTGAGCAACGAATGGTGAATAAGCCTCGAAATCAATCTGTGGTTAAACATGAAACCAAAGGAAGATCTCTCCCATGATCACAACGGGGTCCTAGAACGGATTATGTGTGTCATTATTGCGGACTGCAAGGACACCCCAGACCCAACTGTCAAAAGCTGAGATCAGACAACAATGCAAGCACACCTCGGTCACGAGGAAGGAGAAATGACATGAGGTATTGGGGTGGTGAGAAACCAAGAAGTCAAAATCTTGATTTCGGTATGACGGACGTGATGAAGATGATCGGTGCCTTCACCACTTGCTTGGAGAGTTTCACCAGAAGGTTTGACAGTCCAAATTCTCGTACCCAATCCGTCAAGGATATCACCCCAAACGCACGTGACGTGTGGGTGAAGAGGGGTACTCATGCATAAGCATTATAACATGTCCATGCATAAATTCTTTCAATGTTTAGGGACATTTGCTGTTGCATCATTTCATGCATTGCTTTCTTTTTACTGTTGTTATTTTATCTGGTTGGTGTGTACCAGCTGTTTTTTTGTTGATCTTACTTTTCATGTTCTGTTTTGGGTGTGTTCAAAAAATTCAAAAACCCATAAAAAATTGAAAAATCTCAAAAGTTTGATCACTTGTTTTGTACATGTCACATGTGAGTTTGGCCTAGTACCTTTGTATTAATGGCGTAGTGCATTTACGATCTTGGCTTGTTATGTATGCACTCTTTTCTATGTGGAAGAAATCTTGAACATTATGTGTGACTGTTGTAAATAGATCTTCAAGCTTGTCATGAATGATTGGTCAATAGTCTTGTTGGTCTTGATACTTGCATAGACTTGAGTCTATATCTCTTCCCACTTTATTTTTATATTTTTGCAAAAAGAGCTCGCCAAATGTAAATTTCCAAATGAAAAGAGATATTGAGCTGCAAAAGCCTGTCACACACACTAGTATTCGACTAGGAAAAAGGGAAAGCGACTCTTCTTAATGTGGTTTGTATGGTGCTCAAAAAGCCAAAGGCTAATCATCAATGTTGAAATATCATAAATTTCAAGCACCAATCTCAAAATGAGATGTTGTTTTCTTGTCCAATCAAAAATAAAATGGACCAATTGCTATGCTTTTTGCAGAAGCCAAATGAAAAGGTTCTGAGGTTATGTATTCATTGTGTGGGAGGTCATATATACTCATTTCTATAATGGAGATAGTCCACTTGATTTCCATATCAGTTATGTATGACTCGTTTGAATTGATCATTGAAGCTTCGCTCTGGTCTAAGGACTATTTCACATTTGATACTCACACACAACACAAAAGACTTTGATTCAATCAATGCCTATCTCATTTGTGTGATTGTAAATGTTCAAATGTGATGTGGATGCTCAAGAACTTGTTGATCAAACCCAAAAAGATTTTTGAGTGTTTTATTTGTTTTTGAAAGTGATTTTATACTTTCGTGTCTTTTGTTTTTGGTCAAAATGCATTTTTGTGTTTTCCTTCAAAAACTGGTTCAGGGGTTGTTTCGCAAGAAGCTCATGACTTAGAGCTTCCCGCGAAAAGGGCTTGAAGGAAATAATTTTTCATCCTGTCACACAGAAACTATCGCGACTATATCGCGACTGTCTCGCGACCAACAGCTTCTCACGAAATGCTGTTTGGCTAAAAATTGGATTTTCCCAAATTCAGACAAAAGTTACCGCGACTGTTTCGCGACCTAGTGCTTCTCGCGAAAAGTTTTTGCTTCAGTGGCCATTCTCGAGACTGTGTCGCTACTCCCTAACTTGCGAAAAACGCGTGTTTTCAGTTTTATATTGCTGATGTGACAGTTTTTCAAATCACAAACCCTTCCCTCGCATAAACTCCTTCGAACCCTTTTCAACCCAAATCACTATTCCATTCAATCATCTTCAATCCAAGCATCTTTTCTGCATTTTCCTCTTCAAGGTATGTTTTATAAACACTTCTTTTTAAGTTTTTTCTTAGATTATGCAGAATTTTGTGTTAGGGTTTTGATATTTGGGGAGTTTCGAAAATTTGGGTTGGTTTTCAAAATTGGGTGAATTTTTGTCAAATCTTTTGATTGGGCTGTGTCCCATTTGTTGTTTTTGCATCTGTGTTGGCCCCTTGTGGCATTTTATCATGTATTGAGGGTAGATTTTCCCATGTTCATGCATTATTCATGTTATATTTGCATTTGTGCATGCTAGGTGTTTGTCAAAATGTCCGAGTGACATTTTTGTGCCAAATTGGAATCAAGTGATTTCAATCTATGGACTTTCACTTGTTTGACCTTATTTTACTTGGTTTGGTCATTGATCTCGTATTTCATACACTTTGCTCATGTTGCATACTCTTGGCACACAACTAGGCATACTTAGGCACCCCTCATGCATCCCGTGCCGCACACACACATCAGCACATGCACACACATCAGCATATGCACACATATGCACACACATGCACACATATGCACACACATGCACAGTTACTTAGTTTCATGCATTGTGTTTATGCTTTATTGGTTTGTTTCTTTAAGCATGTTGTTAAGTGTCAGCAATGCTCTGTTTTCAGTTAGTTTAACTCTGATTTGGAACTAACTTGAATCTAATCAAGTTTTGTGTTATGGTTTGTGTTTTGTGCACTTGTTTTCCATCTGTCCTGTGCAATTTTGCAGATGTCTCCCACCAAGCATGCAGCTAAGAAGAAACCAACTTCAAAGCGTGCACGCACTGATTCTGATCACTTCAAGTCTGCTGAAGCTGATATGAAGTATAATGATTGCTACAAGGACAAGACAATCATCATGGAACGGGTAGTTCAATTAGAGGCACTTGAGCACACAATCATTCCGGATGTGTTCAAAGAAAGAACTTGGACCAAGTTGTTGAATCCAGTTGGGACTGTGTACTTAGAAATTATTAGAGAGTTCTTCTCAAATGCTGATGTGGAAGATGATAGGATTATTTGCTGGGTGAGGCACAAGGAATTCGTAATCACAAGGGACAGTATTCAAGACTTGTTAGAGATACGTCCTCCCTCTCAACCAATTTCAGTTCAATATGATGAAAGATTGGGCTCTATCAAGGAAATGATAACCACTCTTGGAGGGGTTGCAACGAAATCATCAATGGATACACTCAAGTTCACTCCAGAGATGAGAACTTTGAGTTATGTGATGATTCATAACCTGTATCCAGTCACCAACCTCACCACACTATCAGCTCCAAGGACAAGGTTTCTCTATGATCTTTTCACTCACAAGGAGATTGATATTTGCAGCCACATCTTCCACATTCTGAAAAAGAGCATTAGGAAGCAGAATACAAGAACCATAATGCCTTTTCCCACACTGATCATGGGATTCATCGCTAAGACCAAGCTGAAACTCCCAAGTGGTCTTACTATAGTTCAGAGAGACTATCCCATTGGTGCTAATACCCTGACTAGGAGCACAGCCCACATTAGAGGCTCCAAGACTAGTGTGCATACCATACCACTACCACGACAGGTTTAGCAGGATGAAGGTGAAGATACAGAGGAGGAGATTGACAGGTTCACCTCAGCTCTAGAGCCCTCTGCACAGCCGTCATCTTCGGCTCCACCACAAGGCTTAAGCAAATTTGATCAGTTGCTTGCTAAGATGGATCAGATGTCTACAGTGCTTGACTCCCATGTGCAGCACACAGCAGATCAGTTCGCATACCTTCAAGGATAGATCACTGCATTAGCATCGCAGATTCAGGACTTGTCCTCCACTCATGGCTCAGATTCAAAGTCAGATTAGATCTAGCTTCTTTGGCCATTCCGGTCAAAAAGGGGGAGAAATTTTTGAGGGGGAGCTGAAGAAGAGCTTGCACAGCGTTAGGGGGAGCATAGCTTAGAAACATAGTAACATTGGTTATTGGTTTTACAAACGGTTTAATTCAGTTTCTTTTGGTGTTTATAACTGTTTTACTGCTTTTGGTTTAAAGCTTTGATACTCTGTGTTTATTTAAGTATAATTTCAGAAGTTTCTTTCGTGATATTCTCTATGCTTTGTAGCATACCTTGCTTGTACCCATGTTGCTTTTGTAAGCTTTAAGGGTTTGTTTCATTGCATGTTTGTAGGCTTCTATGGTTTGTGTCATGCATATGCAGTACTTTGTTTATGCAGCCTTTATGCTTGTGTACTTGAAGTTTAATGTCATACATTTTACTTAAGTACAACACTCTTGTGCCCCAGTAGGATTGTTCCTAGATGCAAATACTTCATGTATTTCGCATTGGTTGAGTGTTGGATTTGCAAATGATACTCTTCAAATGAGCTTATCATCTTGCATGTCCGGATGTTCATTCTTTGTGTGAATGAGCATAGTGATCACTTTTGCGTAAGTGATTGCTTGTTTGATCATGCCATGGTCTATTGTTTTAATTCCATTTTGCTTGATCATGCTATTATTGCTCCATATGCTTTTCAAGTTTTTTCTGCATACAATGATATTATTTTGTTGTTGTGTTTCAGGATATACTTGTTCATATGTTTCAAGAGCTTATCAGAATCTAGAATTAGGTGTGAGTGAGTTTTGCCTTTGTTCCCAAACTCACGTTTAAGTCTAGAGTCTGTTTTAGGGTTTTGTCACGGAATAGCCAAAGGGGGAGATTGTAAAGTTGTTATTTACAACTATGTATTTTGTTGGCTTTTATTCCGTGCCAAATTTGATTGTAATTATTATCAATCGTTTATACCCTGTATTTGTTGTGGGATTTGTTGTAAGGGTTGTGTGATAGAGAGAGTGTGTGAAGACTCAAGCATTTTGGAGGCTGAAGGATTCTCGCGGGTATGTCGCGACTTAGCTTCCCGCGAAGTGAAACATGTGCCTTGCACATGCTGGAATGCGAAGAGTCAGGCCAGGTGGAGACAGCTGTCTCTCGCGAGTATCTCGCGGGTAAGGCCTTCCCGCGAGACACCCGCGAGGCAACCTGTTCTGCCAGCCTGTACTGAATGACTCACACTTTCTGTGCCTATCCTATATATACCCTCATTACCCACAAATGTTGAGGAATGCTTCAGAGAGAAAAACCCTAGCCAAACACATTGGGAATTAGAGATTGTCATCCCCACCTTTCTCTATACACTTGCTTGTGGTATCTCCTCAACCCTTCCCTCTCCATTTCCACACCATTGAGAGGTTGATAGCCCAAACACTTACCATATCCTTTGAGAGTGTTGAGTGACGTTTTGGTGCTACTGGTAAGCATTGGAAGAAGTCTGGAATGACAGATGCAACATGGAGCTTGTTGCGGGATCCGGGGTGCTAGACAAGACACGGTTCTGAGAAGCCTTGTTGGAGTAGGAGCTTGGAGGGTCTCTTGCTAACTCATGTATCCCAACTGATTGTCTAGTGGATAAATTTCCGCTTGGAGGGCAGCAGAGAGGTTTTTCGCCGAGTTCTTTGGTTTCCTTTTCGAGAACACGTCTTGGTGTTTTCTATGTTTGCATCCTTCTTCCCTACTCTTGTCTATTTCATTTTTACTGCTGTGTTGCTTTAAATATGGATTAGAGTAGTTATATCGCATATACGCTTATGTTTACACTATTCCGCACTTAGTATTAAGTTAGTGTAAAATCAACCAAGCCGTTATTTTAATTGGGGGGTCTAAATTGGTCTTGTGTTTTCAACACATTTTCGAGCTTTCAACTATTCCTTACTAAAAATGGCTATAATAACTATTCCTTTAACCTACATAATAAATACATAACAATAAAATAAAATTCCTAAACACCCCCCCCCAAAACAAAAAAAAAAAAAAAAAAACTCCTTGTCACTCCTCCCTCTCTCTCCTGTGAATCAATTCACAACTTTTTTGGTGGCTTCGTTATTCTCCATGTTAATTTTTGGACAAAACTTAGGGCAAGTTTGGTACACTGAATGAGGATTAAAATTGGAATTGTAACTTTTATAATTGGGAATAAAATATGTTGTGATGGAATAACTAAATATATTTGTAGGTTTGGTTGTGAGTTGTAACATTAGAATAAAACTTAAGATTTTTTTTAGAAAATATCTTACTCATACAATTATATTTCCTTAAAAATAATATTTTAAAAATTTGAAAGAGAGATGAGTTAATTTTTATTATTTTATTATTTTTATAATTGTTACATATATATGAAAAGTTGGTTTATTTGAAAATATATTAATTTTAGAATTATTGCACCGGCTATGAAATAGCTATTACAAAGCTTTTATAGAGGAATAATTATTACTCATTTTAAAGAATATCTATTCATAAGAAATGACAATTCATTGTAATAAAAACATTACCAAACTAAAAATAACTAAACCATATGAATAATTATTACATTGTAGTGTATATAACAGTCTACCAAACATGCCCTTGAATACAATAATTTCTTCATAATTTCTAAATATCAAAGTTGATAAGAATGAAAAAGACCGTGTATTAAAAAAGTATTAATAAAAGCTAATAGTAAAAATTAATAAGTTAATAGTATATACATGGTATTAATTTATGAGTTTTTATGTGTTATATGTATATATAAGGTCAACTTTCAAATATAAATATAAAACTTGTAGTGCCAATCCCATTCGTATCAGATGTAATCCCAAAATTTGAATTTCATTGGATCTAATAACATCTAAGAAGCTCATTAGATGTCAAGAGCCTTGTAACACAACTAGTTAGCATATCTTAATTTTTTTCAAAACATCGAAGGTTTAAATCTCACTCCTCCATTATAATTATTGAATTTAAAAAACAAAAGTCATCAGAATTTCAATATAAGAGTGAAGTCCAACCATATTTGCTGGCACACCAAAGGACTAAAAATTGAATTAAATTTACTTGTGCCTCGAGAAGGATCTTAATGAAAAAATATCGTTATTTTTCATTCAAAATGCCCCGGAAGGATCTTAATGACTGTTGGGAAATTTAGACTCCGGTTGATAGAATTAACAAGTTTTAAACCCAAGTTGTTAATTAGATTTATTATGAATAAACCTTGTTAAAAACAAACTAACATCAATATCATGCACAGCGGAATAGTAAATAAGACAAGATATGATGACCCAGAAAAACTAATGAAACAAACTAGTTTCACAATAAAAAAATATGGGGGGAAACCTTCCCAAAAAGCAATCCACTATAGTAAAGAGAAGTTTCAAATCTAGTACAAAACCTTTGTCCCTAGACTCTACAATCCCCGTAAATGAACTTACAATAGAAACCTTCTACTGCTTCAGAACCTTTGAACTCTTCAATATATGAACACCACCCTTTTGTACGAATCCCAGTATAGGACTAACCAATGATGCATGACTCCTAGTACGTAACTAACTCCAGCAACTTGAAGATGTTGTTGGCTGCAAAGTTCTTCACTTCATCAACAATGAAGATCAAGAAGCACTTGGTTACAAAACCCTAAGGCGCAAAAGACGCAATAACTTCTTGCAGAGAGAATAAGGCACTAGGTCACTTTTTGCATGTGTTCTCCATGTATGGCGGCTTTTAAAATAAGCCTTATATATGTCTAGGGTTGTGAAAAAAGAAACCTTACACATACATGTCAGCATGAGACGAAAATCAGATCTGGAAATTCTGATTTCGTAGATCTCGACAAATTCAGCTTTTGTCGAGCTTCTGTCGAGTTTTGTTCTTAAATCTTGATAGATACTATTTCTATCGAGGTATTTGTCGAGCTTTAATAAACAGCTTTTCTTCACTCGTTTCTTGGTCCAACCTTTATGGCTTTAATACTTGGCTTGAACAACATGTTTCTTGAAATACTAAACACATCCTAGATCTACCAAATTACAAGTAAAGTGCATTTTGTCAAAGGATTAGCCAATTACATAAAATATGTCCCTAACAATGACATCTACTCAATGAACATATGTTAGACTAAAAAAAGAACTAATATCATTGATTGACTAAAGAAATAGTAAAAGATTGCAAAATGCACAAATATAATTGTAAATAAATATATCACTTCAATTAATAGTGCCTAAATAGAATTATTTAGGATAAATTTCATTAACTACCCGTAAGGTTTGGGCAAATACTAAGTCCAAAACTTTTTAAAACAAACCAATTTAGTCCATGTGCACAATTTAGTCCTTAAACTATGTCAAAGACGTTACTCACACTCTCTAACTCTTTTTTCCTCTCCTCTCTTATCTGTCGTCCCTCTCTCATGGATCTCAAACTAAAAAATACCCACCACAACCCACAAATACCCACAGATGTTCTTCTTGTTGTCATATTCTTGGTGCCAAAATAATTGATTTGGCACATTCTTAGACCCAAGATTGAAATTAACAAATTCTCTCTTTTCTCTTATCTTGTGTCTCTCTCAAACCACCATGACCACCTAAACTCAGTCGGTGTGACCCACAATCACCAGTTGGCATAACCCACAGCCACCACGATCTTTGTTAAATCTGGGTTCCTCTACTCTATGGATGAGGATCAGCTTGGGTATAGTATTTGTCGGGTTTGCTAGGTTTGATTTGGTATTTCTCTATGGGTTGGCTTTCTTTTTTTTCATTTTGAAATGGTGGTGGAGGTTTTCTGTTTGGGGGTCTCATTGATGATTGGTTTATATTTGAGAAGAGTTGCATTTTGATTAAATTTTTGGTGTTTCTAGGTGTGGGTTTATGAACGGTGTGTGTGTTTTTTGGGTGTTGTGTATTTCCTGTTTATGTGAACAATTTTTTTGTGGGTATGAATTCAAACCTGATCTCTATTCTACTTGGATACTGTTTTTGTTGGGTGTCCTTTTAGATCTACATGGCTGGGTGGTTTGGGTGGCTGGAATTGGTTTAGTGTGGTTTGGTTTGGCCATGGGTGTTTGGATTGGTTTGATTTGGGTGGTTGTGAGTGCAGGTTTGCAGTGGTTTGAGTTTTGATTTATGGTTTTGGTTTGTAGTGGTGGGCTTTGTAGTGATGGTGGTCTCAGCTAGTACATCTGTGGGTTGTGGTGGGTTTTGTTTTTATGTTTGAGATAAAATGAGAGAGGAGCAAGAGAAGTGACAAAAGAGAGAGAGTCAAGAATAGTTAATGTTCTTGACACTGTCTAGGGACCAAATTGTGCATAAGGTATTTGTCCAAACCTGCTTGGTATTTGTCCAAACCTCAGGGATAGTTAATGAAATTTAGCCAGTTATTTAAAAGCCAAAATTGTAGATAAGTGGACTTGCTTTAAAACCCAAACAATATAGATTTGTCTTGTTCATTCTTGCTATCCCATGAAACTGTTTTTAACTCTAAGGAATGACACTACTAATAGAGAAATTGTTGTTACTTCATAATGTATCTTCCTTTTAATCTTACAACCCTTGTTATTTTGGCATTGTTAAACTATTTACCCAAAAAAATATATGGCAAACAACTATATATATATATATAAAACAAAAGTTTTTGACTTTTGGTTGACCTTTCCACAATTTTCCACATTAGCATTTTTTATTTATATTTTTTAATTTGATTTAATTATTTTGATTTTATATCACCAAATTGCAGAAAATTTATTAATTTTTTTAAAAAAAATTAAATTTAGTTGTTTGGTACCATACAACTACTATACTTAAAGGAAACCTAAATTATCACCTAATCAGGGAATTTTTAGATAATCCTAACAAACTATATAATAACTCTATTAATATAAATCTATCCCAAAAAAGGGAATACATATCCATTAATTTGATAATTTCTAAGTTGATGACATTTAAAAAAAAAAAAAAAAATTCTATCATATTTCCTTATATCTATCAATCACGTTTTCTTTCTATTCTTTTTTTCATTTTTATTTTTTTATATTAACGTTGATTAGAAATTATAATTTCTATAGGATTTAAACTCTATAATTATATCAAATGAGACTCAACAAATACATATCATTTTTAATTTCAATAACCAAATGGACTCTACCAACATATTCATCCTTTTAAAAAAAAATTAAATAACCAAATTTGATTAGGAATCCATAACCCTAACCAAAATTGATTAGGAATCCATAACCCTAACCAAATTTGATTAGGAATTCATAACCCTATATTATATTATAAATAGTTATTTTAGGGATTATTTGTTACAATTTCAACTCCGCTTTTCATTCCTATATTATATTTTAAACATTTTTTTTTTTTTTTTTGGATTATTCTTCCAACACCACTCTGCTGTACAGTCTCCTGCATTGATTTTGGTTCTTGGAGCACCTTCAAAACAAAAGGTATGTAAAGATTTTTTTTTTATCAGGTTTAATGTTAACATATATGAGAGATGTCAATTAGAAAAAGTTTGATGAAACATAAAAGGAAAAAGAACTAAAAAAACACATAATTTGGGAAAAAAGATAGTGACTATATTAGGCAAAGTCTTTTGGAGATTTTTTTTTTTTTTTTTTTGGAATTCTTTATGTTCATGTGTATGTATGTATTGGGTTTAATTGCATTGGAATTATCTTTGAAACTTTGGTTTCAATTGAATAATGAAAATGGCAAAAGAAGTATGTTCCACTATTTGGAGTCTTCTGTATATGTGTTGTTGTAGTTTAAACTTGGTATTTGAATTGTTAAATTGTTAATACACAGTTTCATTGTTCATCTATTAATCATGAATAATAATATTGCTATTTGCAACCATCATGATATGGTATCAATGAGGTGATCATTCCGAATGCTTTCCTTTAGAGTTTAGATAGAGTCTGTTTTATGATTAAAAAAATATATAATTAAAATACTTTTGAAATTACATTTAAAAAAAAAAAAATTTGTACATTGGATCATAAATAACTTCTATTAAACTCTATCCTTTTTGACATCATTAAAAAGAAAACTCATATAGATAGTTATTAGGATATTATTTGGAACTATGGTTTAACATATTACACATGGTACAGATCTAACTGTAATATCCTATGCTATAAAATAAACATTGGGCTTATGGTTATCTTCTCTTTGCAAAAAATGGTTAAATTCTCATTAATTGTGCTAGTTCACTTTCAGGTAAAATAGAAACTCTATTAACTAAGTTTTATGAAATTTAAAATTCTATTTCGAAAAATTTCTCGAACATTAGATTTTATTTAATTATTTTAATGATTTTGTGCTGTACAAGTATAAAATTTATATATTACATACAATCATTACTTCAGTTACCTTCTAAATGATGGATGATATAAGAATGCAATTTGTAGATCTAATATTAAGATAACATAGATTAGATTGGTGGTGGATAGTCAATTTTACATGCAGTTGAGTATTGTTTGAAGTTATCACCATAGAATATCCCACGACGGAATGTGTTATGTGGAACCAATGATATAAAAGAAAAAGAATTTTTCTAAAGTATTATATTGAACAAAAAATTACTTATTTTTATTCATTTTCAAGTTATACATTTTTTTAAGCCAAGTCATAGACCTTTAAGCAAAATAAATACTTTTAACTTTTATTTAACTATCCCGTGCATCGCATGGGTTAGCGACCAGTGGTACGTATATTTGAAAGACAAATTAAATGCATTTAAAGTGTAAAAAAAATTACTTATTTGTTGGTCGGTGGTGTTAGTGTATTCTTCTATTTATATTTAATTCTTGTTAATCCCTTTGTTTTGCAAGGAGAAGGAGAGAGAAACTTCGTCTTCATTTGGAAAAATGGTCAGTATATATTCACTAAGAAACTAATCTTGAAAAGTGATATTGATGCAGATTAGCATTTCAATTGTGCTCAAAGTAATTAACTGTAGGTTACTATATGTGTGTGTTATTCTTTGGATTTAACATTCTTTTTATACATATTTAGATTAGCCCCTCAAAAAAAAAAAAATTCTAGCTCTGCCACTGGTTGAGCCAAGATTGATATCAGACAGAATACCATTTCAATTAGAATGGCAAAATCGATATAAATTTTGCTCATTGATATGTGACTTATTTATTTTCATATGTAAAATTTTGATCACATTCATATATTTTTTTCCCAATCATGCTTCTTCACATTCTCATCCTTTTGTATTTGATATAAGTAAAATCCATCCTCTTGTACAATCCAGATGCAATGGTCTCCACCACAAGCCCATTTCCACTTATAGGTTGCAGCATATACATCAAAAGCGGCATGGAAGCTCCCGTAAAAAAAATAGCAATAGAAAAGAGTCGTTCCTTGAAAGTTAGGACGAAAAGAGAATTCCCACTCTCCTTTAGGCTGGAGGGTTTTCAAACCTAAATCATTATCTGCAGATTTACAATGGCAGTCAAGAAGTTCATTGTTGAGATTGTTGATAATTCGCACGTACTGTGTTCTAAATGGGTTGGGTACCCATGTAAAAGAGCTACTTAGGCCAAATGATAAGAGAAGGACAAACACAAAATAATGAAAATGGGACATCATACTTTGTTTCATTTTTCTAGTGCATACAAAAGCTATTTGGTTAAACTTGAAATGCATTTCCCTTGTGCTTTTATAGCAAGAGGTTGCCAAGTTATACCTACAAAAAAGCATGTCCAAATTCTATGCGATTGCTACAAACATTTAATGCACCTTAATTTTTCATTGGGAACATTACACTGACTTATCCTGAGGTCTACTCAAATTATATTTATTTCTCCTTTATTTCAAATTGTACACAAATTTTTATAACTTTTCAAAATAAACTGCACTTATATCCCTTGTGATTTAACAAAGTTAAATCCACTGATCGAAATCAAAGAAGTAAAATAATAATATATGTACTTTGGCTTTTACCCTTCCGACTTCAAATGATATTCTAATTTTCTTTTCTTAAATTCATGGAAAAGCAAAAGGTAAAAGATTTTTTATATAAATTTAATAACAAACAAAAATATGAAAAAAGGGCATGAAATTAGTGTTACAAAATTCAAAACAGGCAATCAAAGAAATATAATATTTATTTTAAAAAAAAAAACTATGGGGAATAATGTTGATGTTTTTAATCACTCACTTTGGTGCCAAACTGACAGTAGTAGAATTGTTTTCCCACTGGCTTGTGCCTTCTGGTCTACTATTACTCCAACCAATATTTTTGTACTTTTATATTTTCATTTTTACTTTATTTTCCACTCATGGTCAACAATAAGCAATAATATGGTGAGAAAGTGCTCTCACCTTTGTATTGATAATTGAGAATGATGAAAGACTACAATTCTCCCAGCTTCCTCTAAAAATTAGGGATAATAATAGGGTGGGGCATGTCAGATCATAGATGCTCCATTGTAGTCTTGTCTCTCTTCTGGTCGAATTCGGAGTGGGTTGATTATAGTTTACTAATCCTAGTGCAATGGTTTTGACAAAATGAGAGGCAATTGTTTAGAGATGGTAGCAGAATATGTATAGAAAAATAAATAAATTATAATTAGGATATGTATAGTTATTTATTTTTTTGCTATCATGTATAAAAAAATATTTAATTTAAAAATATATTAAATAAATTATGTGTATATACATTCGGAGGTGGGGCCAAGGTCGGGGCGGGCGTAGAAAACTCATCCTTGCCCCCATAATTTCTTCAAGGTGGGAAAAATCTGTATAGTATAGAGTGGAATAGGAGTGACAAGCGGGGTAAGGAGTTTTTGCCATTCCAAAATATCTTTCACCTTGGCTTTTATAAACAAACAGTAAGAAAGTACATTGTTGCAAATTGATGAATTATGTGAAAGCTTCTCGTAGTTTTGTGGATAGCTTTGGATTAGGCTCAAATTTTTTAAGCGAGGAAAACTAGTGCTCCACCTTAAGGTTTATATAATATTCTTCAGAATTGTTTTTTGGTCGGTAATCTTATATTTTCTTTTCTGGGTTATTGTGAATGTTGCAACATTGATTTCTCGAATTTTTTTTTTTAATTGAATTTTGATTAAAAAAATCTTTTTTCTCTTTTTAGACCATTAATTATTGATACAAAAATGGTAAATTCATTTGGAAACAGTGATAAAATAGAAAATATGTAAGTTTTCAAAATTAAATTTTCAATTATGTTAGTGGATTTCACAATTTTAAGCTACTAAAGTGGTGATTGTACTTTATTTAGAAAAGTGAGCAAACTACCGTGCACTCTTGGCGAGATGGTCACTTTACAAGTATAAGTGTTTGTGAAGTGTGGGGTGTAGAGTGTGGAGAGTAAGAGTCAGAGTTCAAGTCTCCAACTTAGAAACAAGGGGGAGTGTTTGTTTCAAAAAAAAAAAAAGTGGGACGAGGCTAGTGTAATTTTAGTAAACCTCATAATATGTCACCGCATTTTCCCAATTTTCATTATCTACACTCATTAATAAAAGTCTTAGTAAATATGTGTAGTAAATGTCCAACGTTAAGCACACTTTCATATTATATATCCTGTCTCATTAATTGTATTTGAAAATATTTTTTCTAAATAGGTCCAGTTAATAAGTGCCCATAGGACATCTCTTAATAGAACATTTTAATAAAGTTTTAATATCGTTTTTACAGAAAATATAAAAAGATGATAAAAAAAAAAAGAAAATGCTAACGGATGCCCTAGGGCAATGATTAGTAATCCATTTAAAGAAAATTTTTATAGGAAAAGAAAAGAAAAAACAATTAATATTTTGATAGTTTTTTCTATTTTCCATAAAAGTGATGTCAAAACTTTCCTAAAATGTATTGTTAACCACTGCCCTAAGGACACCCGTTAGCATGATTCTAAAATAGAATAATTTATTTTTCAAGTAAAAAGTTTCTAAAAATACTTCTTAAATAAATGCTTTTAGGGCATCTATTAACTCTTCACTTTCTTTTTATTTTTATTTTATTTTATTTATTTATTTATTTATTTATTTTATAAATATGTTCATTTAATACTTACATTTATGAATTTGTCTCACATTAATAACTACACTTGCTCATAAATTGCCTTGATACTCATTAAGTATACCTCTAGTTAATGTTATAGCATTAACTGTTCTTGCTTATAAAATTCCTTGATACTATATAAGTATATATATGTTTACTTTACTTTATTTTTTGAAAAATATATAAAAAAATTACTTAATAAAGAATTAAATGTCTTTTATCTCAGATTTTCAAAAAAAGAAAAAGAAAAAAAGAATTAAATGTCTTAACCATTACTTTTAGGGCTTTCGTTACTAAAATCAATAGTTATCAAATGTCTTGCACTAAACATAATTGTTTAAAAAATTATTTGTATTATTTTATTTTTCTTACGTTAATAAATGTACCTAGTTAATTCTATAGCTTTAAGTATACTTTTTTATGATCTCTTAATACTCGTTAAATATACCTGACGATAAATTTTTTTCTAGTTAAGTTATTAAATATCTATCAATAAATATGCTTGCATAATAAATGCTTTTAAAGGACTACTTTATGTTTAGGATTTATGGAGGTGGTTAGACATTAATTCGAAATAATTTTAGATCTTTAAAAGCTAAAATTTTGCTGCTTTTGAGGGGAAAGTGTGTTGTGATTAACAAAAAGGGTTATGCTAACGAGTGTCCTTAGGGTATTGGTTAACAATCCAGTTAAAGAAGTTTTTATGGAAAAAGAAAAAAAAAATTATGTTTTGATAGTTTTTTTCCTTTCCCATAAAAGTGATGTTAAAATTTTCTTAAAATAAATTATTAACCAATACGCTAAAGATATTCGTTAGTATTTCCTTTACAAAAAAATCAGCAGTCACCTATTAGCTCCTTCTCAAAAAGCTCTCCAAAAGACTCGAATGTTGAAGTGTTTTGAAATTGAGGATCCTTCCTCTATTTATAGATGGGAAATTATAATTAAAACAAAGTTTGATTACAAACTTGGTTGTAGCCTAAGATTTCAATTTTCTTTATAAAAATTAACATTGTTACATATTTTAAAAATATAACTATTGGATTACATGTTTTTTACACTCAACACACATTTTAGATTTTGTACCAATCAGATGTTATTTATTATATGATCCATGAACTTCTTTTTATGCATAATTTTATACTACAAAAACTTGTAATTTGAAAAATTAATTGATAACATGTCATTGATCTTTGATTTTTCAGAAATTTTGCAAACACGGAGAATATAAAAATAAAATATAATTCAATAGTAGATTTGTAAAATACTTACATTGAATAAAAAGATATTGAGTGAAAATTTAGTTTTAAGCTACAATCAAGTTTGTATCCTAACTTTGTCCTTACATACTTGAATTTAGAGTTTATCCAATTTGACTCTACTTTATTTTCTTATTAATTTGAGTGATAATACAACTCTGAGCCAATTATATTTTGCCTTTTTCAAGAAATATAATCCTGGGTATATTTATGAATTTTAATTTACATAATTATCTTAAATTATTAGAAAACCAACTAGTAATTCAAAATAAATCAACTATCCAATGGAAATATCTACTTGGAATTATGCAGTGCACGTCCACTCTTATTTTAGGCTTGATCCAACGAAATCATGGCATGTAGTTAATTAAAATTAATTCTTAAAGAATCAATCATAATTAAATTAATCATAATTGTACATGATCAATCATAATTGTGGGAACGTATTCCACCCGCTAAAATATATGTTCGTATCAATCTTACAATTGGTAGTTTGATTTAAGCATATGAGATGTCATTTTCTTCTTGGATAAAACTTAGATACAGTATCATAGGTGTTATTCCTTATCTTTCCCTCTTACGATTTTGTTATGTGGATTATATTTTTTAATTAAGTAGCCACATAGTAGAATCTTAAGAAGGGAATCTAAGAAACAACATATAAGTACTGTACCTAAGTCTTACATTTTCGTCTTTAAAACATCCAAAAGTCAAAGTTACGATTTTTCCCTTATGTCATAGAATGACAGTTTAACCCTTGGAGAGATTAAACAGATGTAAGAAATCACAATCTCAGCCCAATTGTTTCAATATAAGGCCAAATCTATGTGAATATGTGAGACCTTGTTCAAAATGGAGATTCAAAGGTTATTATCCCTCTTAGATCAAGAGCTATACATTTTGATTCACCATCTATTTTAATTTATGGAAAAACAAATAGAAAACCTCATAATAAACTAAATTCCTCATTTTATAGTTTGAATAAAAAATTATGAAATTATATTTGATGAAAATTAAAAGAAATACACTGCCATGGTCCTTGATACAACCTAATAAAATATAGGACTTTGATTTCTAATTATATTCTAAAAAATAAAAATTATATGTAATAAGATCTAATTTATGAATCATTGATTTAAGATCGAAGGTTAAGTTATGAAATGGTAAGTTATTAGACACCTACTCTGTCTAACGAACTGGTCTTTTAGAATATAGTGGCAATAATTCATGTCATGCAATCAAAGCATCCAAATGAGCTAGAGCAACAAAGCAGCATGTCAACAAGTGAAAAACGGATCAAGAAATTTAGATTTTGGAAAAGGTTGTGAGAATCAAAGTATGATTATCCCTCTCCACCGTATAGTCCACATCAAAATCAAAGGAGTAAATTTCGGAAATGCATATCTGTATTGTCTTCAAAACTCCATTACTTTTTTTTCAGTTAATCTTACAATATGATGATTTGAACCCAAGAAAAACTAAAGGAAGAACCAAAGTTGTATATGAATTGAACAAAAGAAGAAAAAGCCCTGTGTATTGTTACCATTGTACCGTTGCTCACTGTATTCTACCTGCACCGAACTCCCCCAGATCTCATTACTGAAGATATACCCTACAGTATCTTCCTCTTCTTTTCCTTGCTTCTTATTGATGCAATCATGCAAGTTGAGTGAGTCGTTTAAAAGTTAAAACTCTTGGTCTGGGGCTGGAATGGTGGTTTAGCAAATCATTCATAATACCTTTTATTTCTTACGTCTTAAACGGTAAAATCAACAAATGATTGGTTGGATACTGATTCGGCGTTCAAAGAATTAAAGAAGCAAAAAATTTCAGAAAAAGTAACCAAAAAAATGACCTACCAAAATCATTAGGACCCAACTTCGGAATCCTCATTTTCATTTTATTATTATTTTTTTTTCCTTTAAATTTTGTTATCCTAAACTATGTTCATAAATATATATATATATATATATATATATATCAAAAAAAGAGTTTTCTTAATTTAACTATGTTTGAATTTAGATTTTTTAATTATAACAAAACTTAAATACAATACCTTAGATGATGTTCCTTAAATTTTGTTTTTTTATAAATTTAACGTGTTTATTTAAATAATTCAACTAACCGCATTAATATTTCTTTGTTTTTCTATTTTTACTCTTCCCCCCCCTTGATTGCGTTAGAAAACACTGCCCACGAGAAAAACCTCAGAACCCAACCTCTCTAGCACAGCAGAACTGAACCCCACAAGGCAGCTGGAACGTATGGTTCCTTATTGTTACCTATGGTAGCTATCAAATTCGAGAGAACACAATGAAAATAATAACTGGATTGTTTGGAGGTATCCAGCCTCCTTAGTATTCACTTTGATAGATAATTCAGATGCCTTCATTTGTAGGAATGGCAACGGGTCGAGTGTTTTCATACCCGAACCCGACCCGCAGATCTGCCTCAGAAACTTGGACCCGACCCGTTTATTAAACGGATTTTTTTCTTAACCCCAAACCCAGCCCGTCGGGTACCCCCAGTCCTCGCCAACCATGCCAAGATTTGGGCCTAAACTATGGCCCAATCCCCAAAATTTTGTTTTTTTGCCTGAAGCCTATACCGTGGCCCAAAATTTAAAAAAAAAAAAAAATGTTTGGCCAGAATCATTATTTTTGAAAATGTGTTTGCCCAGATAAAATCCTTAAATCTGGGCAAACAAAATTTTTTTTTATTTTTATTTTTATTTATTATATTAGCAGGAGTATACTTAGGTAGCTTCAGGAAATCATGGATGAACAGTGACCAAAGATATATGATTTCCCCTTTCAAAATCACAAAAACAAACACAAATCCTAACACAAATACAAAAATTTCAAATTTATATTTTTCCCATTCAAAATCACAAACATAAACACAAAATTTCAGATTTATGATTTTCCCTTTCAAAATCACAAACACAAACAACTCACATAATAGAGACAAAATGAACCCAAAAAAAAAGAAAGAAAAAAAAAAGAGAAAAAGATAGAGAACGAGGTGGTCCGGTGGAGAAATATGGAGGAAGCGAGGTAGCTGGACGTGCAAGTGATGGCCAGCGGTGAAGGGCTTCAGGCTAATCAGGCCAGCGGTGACAAATCTGCAGTTAGGGGTGAATGAGAGGGAGTGACCGAGTGAAGAGTGGGAGAGGAGAAAGAGAGTAGGAGGGCAGCTGAGTGAACTGATTGTGTGAAATGGGTATGGGATTAGGGGTTTTTTTTTTTTTTTTTTTTTAAACTTATATATATGGGGGTATTTTAGTATTTTCACTTATATACATAAACGGGTCGGGTCTGGGTCCGGGTTCAGGCCGAGTATTTGCAAAAACCCGAACCCGACCTGGACCCGCTTCGGGTTTTTTTTTTTTTAAACCCTTACCCGACCCTATAATTTATCGGGCCGGGTAAAATCTGACCCATTAGGGTCGGACCGGGCTGGGTATCTGTAGGTCGGATATAAATTGCCATCCCTATTCATTTGAAAATACTTCAGCAACTTAAATACAATATGGATAACTGATCAACCCAAAATAAAAGGATCACTACAACTCAACTACTAAAGATTCAGACTACTAAACAATCTTAACGTTAACAACAACGTTCTAATCAAATCTCCTAATTTGACTCAAACATGACTTTATTGAAATCAAATAAATAACAAACAATCACATAACATGAAAAACACAACTCCTGTTCCTCACGTTTCTCATACCAGCTAACTACTTCCTGCACGTGAAAGCAGCCCTCCATGGATCTGCTTCACGTGGTCAAGGAACCACTGGACACTGATACAAATGAACCCACTGCCTCACATGAGCACCATTAGTGTCTCTCTCCAAACTCGATCTGATAAAGCCCTAAGATTTAGAATTCCAAGTTGAGATTTTGTAGAAAAGAACAACACAGATTGCACGAAACTCAATTTTTTGAAGATTTATATATATATATATATTAACAAAATAAAATAAAAATATTTTGTTTTATTTAAGAGAAATACTATGTCTACAACATTTTCACAATAAATCCTATATGACAGTTTGTTACGAGATGTTATTGATGAAGTAGAAAAGTCATTTTAGTGGTAAATTCAGATTAGAACCAATAACAATTAACCACCTATGATCTATTGTGAAAATATTATAAATGTAGCACCTCAATTTATCTCATATCTATAGCGCTGCGTTGGTTTGTAAACAATCTGGTTTGAATTGATGGCCATGGGAAACATTTATTTACTAAATATGTCCTTGGGTTGGGAGTGGTGATTGTGGATTATGGTGGCCGTCTATTTTGTTAAGGTTTGTGTTCAACAAGTTCCTCCAACGGATGCCATTGTCGACAACAACGTTGGGTTAAAGTGGCCAGTTATTTCTTGTGTAATCTCGTTAGCGAATTTGGTGGATTTTATTCTGTTGTCTTCGTTAAACAGGAGTGTAATGCTGTGTTTGCTGAGTTTGATAATTTGGACAAGCAGAATAATTTAATTTGAGAACCTTAATGATAAGCCAAGAATGTATTGACCCTTTGTGATAAATTAACCAATTAATTAGTCAAGTGAATTAATTAAGTTAATTAACATGTAATACGTGTGGTAGCACAAACAAATCACCAACTAAGTAAATATGCAACGGAAAATAAAGTTGATACGGTGATTTGTTTTCGAATGGGGAAAACCTACACGGCAAAAGCCCCCACCAGGTGATTTTAAGGTCATTACTCCTGAAAATCCACTATTATCACAACAAGCGGTCACAAGTAAAGGAATTCCAGTACCTTATACCAACCTACAATTGAACCCTTATCCCAATACCCAATTGAACTTGTTCTGTAGTGACAATCTCTCTTTCAATGCACGGCTCCCAGTACGTGACCAACCAATCGATGTGTGGATCCCAGTATGTGGCTTACACACCAACTTGAGAAAGATGTTGGCCGCAAAGTTCTTCAGTTCATCCACACGATGAAGATCACGAAGCTCTGTGGTTACAAAACCCTATGGTGTACATGCACAACAACTTCTTGAAGAGAAAGATGAACTAGGGCAAAGGTCTCCGATTCACAATATGCTTGTGAAAAACCTATGCATCAAGTTGCACTCACTTGCATCAACTGTGACGGTCCTTAAAACAATTCTTATATATGTTTAGGGTTATGAGAAAAGAAAGCCCAAACATCTATACAAGGATTAGATGAAAACCAGAACTGAAAATCTGATTATCTTAAATCTCAATAGATACTATATCTATCGAGCAGCTGTCGAGTATCGGGCTTAAACAACCTTTTAAACCTCAATAGATACTAACTATCAAGCTAGCTGTCGAGATTTAAAATCTAGCACTTCTTCACTTGATTCTTGGATAGACTTGCATGGTTTAAACACTTGAACTTGAAACCTTGTTCCTTGAAGTATTAAACACATCCTAAATCTACCCTGTTAGGACATACGTGGTTCACATGTTAAGAACATATGTCATGCTTTTATGTAATTGGCTAATCTTTTGACAAAACGCACTTTACTTGTATTTGGGTAGATCTAAGATGTGTTGAAATAATCCAAGAAATCATGTTTCAAGATCAAGTGTTGAAGCCTTCAAGTCTGTTCAAGAAAACAAGCTAAAAGTGCAAATTCATTAAATCTCGATAGTTGGCTCGACAGCTGCATCTATCGAGATTAAGAAAGCTATTCTAGCCCCGTGTGCTTGACACCTGCTCAACAGCTTCTCAACAGTTTTTATCTGTCAAGGTTTATAAAATCAAAATTTTTGATCTGATTTCTTGGGATTCGTGGATGTGGCTTTGGGCCTTCTTTTCTCCTAACCCTAGACATATAAAAGGATTGTTTTAAGGGCCGTCAAAGTGTTCACAAGTTGCATAAGCATTGAGAAAACTATGTTCAAGCAAATTGTGATCTGAGACAAAGTTTTGACCTAGTTCATCTCTTCTGAAGAAGTTGCTGTGTACGTGCACCTTTGGGTTTTGTGACCAAGCATCTTCTTGATCGTCATCGCTAGGATGAACTGAAGAACTTTGCAGCCAACAAACTTTCTCTAGTTTGTGATTGAAGTCGAGTACTAGGATCTGCGCATTAGTTAGTCACATACTTGGGAGCCATGCATCAAAAGGGGAAATTGTCACTACATAACAAGTCCAATTGGGTATTGGGGTAAGGGTTCAACTATAGGTTGGTAAGGTACTTGGGATTCCTTTACTTGTAACCGCTTGTTGTAATAATAGTGGAATTTCGGGAGTGGTGACCTGAAAATCACCCAGTGGAGTTTTTGCCATCAGGTTTTCTCCATTCGTAAACAAATCACCGTGTTATTTATTTTCCGCTGCATTATTAGTTTATTGGTGATTTGTTTGTGGTACCACGCGTTTCCATTTTAAATTGATTAATTAATAACTTGGCTAATTAATTAGTTAATTTAATCACAATGGGTCAATTCGTTTTTGGCCTATCAAGTGGTATCAGAGCGGGCACACTCTGATTAGGTTTAATCTTTACTGTGTTGATCCATTGACCCCTGTTTGTCATGGATAGAGGACAGTCATTAATCATACCTCCTTTATTTGATGGCATTAACTATGCATACTGGAAAGTACGCATGAAAGTTTTCTTGCAGTCTTTAGATGAAAAGGTATGACAAGCTATGGAGATTAGCTGGACCAAGCCAAAAGAAGCACTGGCTGATTGAGATAAAGCTAAGATCAAGGCAGCAAACTTCAACAGTAGAGCGTTGAATGCCTTATTTAGCGCAGTCACCAATGAGGAGTTTAAGAAGATATCCTCCACAGAAACTGCAAAGGAAGCATGGACCATCCTCCATACAACCTATGAAGGTACAAAGGCTGTCAAGGATTCAAAACTTCAAAGACTCACTACAAGCTTTGAAGAAATAAAGATGGAGGAGGATGAGTCGTTTGATGAGTTTTATGCCAAGCTCAAGGACATAGTGAACTCAGCCTTCAATCTTGGGGAAACCATTCCTGAACCCAAAATTGTGAGGAAAGTGCTTAGATCTCTACCAAAGAGATTCCATGCAAAGATTACTGCTATAGAAGAATCAAAGGATATTGACAAGATTCCTTTGACTGAGCTGGTTGGAAACTTGTAGACCTACGAGCTAGGATTATCTAGGATTGGCAAGTTAGGTAAAGGCAAGAGCATGGCCTTGAAGGCAAAGAGCAGTGACACAGATGAGTCTTCCGATGATGAAGATTCCAAGATGAAGTCCTACATTACAAGGCAGTTCAAGAAGTTTATGAAGAATTCCAATGGGAGGAGCTTCGATAAGGACCGTAGACAATCCAGTTCTTCTCAGTTTAAGGGTCAAGACAAATGGAAGAAGGATGCTAAGGATGGCAGTCAGTACATTGTTCCTGTAGGACCAAAATGTTTTGGATGTCATGGTTTCAGTCACATGAAGCAAGAATGTCCCACATATCTCATGAGCATTAGGAAGAGTAAGGCACTTGCTGCAACCTTGAGTGACACTGAGCCTGAGGATGATTCTGACAATGAGAATGATGAAATCTTGAATGCCTTCATTGCCACAGTCAATCCTATTGAAGGGATTGTTGAAGACGTGGAAGAATAAGAAGAATTGGTGGATTCTAAGTGTAAGAAGATGGATGATCAAGATGATATCCATATAGCCTATGAGAAACTGTACAAGCTCTCTGAGAAGCATGAGAAACTGTAGAGGCTAGCCACCAAGAAACTCAGTGATGTGGAACTTGATCGTGAAGAGCTGTCCACAAAGTTTGATGAGGCTAATCAGACTATTGGATCACTGAGATTTGAGAACAATTTCTTGGCTGAGAAGACCAAGAAGCTTGAAGCAGAGCTATTTCAAGTCAGAGCTCAATTGGAGAGGACTTCAAGTGCAAAGCTTGATGAGATGCTCAGCATTCAAAAATCTGCTTCGGATCGAACAGGTTTAGGGTATGGTCTTTCTTCCTCTAATATTGCTTCTACTAGTGCTACTGTGTTTGTTCCTCCTGCTAATAATACTGAAATTGAGAACACTGATGTTAAAACTGAATTAGCTAGTGAGAACTTAGACAAGGGTAAATCTATCTTAGGAGCACCCCCTAAGCAGGATAAGAAAGATGTTAAAAACCCTAGGGCTAAGAAGGCTAACTCTCAAAAGCCTAAACAGAAGAAGCAGCATCTCTGTCATCATTGTGGAGCTGCCGGTCATACTTGACCAAATTGCTATAAATGGTTAGCCACTCAACAGAGCAATGGCATGATCGCATCTGGAAGCCAGAATCAGCTTCAATCCTCTCTTGCTCCTCTTGGTGATCTTCTCAAAGCCCTCATGTTCCTTTCGAACTTGAACGGTTTCAATTCTTCCCCCTCACCACCGGTTCAAGGATTTAATCAAAGGAAAGGTTCTTCCAAGGTGTGGAAGAAAAAGGACTCTAAGTGATTTTATCACTTTCTTCTATCTTCTTGTTTTTGTTTGTTGCATTACTTATGTGTTTTGCATTTTTTTAGTCAGTCTAGTTTTATGCTTTGCTTTGTTTAACATGTTTTTGGTTGTTTGTTTTCAGTTTTGTTTATTTTGTTTTTGATATAAAAATTAAAAAAAAAATTGAAAAATCAGAAAAATACAAAAACAGTGTGTGTTTTGTGTACTTTGGTACTTGTGTACCTTGGATGGCCATTGAAACAAAGTTTTCTAAACTTTGTATCTTTTGTAGCTTAGATGAGCATCTCTATGCACAACTAAGCAAGTGAGCTTTGTGGCTCTTGTTTGTGATGAGTAAGATTAAGTTATTTCTTGAACTTAACACTCGTATCACTCTTTTTGACGGGTAGGACTAGAAAATCCTAAGAGAAAGGCATAAATAACCATCTCACCACTGTTGCCCGCCAATCATAATATGACACCTGTATGCTTCGACATAGCAAAAGTGCAGTGTCAAAGACATCCGTATGCTTCGGCATAGCAAAAGTGCAATGTCAAATGCTTAACATCTTGGGTATTTCTTTTCTCTCTCTTATATGCCCATGCATGATATGCTAAATTTAAAAAAAAATGCAAAAAAAAATAAAAAAAAAAGCAAAAAGATAAAAAATGCTTTAAATATGATTGCAAGCGTGTATTCTAGGAGATGTGGGAGTTATAGGATGTACCTCGAAGGTGATAGTCCCCATCAAACAGTTATAATTGTGTGTGAGTTAAAGTGATTTTCTCATATCTCAAATCGTCATAACATGTATACACTTATGCAATCTTGCGATGTTTTTCATACACAACACGCAATATTCTTTGCTACTTTTGATACATGTGCAGGTACAATGTGATTTGGTCATCACAAGTTTTACATGTGCTATTGTATTCTCACTAAACTGTCTTGACTTGTTTTTGAAATATAAAATTTGTTAGACTTGTTTAGTGTGTGTGTGTGTTTTTGAGGATCCATGTGCTTAAAATTCTTATTGAGAGATGTTTTTGAGAGCTTAATATGTTGATTGAATCAGTGTTTGTGTTGTATGTTGGATGCATTCATGTCTGTGTTTTTCACTTCTCGAAAAACTGTTTTTAAAAGTAAGCTTGACACCTCTTCGATACCTCCTCGATACCTATCTGTTTGTCAAGCTTCTCAAACTTTTTCTTATCGCAATCCCGACACCTCCTCAACACCTGGTGGATCGATCAAGAAATCTCCTGCCTCCTCGATAGATTCTCGACACTTGGCCGATCGATCGAGCTTATGTCCTCAATCTGGTGTTTTATCCCTCGATACCTCCTCGACACCTTCAGCTGTCGTCGTTCTTTTTCTCGACACCTCACTTGATAGCTGTTTCGACACCTCATCTGTCGAGATTTACTAAGGACTCTATTTAAGCTCCTCGTACGATCTGAACCTCATTTCTCTTAATCTCTCTCTCTCGATAGCTTTCTGTTTTCTCTCCCAAACACTCTCATCTCACTCCAATCTTGCTCCTCAAGGTTTCTTCAAGCTTCCTCAAGTTTTTCTTCACTTGGTAAGCTTCCTATCGCTTCATTCTTCATGCATTTCATGATTTGAAACCTAGGTTTTGGGGTTTTTGAATAATTTTGGGGTTTTTCAAAATTGATAAGTTTTTCTTTTAATTTTGGGTTGGGTTTTCATTTAAATGTGTTTAAAACCTCATACATTACATCACATTTGCATTATAATGGTATTTTCATGCATTTATATGTGTGTAATATGTTTGTGTGCTGGTAGGATTGGATTGGGCTGAGCCTATGATGCTTTTTACTTTGCATGTCACATGCTCATGCATTTTCATGCATACGTACTCTCTTTTCAAAATATATTGATATATTTGAAATGTTTTGGGACTTTTCTGATTGTCTCCTTCTCTCTCTCTCTCTTTGTTTACGTTAGTTGTGTCTATGGCACCTAAACGTAAGTCTGCTCCGTCTCGGAACCCTCTTCGTTCTGGGGCATCATCTTCTTTTGATTATACTCCTTCTAACATTCGGTTCCGTGATGAGGATGCCCGAAAGGCTTTCTTGGAGAACTTTTCTCGACGAGGTGTTCATTCGGAACCCTCTTCATTCGCCGACACTGACCTTCCCGATGTCATTCACAGTCAGGGATGGGAGTCACTATGTGACGTCCCGGTCACTTGTCCTCTCGTGCTTATTCAGGAGTTTTACTCTAACATGCATGGGATTGATTCTTCAGTACCTCTCTTTCACACTCGCGTTCGAGGTACGCGATTTGCTGTAACACCGCAGCTTGTTGAGGATGTGCTTCGAGTTTCGAGGGTAGAGCATCCTGACTTCCCTGGTTGTGAGCGTCTGAGGACTGTGTCCAAAGACGAGATGATGTCTGCTTTCTGTGAGCACCCATCTGTTTGGGGTGAGCGTCAGTTTACACCATGTCGGCCTTTTGCTAAAGGTCCTAGATTTATGAACATGGTGATGACTTTTGTTTTACACCCACTCTCTCACTATAACTCTATCACAGAGCCTCGTGCTCGATTTTTTCTTTCTTTGTTAGAGCACCTCACTATAGATTTTCCTTCACATTTTATTCTTTCCATCATAGATGTGTTTAGGGATACGGCTACCTGTGATAAGCTCATCTTTCCTTCCGCTATCACGAGGATCTTACGCCATTTTTCCGTCCCTTTTCCTGTGTCCGACCATTTCACCTTCATGTGTGCCATAAACGCCGCTACCGTAAAACGTAGTAAGGCTCAGTTTAGGTCGCGACAGGAGTCAGCAGCTCCTCCCTCTGGTTTGACTCCATCTCGTTCGGCACCCTCTCGGTCTGCTCCATCGACATCTGCTCCCTCCTCTTCCATAAGCGATGTATCTCTTGGAGACATCATGGCGTAGCTGCAGTGCATGGATGCTCACCTTGATACACTCTCTATGGAGTTGTATCAAGTGAACGTTCGTGTCGGTCGTATTGCACGACGGCAGGCAGCTATGGGTGGCTATGCTTCTGAGGCTACTCCTTCACCACCTTCTCCAGTGGCTTCTGATTCTGATGCTGAGGATGATGATGATGATGATGGTGATGACGATGATGCTTCGGATGATGATGATGGAGATGCTAGCTCTACTGATGAGATGTCTACTTGACACTCTACCCTTTGTCTCTCATGACAAAAAGGGGGAGTAATTTTGGGATATGAGAGTAATCATCTTAGAGGGAGAGTTTGTATAGGACCTTCTTTTTGTTAAGGGGAGTGTTGTTGATATGAGGGATGTAGTGAGGATATGATGTATCTTTTCTTTTCTTTATATTATAGATACATTGTTCTTGTACATTGGGTCTTGTGATCATTTTTTACATACATTGTACTTATCTTCCTTATATGTTGATGTATGTTTCTTTCACCTACCTTACGTGTGTTGTTTCTTTTCTCTCTTTATACACATGCTTCTTATACTTGTATGCAATCTATTATTTCTGTTTCACACAAAGATGCCCTGATGAGTTTTGTTTAAAGTGTTTTAGAAATACAGGTTGTCAAAGTCTACTTGCCATAAACTCTCTTCTTGCAAAGTTTTTCAAGAGTTTATGTTAGGATAGATTTTATTGTATTAAACAAGTGAATATGAGTTGAGTGATTTATGACTTCTCTCATATGTTCATTTGTTAGCTGCGGTTTTGTCACGGATTGCCAAATGGGGAGATTGTTAGGACATATATGGTTCACATGTTAAGAACATATGTCATGCTTTTATATAATTGGCTAATCCTTTAACAAAACGCACTTTACTTGTATTTGAGTAGATCTAGAATGTGTTGAAATACTTCAAGAAACCATGTTTCAAGATCAAGTGTTGAAGCCTTCAAGTCTGTTCAAGAAAAACAAGCTGAAAGTGCAAATTCATTAAAGCTCGACAGCTGGCTTGATAGCTGCATCTATCGAGCTTAAGAAAGCTGTTCTAGCCCCGTGTGCTCGACACCTGCTCAACAGCTTCTCGACAGCTTCTATCAGTCGAGGTTTATAAAATCAGAAATTCTGATATGATTTCTTGGGATCCGTGGATGTGTCTTTGGGCCTTCTTTTCTCCTAACCCTAGACATATAAAAGGATTGTTTTAAGAGCCGTCAAAGTGTTCACAATTTGCACAAGCATTGAGCAAACTCTGTTCAAGCAAATTGTGATCGGAGACAAAGTTTTGACCTAGTTCATCTCTTTTGAAGAAGTTGCTGTGTATGTGCACCTTTGGGTTTTGTGACCAAGCATCTTCTTGATCTTCATCATGGATGAACTGAAGAACTTTGCAGCCAACAACACTTTCAAGTTGGTGATTGAAGTCGCGTACTGGGATCCACGCATGGGTATTGGGGTAAGGGTTCAACTGTAGGTTGGTAAGGTACTTGGGATTCCTTTAGGCTCCGCGTGGAAGGAGGGAATGAAATGGAATGGAAAGGAATAAAAAGAATAATTTTAAAATATACTTCTTTTCTCTTGTTTGGGAGTTTTAATGAAGGGAATGGAAAATCTATTTCCTTATTTGGGAGTTTAAGTGGGAGAGAATGGAATGGATATGAGGGAACACTCATTCCTCTCTATTTCCTTAAAACCTCAAATTTTCATTCCCTCGAAATAGGGAAGAATGGAAGGGAATGGAATTAGATTTAATGATTTTTTACTAAAACTCCCAAAATACCCCTATATATTCAACCCTTTATTTTAAAATAGGGGTCTAATAGTAATATTGTCATAAAATGATTCCATTCCATTCTCTCCATGTTGCTCCCAAATGGGATTACTTACATTCCATTTATTTTCATTCCTTTCCATTCCTTTATTTTAAAACATTCAATCAAGGTTACTTAATTCCATTCCATTCCATTCTTTTCCATTCATTTCCCTTACTTAAATACATTCCATTCCATTCCATTCTTTTCCATTCCCTTATGATCATCTCATTCCATTCTATTCCATTCCCTTATGAACTCCCAAGCGGAGCCTTACTTGTAACCACTTGTTGTAATAATAGTAGAGTTTCGGGAGTGGTGACCTGAAAATCACCCGATGGAGTTTTTGCCGTCAGGTTTTCCCCATTCGTAAACAAATCACCGTGTTATTTATTTTCCGTTGCATAATTAGTTTATTGATGATTTGTTTGTGCTACCACACGTTTGCATGTTAAATTGATTAATTAATAAAAATCAGAACTGAAAATCTGATTTTCTTAAATCTCGATAGATACTATATCTATCGAGTAGTTGTCGAGCATCGGGCTTAAACAACTTTTTAAACCTCGATAGATACTAACTATCGAGCTAGCTGTCGAGATTTAAAATCTAGCACTTCTTCACTTGATTCTTGGATAGACTTGCATGGTTTAAACATTTGAACTTGAAACCTTGTTCCTTGAAGTATTAAACACATCCTAAATCTACCCAATTACAAGTAAAGTGCGTTTTGTCAAAAGATTAGCCAATTCTATAATGACATATGTTCCTAACATGATTCACATATGTCCTAACACTAAAAAACTGCATATAAAGTACTGTACCTGAGTTTTTCTTTTTTAATTAATAGTTAATGGTATTTTAGATTAATTATTGTGGTATATTTATTTAATCATCTGTTTGCACATTCATTTTTTTAATTTTTGCATTATTCATAAAAATAAAAATTATCATTAATTGTTTTCGAAAACTTAAGACCATGCTAGATCAAAAATAATACATGGAAATAATTGTTCTTACATATGAAGTGACGATCTAGTTTGTAATGTGCTAGGAAATCGTTAAATACGAAGAATCTGCCATATTAGATTACGCTTTTGAATTGATTGAATTCATAAAATTTCATGGGCCCAAGATGTAAATAATAAATTTTATCTCATGAAAATATCTTGAAAAAAGTCACATAAAATTAATAATGAGAAAAAATTAAAATAAAGGCATCATTCAAATGCCATGTAGATTAGGTTCATGTATTTTGTTTACATGAAAAATGAAAAAAAAAAACTCTCATGAAATGATGAAGAATTGGTTGGAAGGTTTTTTTAGTTGTAATTAGGAAATAAGCCTCATATTTTCTTTTCATTATATTGTACCTTAGGCTAAAGACATCTAATTTTATTTATTCATCAATAAAATATATTTGAGATTTTCCTTAATTTTCTTTAGAACCAAACTAAGTGGTAACTCCATGTAAGCTTCTTAGGTTTTAGGGGGACAATATCTATAAGTGTATCTCTATCTTGAGATATGCCAACCAGTGAACACATAAAAAAAGAATTTATGATCTGCTTTCATAATTGTGATTTCACTAAGGATATTGAGAGGTATACTCCAAGATTAGGATACACTGGCAAATAGGTTCATTTTGTTTTCATTTGATTGTTATTGCTTTAATAACAATAAACTTTTCTTGATTACGCATTGCACTTGGTGCTGCTACTAGCATTATTTTGAGTGATTAGTATTAGTCTGGAAGCTCTTGTAGTAGCTTCCATGTGTTGCAATCTTCGTTTGACACATACATCATTGGAAGAGACAGAACCAGGATTTTGCTGCATAACCGTTGAGGTTTTTTTATTTTTTATTTTTTATTTTTTCTGTTTATTTATTTTGTGCATATGTTACTGGAGAAATTATAAGATCCACATGGTGGACAAGTGATGTGGTTTACCATTTCACTAAAAAACTTCCACCTGTTTAAAATTGTTAGTTAGAATTTTTTTTTTTAAAAACAGAAATTAATTACTGACTTAGCAATTTTAAACAAGTGGAAGTTTTTTAGTGGAATAGTTGACAAGTGACATGGTCCATCAGAAGACTTTATAATTTCTCCTGTTACTGGGTAAGAATAAAAATATTTTTTCAAAAAATTTTAAAGGGGTTGTTTGTTTTGGGTAAAATAGATTGATTGGGATTAACTTTTTTTTAGCTTTACTTGGTAATTTTTGTTGTTTGATTAATTTTTTTGGCCTTACATATTTTGTTTTATATTTTAGATTTATAAATTTTTTTATGCCCTTTCAAAAGGAGGAAATGCTAGAGTTACAAACTATTTATACAAATTATAAATGTGTTGAGTGGTTATTGATATATGAAAAAATGATTTAAGTGGTAGGCTCAAATATGAACCAATAAAAATTTTCTATCTCAATAATTTATAAAAATGTTGTAAAATAGTTTGTGACTACAACACCATTTCTAAAAGAATCAATGATATTAGTAAAGTATAATTTTATAGAACAAAATTATTAAAATTGGTACTTTTATATATATATATATATATATATAAGTAAATTGGGAGTGGCAATTGCCCCCACGTCCATGAAGCACAGTAACTTATCTGAAATTCACCATCAAGCTCTAACCTCTCCTAACCTTTCTCCTCCATATCCATAGGATTGATCATTGAGAGAAAACTACAAAGAGAGAGAGGTACGGCCAAGGTTAGGGTTGATAGGGAATTGGGATGAGATGAGAGACACAAACACAGAAATAGACACAAAGAGTAAAATAAATATAAAAGGGTTAGGGTTCTCAAGTTATATACTACTCGTAGTCGTTGTGCCATTTGTGTATATTCAATTCTTGAGTTTTAAGATTTTTTTATTAAAAGAAAATTGATTTTTTTTTTTATTTTTAAAGACGAGACTTATGCTAGACCAAGCATAATTATACATAAAAATAAATGAATTCACAAAATAAAAAACTTAACAAGATTAGAAACTGTTATTCAATTCAATTGGAACGTTTGACATGTATGGCGGTATGGGCATGCTATATTCTCGTTACTAGGCTTAGAATCACGATACACCTGTGATACGTCCCAAATGAAACTAGTTTTTGTCAAGGGCAGTGCTACGTATTAGTTCGGGTGGTCACATGATCGCACTGACCTACAATATATATATCCTTAAAAAAAATTAAAATAAATGGACTGTTGACCACCGGAAAAATATTGGAATCCACTACAATACAAAAAATTGGGGCTATCCCAGTGTTTTTAAACGCCAACACTTTTAAAAGCGCCGGTATAGGTCCTGGCAGTTTTGAAACCCTATCTCAACGCTTTTTAAACTGCTGCTATAATGGGCTTTTTTTTTTTTTTTAAAATACAAGCTATAGCGGCAGTTTAAAAGTCCTGAGATAGGTTTTTTTTAAATATAACCTATAGCGGTGATTTTAAAAGCGCTGCTATAGGCCTTTTAAATATAGGCAAAAAGGCTTATAGCGGCGGTTTCAAAAGCGCTGCTATAAGTCCTTTAAAAAAAAATTGGGCAAAAATGTTGCATTTTAATTTCTCAACCTGTCTATAGCTAAACCAAAATCAATATAAAATAAAGGACTAGATTTTGCTAAAAATAAAATTTGACCCTCCAAAGTCTTTGCCTATTGAAGGTTGAATAAAAAAAAAAAAATCCCAAACAAATACAAATTATCCCAAAGGCCCAAACAACAACACAAATCAACTCAAAAAATTTAACAAATAAATTATACACTAAAAATCTTGGTAACCCTCATCAGCTTCTCTACAAGCTACAAAAACTATTTTGGTCTTGACCAATAGCTAAACCACCAAGCCCAAATTGCCCCAAGATCGACATACCCTCCGCCCTTGTCTACTCGTCGCTCTTCGGCGACTCTGCCCAATCTACCGCTGTCATCCACCTATCAATTTGGGATCTCAGTAGTCAATTATCTCTCTCTCTTTTAAACTGAGTGGGTTGGTGCCAATCCTAAAGTCAAAAGTGTACATCTTCTTCATTATAGGTACTGTTATTCATAAAATAATTTTAAAAATAAGGAACTGGGGCATGCATTGGGCCATGGGCCACTCACTAGGTTCTGCATTTAGAATTGTTTTCTAGAGCATTGGCATCAAGTGTGCCAAAAGCTAAAATTTTGGCATTTGGCACACCAAACACCAAAATTCATGCCTCATGAGGTTTATTTCGCATTTGTTACAGTATAGTTCTACTATTAGAACTGTATAGCTAAGAATGTTTAAATATTTCTTATTATTCTATATTAATTTTCTCTCTCCTCCATAAGTCTCTCTCTCTCTTGTCCTTAACCACCGTTGATCTCACTAGGCCACGCCGTTGATTTCACCCTCCTTAGCCACACACGGCCGTTCTCGCCCTCCTCCTTAGCCACAATGCGGATCTCGGCCTCCTTTTATTACTTTTTTGGTTATTTTGTTGTGGGTATTTTTTTTGGGTGGTTGATGTGGGTTATGTTTGGTGCTTGTATATTTTTGGATGGTTGTTGTGGGTTGTGTTTATGATGACTAGTGGTGGTTGAGTTGATTTTGGGTTGTGGTTATGGTGGTCAGTGGTGGTTGGTTAATTTGAGTTGTAGTTGGTTGATTTTTAGTGGTGGTGGGTTTGTAGTAATGGTGGGTTGTGGTGGGGGTGGGCTATGGGTGGTGGTTGGTGGTGGGCAATGGGTGATTCTGTGGTTTGATAGGTTTGTATTTTTTTTTTTTAAATATTGTAGAAGTTTTTCAAGGTTATTTTAATATGTTGTATATATTATTATAATGTATTGTAAGAAAAAAAAAATGCAAGATTTAATGTATGCTATAATGTTAAATGCTATGTTAAAATAGATGAAGTTGGTTTTGGTGTTGTAAAATAGCATTTGGGATAGTAAAGCTAATGCTAGTTCTCTTAGTGTGTGTGAAAGTGGGTGATTCATCTTTATTACCATATGAATTGTTGTTTATTGTTTGTACATTTTATTTACCAAGGCCATGGTGTGTGGTCTAATGCAACAAGAAATATTTGAGTTGAGTTGAATTGTTTACAGAGTAGTATTATGGATAAAAAAAATTTAATTTTTAAGAAAAACTTTTCTTAATAGAGTAATATTATGCACACAACAACAATAATGCAACAACAAAAACTATAATTAAGTTGAATTTTCATCTTGATAAAGTGTATACAACATAAATTCTTAAGATGAAAACTCTGTAAATAAAATTTTGAAGCTATCATGCAACGATTTTAAAATATGAAAACTTATAGAAGAAAATTTTAAATTTTATGTATTTCAAGTATTTGCGGTTTTTTAATGTTGATATGTACACGTTCTTTTTATTATATTAAATTTTGTATAATTTATGTTTCTTGATGATGACCACCTTGAAAAAAATTCCTAGAGCCTCCCCTAGTTTTTATGCCAATGTATAACCCTGATTAGCCAGGTTCAAACCATAGTCCTAATGTACAATTAATTCTTCAGAAGCTGTATAGTTTCATTTCAGTCAATTTCCAAAATCATATTACCGAATAAATTATACAAAATTCTTCAGAGCAGGTTCATACGTGCTTGATCCAGATTGGAATAAAAATAGGAACTTTTTAAAATTCAAAGTTCTTTCTTTAAATAAATCACATTACCGAATAATTAAATAAAATATCTGAAAGGAGAGAAAAAGGAATAACAAATTATTTTATTTATAAGAACTAAATACTGCACTCTATACCCTTCATCTAAGGTCTTTAAGTTGAATCAACATCTTCTGTCCCACACTCCTTGTACCACTTTGTGTTCTGTTAGGATTAGTGCCCTTAAATCCTATTGTATGATGCTATAAATGATATTATGTATGACATGATGTATGACTTAATATTCTGATTAATAAAGTTGTTTTATTATTATCTGAAGTATTGGTAACATGAATATTTGGACATTATCATATAGTCCATGAGATGCATAGTATATGATTTATGTGAAAAGTCACAGAAGATATGAATTACAGATTCTTTGTAAACTCAAAATTTTAGTTCGTAGTCGGTGATGAAATTGGACATTTCATCTGCGAAGACTATAACTTGTCAACTAAGATGATTTGTCTTGATCATGTAAGTGGTGACTTTTAGTTGATATGTTGATATGTTTTAAGAGTTAAAACATATTGAACTGAACCGCTGTGAGATTTATTATTCTCCTAATGACTGTCAACTGAATAATAAATCTCATGACTTATATTTGCATGAACTCTTAATTATGAGAGAATAATGGACCTGATCATGAAGTGTCGGTTGTTTTGATATATCAGGAGTGAGATCTAAAGTTACGATCAAAACCTCAGTATGTTGGGCAGCCACATTTTGTGTTGATGGAACATATATTCTCAAGATGGAATTCATAGTCTCTTAACGGAGATATAAAATATTCCCTTGAGATAAGTTTAATGGGTTCAGTTATTCAAAGAGTTAGGCCTAACGACTTTAGTAAGAAATTACTAAAGTATATATATATATATATATATATATATATATATATATATTTATGAAATTGAATTACATAAATATATGGTGAATAACTTAAAAGGATTAAACCGGGTACTCAAGGATGAAGATGTAGTAATTTACAAAGTGGCAGTCTGCTTTCATAACTTTGTATTACTACGAATATTTTGTGAAGGGGTTGCATGTATAATAAAGTCTTGGGATATAATTTATTAATAAGGCCTAGAATGCAATTATATTTATATAGTGGTATTAAATATAATTAATGGTAACTTTGGACTTGTCAATAGTTGACAGAAAAGCCCAAGGCCCATTGGAGCTAGTGTCTTATTGGTCCCTTTTGGTCCCACTTCAAGCCACATACTAAAGCCCAATTGGAAAGGCCCAAAAGGCTAGCCCAATTAGACAATCAGTTATTAGGAGAGAAACATACAAAATTTTATAACACACAACAAGTTTGTGAAATGGTGTGTATGTGTGAGTGAAGCCACTCAATTACTCTCCCTTGGAAATTGATTGAGAAACCACACATCTTGGGCGATAGTGGAATTGGAGTGAAGATTGAAAGTGTTCCTGAGAACTTTTGATCTTTGGTTTTGAAATTCACTATACCAAGGTACTCTCTCTTGTTCTATATTCTGAAACATACTTAATGCATGTTATCAATTCTGAATGAAGTAGATCCGTTATTTTTCCGCTGCGTTTATGCATATTTCCAACATGTTCCACAAATAAAAACCTGACATGTATCCACAATTTTAAGCAAATCCAAAATTTATGCTTATTCTTATTTTAATTACCTAAAATAAATTTATAGCCAACACATCCCATTGCTACCACCACCAGTAGTCGAGGTTAGCGACAGCAATAACACCACCTTTCCACTTCCACCAAGGTTTTGAGCTGATTGGGAGAGGGAGAGTTAGGAAGCGGTGGATCTAACACAATATTGGATGAATGGAACAAAGAAAATCCTATCATATTCCCACCGTCACCTCCACCAACCTTCACCGGAGTCAACTCCATCAAAGCAGCCATTTACAGCCATCCAACCTTTGGCTCTACGAAGGATCTGAAGCCTATCACGTCAATTCCTCAACTCAAACCACTAGAATTTTCTTCTAGAGATCCTTTTGGTTTTGATTGTTGGGTTCACAATGTAATACATAGATTCTTTTGATTTAGATTCAATAGCCTTTACACTGGATTTGTTTGTGTTGTTTTACCCTCCATCTTTTATTGTTGTTGTTTCTTAATTAATTAAATTTTTTTTTTTTGTGTGAAATAAATTAACTGCTAAATACACACACAAACATGCTTAATTACACCCTCTCACCAAATGCAAACACATTACTTTACTCAAAGTACCATTACAAAAAAGCTTAACTCTTGTAGTAGTAGAGTAGGGCTTTAAGCAATGTTGTTTCTTAATAAACAGTAAAGAAAGATGAGAAATAAAGTCAAATTTGTTGGTTTTTTGGGTGGTGAAGTGATGGTGGTTGGCAGGATTGGCTTAGATCTCCAGTGGTGATGTAGATCAAGTGATGCTGGTGTGGACACAACGGGAAAATAAGTCACCACCTAGTTTTGAAATGGCCTAGGAACCATGAATATAGCATCCTTTCGAGGAAGGACCACTAATCTTACTACCAAAGTATGAGTTTAGAGTTTAGGTACGTTCTTGGGAAGGTATTAGGCACCCAAGACCACCCAACCCTAAGGTTGGCTTCCTCTCATTGTGTCTTGCGTCTTAATCTTATTAAAGGCATGTCCAATATTGTTATCTAACTCACACACAGGCTAGCATACATCTAACAATCAATATGGCATCAAACATCCCTAAACATACACCTATCATACTTCCATCATTCTATATCACAACCCCAAGCCTAGCATACATCTATCATGCTTCACAAAACATCCTAACATACATCTAGCATGGCATCTCATATCAAAGCATAAACCCTAACATCCATAGCATAGAAAACATGTCAACTCATAAACCCTAGCATAAATCTAGCATGGCATCTCATATCAAAGCATAAACCCTAACATCCATAGAATCGAAAACATGTAAACTCATAAATCCAAGCATACATCTAGCATCACATCCATCCAAGGTGGCAAACATGCATACAATATGTTAAGGCAGAAGCATAAACATGGCAACATCGAAAGATCATATTGAAAGCATCAAGAACAAAAACATGCTTATTCAAACCACTATATCATGCTCATCAAAACTAAACATGATTACATCCAAACAAATGCACGTACATGTGAATGCATGACTTACCTTACTTACCTCGCATCATAGCACCTATGGCATCAATGCATGAACATGTGAATACGTGTTCATAGCATTAGCATTTAAACAAAGAAATGAGAATAAACCCTAATTTGGACATGTTGAAGGTAAACAACAACCAACATTTGAAACAGAGACTCAAAACTATATGCAGATACACGGGGGATCAAAGCAAGAGTATAGCATGTGAAACGAATAAAGAAAACAAAGCAAAACATAAATTAGGGTTTCTGGAAAACGACCTACGTACGAACAAAGAATCTGGCATGTGTAGGATTTGACACATGTACGCACGCACAAAGCATGCGTGCGCAAGGTTGTTCAAAACCCTAACCTAAGAATAGCAAACACAGAAACAAGGCAATACTTAAAACTGTAAATCTAACACCCTAACATGCTTTAAAATAGAAACAAGACTAAACTTAGGCTAAACAAACATGTTATAACATAAAAAATAAGAAAAAGCAAATAAACAAGATTAAAACATAAACTAAAAGGAAGAAATGAAAGAAAGGTTACAAACAAATACCTCAAATAAAAAAGAGAATCTTGAGACAGCAATGCAAGATTCAAAAGAAACATTTTCTATTTTCATTACAAGATGCAGGACAATGACTATGAGGCCCAAACTCTCTAGTTTTTTTTATTTATTTATTTTTTTATTTATTTATTTTTTTTTTTTAGAGCTCCCTGGTATTTATAATAACTAGAAAGTTTGATTAAGGTATCATTAAATTTTCTCTTTTATTTATTTATTTTTTGTCTAAATACAAAATTTTTCAATAATTATGACAGTTACTAGTATGTATTTATTATAATTGTGCTTTTAAATTAAATTAAGGGCACATTTGGTATATTGAATAAATATTACAATAGGAATAATAGTATTTAGACAAAAATTCAAAACTGACCCTTTAACTTTCATCATTTGTCATTTCAGTCATCTTTCATTTTTGTCATTTTAGTCCTTTAAATTTCAATTTTTGTCAATTTAGTATTCTGTTAAAAGTCAGTTAAATGGTGCCGTTAAGTGAGTCAAAACGATGCCATTTTGGCTCTATTTTTTATTTATTTTAAATTTGGAATTAAAAAAAATAATAAAAAACTGTTATTAAAAAAAAACACTGAAAATTGGGGGATTAAGAGAGAGACACAGATTGACAAAATTGACTAAATCAAAGTAGTTCACGACTTTCAGACTAAATCCCTAGACTTAGCATACAAATCAATCAAAGCAGTCTGTATAACTAAATTTTGCTCAAACCTAGTTCTCAAAACAACACAATGAACCTCCTTTCCTGTCCATAATGCATTCAGAGCCGAACACGCCTTGATGACAAATGGAAATGTGTAATCATCAGAAGGGCAATTTGAAACCTAACAACTCAGATAGAGAAATAAGACTTCTTTATATAGACAATTATTGCATAGACACCTGATCATTAAATTCTGCAAGACCAAGCTCGGCTTTTCAATTCATTGGAATAAAGAGAGAGCTATATTTGGAGCACCTAGATAAAAGCAAGAATTAAGGAATTCTCCTATGATAAACTCGTGCTCAACTAGACCTTTCACGATTAGAACTGACATCATAGGCTTCAAGTCTTCTACGTTTTGGCAAAGCCTTATCAGACGAAGACATTCGGTTCCTAAGGGATTGCTTGCATTTGCATAATGAAAGGAAAGTTGTTCACGGCAGGGGATTGAGAGGTTGACCCAGACCTAACAACACCACTTAACTGACATCTAACATAATACTAAATTGACAAAAATTGAAACTTAAAGGATTGAAATGACAAAAATGAAAGTTAGAAGACTGAAATGAAAAAAGATGAAAGTTAGAGGGTCAGTTTTGGATTTTTACCTAATCTTTATTATCATAAATAAATGATGTTGTAATAGAATGACTTTTTTTTTTTTTTTGAGAATATAGAATTACTAAAATTTATTCATATGTTTGGCTATGACACTACATCTATATTTATTAGACACATTACCTATAAAATTATATTTCTTAAAAAATATATGAGAGAGAGAGAGAGAGAGAGAGATTGTTTATATTTAAAAATATATGTGTATATATATATATATATTATATTATAAGCTATTGCACCTATTAAGAAAATAGTTATTACTCTCCTTTTAAAGAGAAATAAACATAAAAATAAAAATAAAATACAAAGAGGAATAATTATTCCTCCATTTAAGGAATGTCTATTACTTTTAATAATAAATTATAATTACGATATGAATGTTAATATTTATTATTGTGAATAAAATATGCTATAATGGAATGACTAAACCTATTTATATGTTTTGTTGTGACATTACATATATATATATATATGAGATATCTTACCTATACAATTATATTTCTTAAAATAATATTTCTTTTTAATTTGAGAAAGAGATATTATCTTTTTATGATTTTATATTTTATAATTGTTATGTGCATAAGGAAATTTTGTATTTTTTTAATAAAAAATGTATTAGAAGTTATTGCACCAATTTCTCAATTTAAGAAATAGCTTTTAGAGAGAAACAAACATTAAAAACAAAAAAGAGTAGTAACTATTTCTCAATTTAAGGAATAACTATTAATATTAATAAAGATGAAACCATAGATAGATATTACACATGAATAGTCATTCCATTATAGACATATAGCCTACCAAACATGACCTAAATATATATTCTATCATTAGAAATTCATTATGATTATATTTATATATGAAATTATATATAGTACAACTTAATTAAAGAAAATATGATATATTAAGATTCTATATGAAAATTTAATTATAGAGTAAAATTTAAATTCAATTCAAATATATATTAGAATAGTTACTTATAAACTTGTGAGGTTTCAAAAATTTATTTGTTACAATATTATAAGGTCAGCAAAAAGTCAAACATCTTTTAGTTTCATACATATTATTGTATATATATTTATATATATTATAGATGATGATATTGCTAATTGTAGGCTTTCAACCATTAAAATGTCTTCCAAAAAAATAGGTTTATATCCACACTTTAAAAACATGGGTATAGCTCCTAAAAACTCAGGTATAGGTACCTATATCGGCGCTTTCTATAGCAGCATTTTGTAGTGTCAAATTTACACCATGGCAATAGACCCGACTAGTCTATACTAGCATTTTTAAAAGCGTAGATATAGGTCTTTTACCTATAGCGGCGTTTTAAAACACTGTTAAAGGATTTTTTTTTTTAATTTTTTTTTATTGGCTTTAAACCCCACTAAAACCAATTAAGAACGCCCCTACAAGTTTTTTTTTTTTTTTTTTTTTTTTTTTTTTTTTTTTTTTTTTTGAGCTACCGTTTTTAAAATGCTGGTATTGAAAAGTTAACTATCCTATTTTATACATTGAATAGAGAAGTAAATAACTAAGTAATCCTCAACTCAAAAAATACCACAAGTGTCATATTCCATAACGAGAATCCCTTGATGTAGACTTCTTGTAGCAAAAGAACACTCATCAATCCTAACCATAATCATCACCCTGAATATAACAAAGGCAATAGTATAAGATATTTAACACAAATAAATTTTTTTCAACTCAATGCAATAAAGTAATTTTCATAACGATAAATTTGTTTGTAATAGAGTACTATATGAATAAGTAATAGAGTACTATATGAATAACGATAAGTTTCCATAAAATTTTCTTTTTGGTTGATGATGATGTGCTGAAATCATCAGTGAGTTGTAGGCTCCAAAGCACTCCAATGGGTACCATTGGAATGAGAACAAAATGGACCAAACAGAAGGCACTGGTGTGGTACCGGCCAAGAACCCTCCAAAGGTCAAGTTAGTGAATGAGAAATCTTTAAGAACTCTATAGTGAGAGAGCTAGGGATTTTCTGCGTACCTGAGGAAAGAAGAGGTTTGGTCCTTATATAGTGGTGAGTAGTGAATCGAGATCCCTCAGAAGTAGGGATCTTTCCTTGTGGAGGGTATTTGGTATTAGGGTTTCCGTGATTATAGGTGTCTTTCCATATGAGAAAGAGACGTGAATGTGATATGGCCTTGGTACGTGTTGCACAAGATATTTTCATGCAGGAGTATTCGTGGGGACCACGCATGGAAATGTAGGACCCGTTGGCTTCCCCGTTCCGTTGGTCTTATGGTCAATCGTCGCTTTAGCTTTCCTGTCGGTATGGGAGATATCTGACGGCTTTGGGGTCGTCCGTTTTGCAAGTGTCGTTCGTTTATCAAGGATCCTCCGTCACATTTCCGCAAAGCTGACGACCTTGCAAAGGTTGTTCGCTCTCTTTGCCTTCTGTTTATAAGTATTTGTTTCTGTCAAAATACTCCATGGCTTCGTCGGTCTTAGCTAACTGGCTGTGGAGTATCGTAAGCATTAATTATGATTTTTTTGAAAAGGGTGTCATTAAATGTCCTTAAGTAGTTTTGTCTTAAATGCTAGGTGACACGTGGCACTAGCTGGTTGGCCTCGTTTCCAATCATAGGCGTTGCTTCATATACCGTGCTCCCTTGCTCTATCAATAGTTCCTCCCCTCCTCTTTATTTTTCTTTACTTCCTTCTGAGAGCTTTGTGAGACCTAGAGTTGTCGCACCGTCATTCAAACTACCAGTCGCTAGTAACCTGTCACCTTTCGAGGGAACTGTCGCCTCGATCCTTTGTCCATTTCTCCTTGTAAGTTCTCTTCTCTTTATTTTTAATTTCTACTTTTGTGGTTAGTCGTCTTTTGTGTTTAGAGACCTGTCAAATAGGTTCTTAGAAAACCTCTGTCGCTTGTAGGTGGATAGATGTCAGAGAGAGAAGCGATGAGTGAATTGTTGTCGTTAATCCGTGAGGGTGCGGGCTACGACAAGATCTATCCGTCAGGATGTGAGCCTGAGGAAGATTTCCCTCGGTCCCTAGAAATGGAACCTGTAGAAAAAAACATAGTTTGTATCGCATACAAAATATACGCAGCGCAATTAATAACATGTACTATGTAAATTTTAGAATTTAAGAACAAGAGAGTGTACCTTGGTGCGGTGAAATTCAAAACCAAATATTAGAAGTGTTAGGTTCTAAGGCTTTAGGAACTAAATGTATTAGAACTTCATTTTGTATATGTTGGCAAACCATGATCAAAACAATGAGTCTAGGTTTAGGCTTGCTCAAAGTTTGTTTAAGTGTAAGTTTGGATTGAATGTTTTGTAGGAATTTACGGTGTAAAATTGCAAGGCTCAATCGATCAAGAATCACAGATCAGAAAATTATGCAAAAATTTCAAACATAGCCTAAACCCATATGATGTGTAGAGTTTAGTGTTTCACTCCTAGTATAAAAGGCAAAATCCTAGCTACATTTAAGAGGTCTTTATTGAGTTGTGTGTTGAGTCTTTTGTGAGATTTTAGAGGCTTGCACCATCAAACACACACATAGAGCTATCTAAATCAAGATTCACATCAAGAACTTGATGGTTGTTTCAGTTGCTGCATAAAGAACATTCAAGGAACAACAAAACCTTTGAGTGGAGTCTCAAAGTCGTAAGTAGGAGAACTTGTGGTTGTAGCAGATTCAAGAAAGAAGTAGTCTGTAGATTTGGAGTTAGCACATGGTCGTGATAGTAAGTTTCTACATGTGGTAGCATTAGGATATTAGTGGTCTAAGTCCTTTTGTAAAACATCAATTCTTTCATAGTGGATCAGTTTTTACCTTGAGGATAGCTAGGTCAAATCCTCCACAGGTTTTTTACCGGTTTGGTTTTCCTAGGTCATCAGTTCTTTGTGTTCTTTATATTTTCCACTTCATGTTTATTTGTGTTTAACCTAATCTTGAATAACAATCTTGTTAATCAATTTAGTTTAATATTAGGTTAAACATTTTGTGACAAGGGGTCAAAAAACCTAACGAGAAGTACTTGGGAACACTTTTAATCTTCACTATGGTCTCTCAATCAGTTTATACGTATGAGTTCAAGGGAGAATAAGAGAGTGGCTTACACTCACATACACACCATTTTCATACCTTACTAAATTCTGTATATTTCTCTCCTTATATATAATTGATTACCTAATTGGGCTAGCCTTTTAGGCCACTCCAATTGGGCTTTAGTATGTGGCTTGGAGTGGGACCAAAAGGGACAAATAAGACACTAGCTCTAATGGGTTTTGGTCCTTTCTATCAACTCTTGACAAGCCCAAAATTACCATTGATTATTGTTAGGTTCTAAAGGTTTAGGAATTTATGTATTTAGAACTCTAATTTGTAATGTTGGCAAACCATGAACAAAACAACATGTTTAGACTTGTTAAAGTATGCTCAAAGTTGATTAATTATTGTAAAGTTGGAATCGAGAGACTGTAGTTGCATTGGGGCAATTCGGTTTGGCTCGATCGATCGAGGAATAGATTCGATCGATCGAAAATCGATCAGATTGCGTTTTTCTGCAGTATTCCAACTCAGCCCTAGCTCATTAAAATGTTTAGGGTTTTTATGTTTTTGCCCTAGGTATATAAGGCAAAACCCTAGCCACGTTTTAGTGCTGCTCAAGTTGTATTGTTGCTCATACATTGCGGTTTTGTGTAAATCTCTTGTGAGATCTAGAGGAACTTTCCTTTACACAAAGCTTAGGATTTTCTAGATGGAGATTACTTCAACATCTTGATGATCAACTTGGTTGCTGCCTTTGAAGCTTAAAGAATATCAAGCGTGGGTGCTTGTAGCTGATTGAAGAATTCAAGAAAGAAGGAGTCGGTGGATTCGGAGCTTGCACGGGGTCGTGTTAGTAAGTTCTACTGGTAGGTAGCATTAGGAAGTCGAGCGGGGAGCTTGTAAGTCCTTTTGTAAGAACTTCAATTCTTTCATAGTGAATTCAGTTTTGCCTTGAGGATCGGTGGGTAAAATCCTCCCCTGGTTTTTTACTGGTTTGGTTTTCCTGGGTGATCATATCATGTGTTATTTATTATTCCGCTGCTATATATTTTCATGATATGATTGTTTGATTGTTTTAACCTAGAATTGCTTAATTTGACTAAGTAACAACTTGGCTAATTAACTAGGCTACTCAATCTGGTTGTGTGTTAAGGGGTCTAAAACTGTTCAAGTGGTATCAGAGCAGGTAGCTCTTTTTGTCTGAGATTTTTTATCTCTGAGCTGATTCTTGACCCCTGTTGTCATGGATTCTTGGAAAATCTTTTTGCTTATTTGTCAACTTATCTATTTGTTGTCTTTGCCTTTTGTTGTTTTTGTTAAATCTTTCTTTAAGTATCTTGGCATAATCACATGTGATAAGAATTATGTATGTTATACTGCTTTAACCGCCTTAAAGGCACGTGATTCTTGTCTTTGGTATTTGGATAGTGGTTGTTCCAGGCACATGACAGGAAATAAAGGTTTATTCAAAACACTCTTTTGAAGGAAAGATTGGGACAGTCACTTTTGGAGATAGAAGTAAATCTATGATCAGAGGCATTGGTACTGTGGACATTCCAGGATTACTAGTGTTTGAAGATGTTTGGTATGTTGATGGATTGAAGGTCAATTTACTCAGCATAAGTCAGATTTGCGACAATGGATTAAATGTTCTTTTCACCAAGTATGAATGTGAGATACTTGATGGAGGAGGTGACTGTATGTGTGTTGGTGTAAGGACAGCTGACAACTGTTATGGCATAACACCAAGTGTAAACAACAAGTGCTTTAGTGCAAAGATTGATCAAGTTGATTTGTGGCATCAACGGTTGGGGCATACCAGTCATAAGCAGTTAGAGAAGATTTCCAAGTGTGAGGCAGTTATCAGTTTACCTAAATTTGATAAGATTGATAAATGCATTTGTGGACCATGTCAGATAGGTAAACAAGTAAAATCCAAGCATCCGTCTGTGACTGGTGTTCAAACTTCAAGACCTTTAGAGTTATTACACATTGATCTCATGGGTCCTGCCAGAGTTCAAAGTTTGGGTGGAAAGAAGTATATTCTAGTTGTTGTGGATGACTTTACTAGATATACTTGGGTTGTGCTTTTGAAGGATAAAGTTGAGGCTCCTGAGAAGCTAAACGTTAAGAGAAAGATATGGGCTGAGCGTTCTGTTCATTTAGATGAACTTGATCCTGCCATTAGGGTAAACTTTAAGCGTAGGGGCTAGTTACCCTTGGTGGATATTTCTGATCCTCCTCCAGCATCTGCCTTGATTAGAGAGTTCTACTCGAACATCTCTATCCGCGTCTATGATTCCAACACTCTAGTCAAGAGTTGGATACGAGGCGTAGAGTACTCCATTACTCCTCAGATAGTGGCTGATGCTCTAGGGGTACCTTTGGTCCAGAATCCTGTATGATGTGTCTCCCGAGATTAGTGATGTCTTGTCTTACATCACTGGGACTACTGTCTAGTGGGGTTCTAATCCTAGGATCACCTCTGCTGAGCTTTCCGGGTTGCACTGTTTATTCTTTAGGATAGCTTGTGATTCTATCTGGCCCATCTCTCATGTTCACACCATTCCTCTCGAGAGGTGTGTATTTTTGTATGCTCTGGTTACTGATGCTCCTATTAGTTTTCCCCATATTTTTCATCGTTCTTTGAACGATGTCTATAGGAGTTCATCTACTGCTCATGCTCTTATTCATCTTATTTTCATTCATAGGATTCTCCTTTATCTTGATCTTGGTGGCTTCCCTTCCTCTGAGAACGTTCATGTGATAGCTCCTATAGGTGCGTCTTTTCTTAGACAGAGGGCTGCTCATCTTCGAGTTGGCTCTAAACACCCTAGGTCTGAGCCGTCTAGTAGCGAACCTCCTCCTTCTTCTTCTGCAGGTATTGCTGGTGAGGATGTTCCTGATCCAGTTGGTGATGATGCTGCTGCTGCTGATGTTCCTCCACCTCCTTCGACTGACTTTGATGTTCGTCGTACTCTGGAGACTGTCATGACCGTTCAGGCGGCTCATGGTCAGATTTTGGTGGACTTGCTAGATGAGTTTCGTGCTCTACGAGCCGACTTGGCGCGTCTTCATTCACCCTCACCACCTCCTTTTGATGGCGACTTGTGATTGTCCTTTGGCATTCCGTCACAAAAAGGGGGAGTGGAGTTTTTGACTTGTAGAGGTGTTTTTGGAGTTAGGGGGAGACTTTTTGAGACTTTTTGTTACTTTTTGTTGATTGAGGAGCTTGTGGAGTTTTTAGATTGTATTTAGGTGCTTCACTTTGTATATCATTTTTGGGGATATTCATGTTAGGGGGAGTAACATTGATTGATATACATGTTATATTCACTGATTCTTGTTGCTTTGTGATTCACTGCTTATTGACTTATATTTATGAGTTGTTCATTCATATATGTCTTTATTTTGTGTTGTGTGAATCTTACAAGAATGTTATACCTGTTGTTTTACTCTTTTTTGTCACACATGCGTTTATGCGTTTGTTGAGTATTTCAGGAATATACAGGTTGATTCAACAAAACTGCAGTCTACACTTGCAACCGATGGATAGTAGTTAGGTTTGAATTTGAGTTTATGAGCATTATTTTTGTAAAGGGCTTTTTACTTGTAAACTTTGAGCTTTTAATTAGGGTTTTGTCACGGATTGCCAAATGGGGAGTTTGTTAGGTTCTAAAGGTTTAGGAATTTATGTATTTAGAACTCTAATTTGTAATATTGGCAAACCATGATCAAAACAACATGTTTAGACTTGTTAAAGTATGCTCAAAGTTGATTAATTATTGTAAAGTTGGAATCGAGAGACTGTAGATGTATTGGGGCATTTTGGTCTGGCTCGATCGATCGAAGAATAGATTCGATCGATCAAAAATCGATCAGATTGCGTTTTTCTATAGTTTTCCAACTCAGCCCTAACTCTTTAAAACGTTTAGGGTTTTTATGTTTTTGCCCTAGGTATATAAGGCAAAACCCTAGCCACGTTTTTAAGTTGCTCCAGTTGTATTGTTGCTCATACATTGAGGTTTTGTGTAAATCTCTTGTGAGATCTAGAGGAGCTTTCCTTTACACAAAGCTTAGGATTTTCTAGATGGAGATTACTTCAACATCTTGATGATCAACTTGGTTGCTGCCTTTGAAGTTTAAAGAATATCAAGCGTGGGTGCTTGTACTTGATTGAAGAATTCAAGAAAGAAGGAGTCCGTGGATTCGGAGCTTGCACGGGGTCGTGTCAGTAAGTTCTACTGGTAGGTAGCATTAGGAAGTCGAGCGGGGAGCTTGTAAGTCCTTTTGTAAGAACTTCAATTCTTTCATAGTGAATTTAGTTTTGCCTTGAGGATCGGTGGGTAAAATCCTCCCCAGGTTTTTTACCGGTTTGGTTTTCCTGGGTGATCATATCATGTGTTATTTATTATTCCGCTGCTATATATTTTCATGATATGATTGTTTGATTGTTTTAACCTAGAATTGCTTAATTTGACTAAGTAACAACTTGGCTAATTAACTAGGCTACTCAATCTGGTTGTGTTAAGGGGTCTAAAACTGTTCAATTATATTTAATACCACTATATAAATATAGTTGCACTCTAGGCCTTATTAATAAATTATATCCCAAAACTTTATTATACATCCAACCCTTTCATTAAAATATTCGTAGTAATACAAAGTCATGAATGTTGACTGCCACTTTGAATATTACTACATTTTAATCCTTGAGTACTAGGTTTAATCATTTAAGTTATTCATCATATATTTATGAAATCCAATTTCATAAATATATACTTTAGTAACTTCTTACTAAAGTAGTTAGGCCTAACATTCTGAATAACCAAATCCATTAAACTTATCTCAAAAGAATATTTTATATCTCCGTTAAGAGATTATGAATTCCATCTTGAGAATATATGTTCTCTCAACATTAAATGTGACTGCCCAACATACTGAGGTTTTGATCGTGACTTTAGATCTTACTCCTGATATATCAAAGCAACCTACACTTTATGATTAGGTTCATTATTCTTTCACGATTAAGAGTTGATGTAAATAGAAGTCGTGAGATTTATTATTCATTTGACAATCATTAATAGAATAATAAATCTCATAGTAGTCCAGTTCAATATGTCTTAACAGTTAGAACATATCAACATATCAACTAGAAGTCTCCACTTCTATGATCAAGACAAATCATTTTGGTTGATATGTTATAGTCTTCGCAAATGAAATGCCTAATTTATCACCGACTACGAACTAAAATTCTGAGTTTACAAAGAACTTATGATTTATATCTTCTATGACTAAATCACATACTATGCATCTCATGGACTGTATGATAATGTCCAAATATTCATGTTACCATTGTATTAGATAATAATAAAACAACTTTATTAATCACAACATAATGTCATACATAGCATCATACAATAGGATTTAAAGGGCACATATCCTAACAATCTCCCACTTGCTCTAAAGACTATTGTGCACTAATCTAACTCCCATTCCCTCCGAATGTGACTCAAATTCCTTTGGAGGCAAGACTTTGGTAAAGGGATTTGCTAGATTATTTGCACTATCAATCTTTGCTACTACTACTTCTCCTTGAGCAACAATGTCTCGAATGATGTGGTACTTTCTTTCAAAATGCTTTCCTTTCTTGTGATTTCTTGGACCCTCGGATAATGCAACTGCTCCACTATTGTCGCAAAACAATGTGATAGGAACTTGCTCCATTCTCACAACACTAAGATCAAAAAGGAATTATTTGAGCCAAACAACTTCCTTTGTCGCTTCACAAACAGCAACATATTCAGCTTCCATGGTGGATTTCTTAACACCCCTCCAACTTATGGCTCCACCTCCCAAGGTGAACACACAACCTGAAGTGGACTTTCTGAAATCAAGATCTGACTAAAAATTAGAATCTGTGTAACCAATAGGTATCAAATTCTCACATCGATAAACTAGCATTTAGTCTCTCATTCTCCTTAGATACTTGAGAATATGCTTTATAGCTTCCCAATGTTTTGGTCCTGGATTTGATTGATATCGGCTGACTATGCCAACTGAATAACAGATATCTGGCCTAGTACATAGCATGGCATACATGAGACTTCCCACTGCAAAAGCATAAGGAACTTGTCTCAATGCCTTTTCCTTTTCAAGAGTCTTAGGCCTTTGGTCATCAGACAGAGGAACTCCATGTCTGAAAGGAAGCAATCCTTTCTTAGGAGTTTTGCATGCTAAACCATACTAGAATCTTATCTATATATCCAGCTTGTGACAAGCCTAACATTCTATTCTTTTGATCTCACCAAAGCTTGATTCCTGGAATATAGTTAGCTTCGCCTAAGTCCTTCATATCAAATTGGCTTGACAACCAAATCTTTACTGATGACATTACCCCTACATCATTTCGAATGAGTAGAATATCAACATAAAGCACTAGGAACATTGCTACTTGATGTCTTTTGTACACACATGGTTCATCAAGATTTTGTTCAAAACCAAATGACTTGATTGCTTGATCAAATTTGATGTTCCATGATCTAGATGCTTGCTTAAGTCCATAAATGGACCTTTTCAACTTGCATACCATATGCTTTTGGTTGTTTGCTACGAAACCTTCCGGTTGCATCATATAGATTTCTTCTTCAAGATTGCCATTAAGAAATGCAGTCTTGACATCCATTTGCCAAATCTCATAATCATAATGAGCAGCAATGGATAAGAGAATTCTGATAGATTTAAGCATTGCTATTGGTGAAAATGTTTCTTCATAATCAATACCTTCTTTTTATGTATATCCTTTCGCCACTAGCCTTGCTTTAAAGGTTTTAACCTTTCCATCTATCCCTCTATTCCTCTTGTACACCCATTTGCAACCAATAAGTTTAATGCCGTTAGGCACTTTTACAAGATCCCAAACTTGTTTGAAATACATTGAATCCAATTCAGATTTCATAGCTTTGACCCAATGATGTGCATCTATATCTGTCATTGTCTCTTCATAAGTGTAAGGATCAGATTCAGCCTCTTCTAAGATAGCTTCATAAGTTTCTCCCAGACCTATAAATCTTACAAGTGGCCAAACAATTCTCCCACTACAACGAGGCTTTGTGTACTAGTCATCTCATGAGTAATATCTTGTGGTGTATCCGATACAACCATATCTTTCCTAGTTTTATCCATTCATTTTTCAATTACAGGTTCATCTATTTCAGCCAAGACAACTTTACTTCTAGGATTAAAATTATTCATATAATCATCTTCCAAAAATTTGGCATTGGTGCTAACAAACACTTTGTTATCTTTATGATTATAGAATAAATAACCCATAGTTTCATTTGAATACCCTAAAAACATGCATACTTCTATTTTTGCTTCCAACTTATCAGACTTCCCTTTCAATACATGTGTTGGACATTTCCAAATGTAGAGGTATTTCATACTAGGCTTGCACCCACTCCACAATTCCTTAGGTGCGTTGGGAATTGATTTTGATGGAACCAAATTTAAAATATGCATTGCAGTTTTTAGTGCATATCCCTAAAAGGAAATTGGTAAAGTTGAATAACTTATCATGGACCTAACCATTTCTAAAAGAGTCTTGTTCCTTCTCTCTACTATACCATTTTGTTGAGGAGTTCTAGGTGCAGTCAATTGGGATACAATCCCATTTTGAGTTAAGTAATCCTTGAAATCCCCAAAAAGGTATTCGTCACCTCGATCAAATCGAATGGCCTTTATGCATTTACTCAAATGATTCTTAACTTCAGCCCTAAACTCTTTGAACTTTTCAAAGGCTTCGAACTTCCGTCTCATTAGGTACACATAACCATATCTTGAATAATCATCCGTAAAAGTGATGAAGTACTCATAACCTCCTTTTGCTTGGGTTGACATAGGACCACATACATCCATAGGAACTAATTCAAGCAACTCTTGGGCTCTTCTACCTTTTGCATTAAAAGGTCTTTTGGTCATTTTTCCCTCCAAACAAGATTCTCAAATTGGAAATCCATCAAAGTCCAATGGCTTTAAGAGTCCATCTTTGATCAGTCTTTGAATTTAGTTTGAATTAATATGACCCAAATGCAAGTGCCAAGGATATGCATCATTAGTAGAAGGAAACTTTCTCTTTCATGATTTTACACGAGAATTATTATCTAATTTAGAATTGTATAATTCATGCTTATCAGGAGTTTAAATATAAAGACCATCAACAATATTGCCAGAATAGATAAACACTTTACCCTTCTTTATTACAACATTGTCTTCAAGATAACATAATATCCATGTCTACCTAAATAAGTTGCAAAAATTAAATTCCTACAAACATTAGGTACATTCAAACAGTCTTTCAATATTAAACAATTTGTTTTGATTAAGAATGGCAACAAGTGGGCTAAAAGATGCCATGATTTAAATTTTAAAATAACAAACATGAATATAATAAGTAAACCGGACATTATCAATTTAGCATATAAACATATAGTATGGAACCTTAATAAAACCATAACATAAAATATGCAACGACAACCCAATCCATGTCTATAATTCCTTGGTAGCAAGTATATTATAAACATTATGATTGATTGAGAACTATTCTCATTATTAGTGCTATCATGATAACTCTTATCAAACACTAATAATATGTCGTATTAACTTTAGCCTCTAAGTAAATAATCGCATAGCTCCTTTAGGAGGTTAACATTAGACTTAGTCTACTGTACACCATTATCTAGAATCATGTGTAGCCACATTTCATCTCCCTTATAGTGTTTAAACTTGCAGTACCATGAAACAAAACACCCTTCTTTGGGATCGCGAGGCATATACACCAAGACGAGGTGCTTGTTCACACTACTTTAAACAGGTAAGTTCAATCTTGTAGTATTATGAAGTAAACACCCTCCTTTGGGATAGCAAGGCATATATGCCAAGATGAGGTGCTTAGCCACACTACTATGAACCGATAATAGAGGCTGTGAGATCCAACTCTTGTATCTCTCTCCCACTAGATATTTTAAAAGAAAGGTTTTTAATTAGAAATCATGTGTAATCTCATCACACATAGCCTTGCACTTCATCTATGTTTTAACACATAGTGAAATTTCAAAAAACAGTTCACTCGATCGATCGAAGGTATTTCTCGATTGATCGAAATGTTCAACAAATTCATTTCGAAGTTTCTGGATGACTCAATAGACTCTCGATTCCTATTTGATCATTCAAAAGGCAAATTCGATTGATCGAAAGGAATTCTCGATCGAACGAACAATTGAAGAAATTTATCACAAAGTCTTGGGATAACTCGATTGATTCTTGATTCCTATTTGATCAATCGAAAGGCAAATCTAATCGGTCGAAAGGAATTCTCGATCGAACGAACAATTGAAGAAATTTATCACAAAGTCTCGGGTACTTGATCGATTCTCGATTCCTGTTCAATCGATCGAAAGGAACATTCGATCAATCGAAGGGAATTCTCAATCGGTCGAAACTCGTGAAACTGAAATTTTTTCAAATTTTTCTGGTAACCGTTTTTTGATATTTCACTTGAACAAAACATAGTTTCTTGATCACATCAAAATGAGATTGAGGTCAAAACTGAATTTCATTGATGCTATAGTCTTAAAGTTCGATCTAACATACTTAATATCAAACTTAAACAACATCATAACATCAATATCAGTTTTTATCAATCAATAATTTCAATAACAATGCATAAAATTGATTGTAGAATCTTCTAACATCATGAAATTTCTATCTTTCATTCCAAAACTCACAGAACATGTTATACAAATTTGAAATTTAAGACCGCTCTAATACCAATTGTAGAAAAAAACATAGTTTGTATTGCATACAAAATATACGCAGCAGAAAATTAACGGATCTACTTCATTCGCAATTGATAACTGTACTATATAAATTTTAGAATTTAAGAACAAGAGAGTGTACCTTGGTGCGGTGAAATTCAAAACTGAAGATTAGAAGTACTTGGGAACAATTTTAATCTTCACTCCAATTCCACTTATGCCCAAGAAGTGTGGTTTCTCAATCAGTTTATATGTATGTGTTTAAGGGAGAATAAGCGAGTGGCTTACACTCACATAAACACCATTTTCATACCTTACTAAATTCTGTATGTTTCTCTTCTTATATATAACTGATTATCTAATTGGGCTAGCCTTTTAAACAAAGTAAGTGGAAGGACTTCGTCACCCTTGACACCTTTCATGCGTATTGTACGGGCCTAGAACTGACGCCAGTAGCTCGACAAATGCACATCTTCTCGTGTCAACGTAAGTCTCAAACCCATTATCTATTCCAAACCGTCTATTTTTTTCTTTTTTATAATGTCTATTCCTCTCCTTTGCAAAAATGGAAGCAGGAAGACATAGGGCACTGGTGAGGAAGTCCACTGCAGCGCATAAGCAGCAGTAGCAAGGTGGTGCCTCAGCGTCGGCCTCCAAGGCCGTCGCTAAGGTAAACACTTAAGAGAAAAAATGATGGCCAAGAAGACCGAACAGACCTTAGAGGACTTAGGGGTGTCTAGTCTTTATGACCTGTCCAGGGTACGTTCCGTTTAGTTATGCTGTTGTACGCTTTTTCTTTATTCTTTTTATGACAGGTGTCTTGATTCAGGCGTTGGTGCAGATAAGGGCGCTCCAAGATAGGTGTGTAGCCAATAAGGTGGTGATTTGTCGATTCCGCAAGCGTCAAGAGATCAAGAACAAGGAGTAGGATTAGTACAAGGAGGCCGTTCGTATACTTAACAAAGACTTGACAGACACTCAAGCCAAGCTGAAGGAGGAGTCCCATCTAAGGGAAGAGGCAGAAAAAGTAAGGACTAACCTGACGACGGAGCCTGGCTGGCCTCCGTGAGCAGATGGACAAGGCCAAGACCGACGCCGTGGCGAAGTTCTAGGTTTCTTAGCCTTTCTTCGATACCTATGGCATCTATTACGGAGACAAGTTCGACGGCTACATCAAGCAAGTAGGAGCTGTTTATCTGGTCCTTGACCTGTCCCAGATTGTGATAGACAACACTGTGCCATCGACACTTGGAGGAGACGACTCCCTAAGTGACGAGTTCGATGATTCCGTTCACATGGTTGAACAACAAGTGAAGGATAGCAGTGTGGTTATTGCTCAGCCCGTTCCCGAAGGCCCCGTTGCTCCTACGGTCTCGTCAGCTGTGGACCTATCTTTTGAAGGTGGCCCGAACATTGTGAACCCGACTTGGATGTTCCTCCGTCTTAGCTTCCTTTGTAAAACATTTTACCCCCTATGGGTTTTTATCTACTGTTTTTTTTTTCTTTTCATATCCATTGCTTTCACTTGGTTTTATTTGTTGATCGATTAGGAATATGCCCCTGTCACATGTGTTTTATCAATATTTTGCCTTACCCGTCCGTCTCATAGGTCTTAGGATAATTTTCAAGGACCAGGTACCCATTGGTATCCGTGGTCGTCCGTCCACCATGTATGTAGGACTTAGGATAATTTTGAAGGCTGGGTACCCGTCGATATCCGTGGCCGTCTATCCACCCTGTAGGTAAGACTTAGGATAATTTTTAAGGACCGTGTACCCATCGGTACCTGTCGGTATTCGTGGCTGTCTGTCCACCTCGTAGGTAGGACTTAACATAATTTTTAAGGACCGTGTACCCGTCGGTATTCGTGGTCATCTATCCACCCCGTAGGTAGGACTTAGTGCGGTTTAAAGAAGAGAGAAAAAAAAGAAAAGCAATGTTTCTGATAATTCTTCCAAGTCATATTAATAATAGAGAGGTCCAAAAAGAAATTTAACATCCTAATATCTTTTGATATTCAAAACCAATAGTAACATAAAAAGGAAAAGGTAACATAAGCAAAAGGAAAAGATAACATAAGTTGCATCCGACCACTACTGGTAGTATTTCTTTAAGTGCTCGGTGTTCCACAGGTGATGGAGCTTCTGCTTGTTGAGGGTTTCCAAGTAGTAAGTCCCTTTCCTATGGTATTCGATGATCTTGTGGGGTCCCTCTAAATTAGGGCCCAGCTTATCTTGTGAAAAATCCTTGGTGGCTGTTGTTACCTTCCTTAAGACCAAATCCCCAACCTGAAAGTGACGAGGCTTGACCTTAGTGTTGTAGTGTTTTGCCATTAGGTCCTGATAACGAGCCATCCTCTGTTCTGTCATTGCTTTGACTTCATCAAGGAGGTCCAATGCAGGTGAAATCCTTCTTCATTCCTTTTGCCATCATGGTGGGATACTCGATATTTGGTCATTCCTATTTCTGTAGGGATGATGGCCTCGTGCCCGTCCGCGAGGCGGAAAGGTGTCTCTCCTATAGGTGTGTGAGCCGTTGTTCTGTATGCCCAAAGGACACTGGGTAACTAATCTAGCCATATACCCTTTATCCTCTCAAACCGAGTCTTGATCATTTTGAGTAGGGATTGGTTTGTGACTTTAAGCTATCTGTTGGTCTGGGGGTGAACGAGAGAGGAGTAGTGGTTCTTGATTCCTAATTGTTGGTAGAAGTCTCTGAATGCATCGTTGTCAAATTGCTTGCCATTATCGGAGATGAAGGCCCTGGGAATTTCGAAGTGGCAAATGATGTTCTTCCAAACGAAGCTTCAAACATTTCTTTCTATGATAGTAGCCAGTGGCTCTGTCTCGACCCATTTAGTAAAGTAGTCGATCCCTACGGCGAGGAACTTGAGCTGCCATACAATGATAGGGAACGGTCCCACTATATCAAACCCCCACTAGGCAAACGGCTAGGGGGCACTCATTGGTGTAAGTTCCTCTATTGGTTGTTGTATGATATTACTAAAGCGTTGGCACTTGTCACACGCCCTTACGTAGGACTAGTCGTCCTTCTGCATAGTAGGCCAATAGTATCTAGCCTGTATCAACTTGTAAACTAGTGAGCATGCCCTCGAGTGGTTCCTGGATATTCCTTCGTGTACTTCTCTCACGATATAGTTGGCTTTGTCAGGGGCTAGGCACCTTAGAGACGGACGGGAGAAACCCCTTTTGTAAAGGACGTCCCCAATCATTATGAAACGTGCAGACTGCACCTTCATTCTACAAGAAGTATTACGATCTTCTGGCAATGTCCCATTTTTGAGGTAGGATATGATGGGCGTCGTCTAGTCAGTCCCTAGAGGGATGACTTGTACTTCCAACTCGTCAATGGCAGGAATGGATTGAACGAAGGATAATACCTTACTACCGGTGTACGTATACTCTGTGGACGCAACTTTTGCTAGTCGGCCTGCTTGCTCATTTTCCTCCATCAGGATCTGTATAAACTTGATTGAAAATCCATCTCCTGTCTTGCTCTTAACTAAGCTCAGATATTTCTTCATCCGTTCTCCCTTTGCCTCATAATCGCTGGTGATGTGCCCGACCATAACCTACAAGTCGCAATACATGATTGCTGACGTGGCCCCTACTGCTTTAGCTAAGTTGACGCCCAGCCCAAAAATGGAGAGAACTATCGTCGGGGCCTTCGTTCGACCACCCACTGTGGCAACGCTCCCGCGCGTGCAGGGCCCGTTGGATACCCTTCTCAATGAACGTGCATGTGTTTCACACGAATCTTCGGGTGCTCTCTCTCTCTCTCTCTCTCTCTCTCTCTCTCTCTCTCTCTCTCTCTCTCTCTCTCTCTCTCTCTCTCTCTCTCGGTGGAGGAAGGTATTTGTTTACCTTTGGAAGTGTGGCAGGAATCTTGGCCAAATTTTAAGGGAATTACCAAAGGTAAGTGAAGTCGCCACCAATCATTGGGTTTTTCTAAGGTGTGATTGGTCACTTGTTTCTAGTTGATTTTATTACCAATTATAGGCTAAGAAAAATGGCATTTTTCCTAATCTAATGCGGATGGCAAAAAATCTTGATTCTTGAATCTAGAAGTTTGGTTACATGTGGAGAAGGTGTTAGGCACCCCACAACATCTGTCTAAGGAAAGTCCTTTGTTTTTATAAAACCTTAATTTTCGGAGATTGGCAGTAAAAAAACATGATTTTGGCATTGGCTTTCGGGGCTTTGCATGCATGGGGGGGGGGGGGGGGGGGGGGGGGGGGGCTTTGAGGTTTGGCTTTTGAATGGGTATGGTCCCAATCTATGCTTTCCTAAGGCATTCACGAAAAGTACCAGATTTCCACAACGAAAATCCGGCGACGTGTCACCTTATTTTTGCGGTGGAAATTAGGCATCGCTTTGCCTTAGGTGACATGGGCTCAATCACAACGGAAGGGGCGAGCAGGTATATATATACATACATCATGCACAATGCAAGCACACAGAGCAAGAAAGTAAATGCCTACATCCCTAGAGCATGGCCCAAAATATATGTGCAAGAATGTAAACAGGGGTCACCATACTCTAGAGATAAGGACAAATGGTACACGGCATGATATACCTAATACAACCATCTAAGAGAAAAAGAAGGGAGGAAGGAAGGGGGTTTAAAAAGTACATAACCAAATGGGAGAGGCTAGACCCCTAAATCTACTGAACATAGCCACTAGGCTTATATCCACATACTCGCATCCTTGCCCTTTTTGCTTGCGCCTGGGAGACCGTGCCCTAGCTCCATGCATCCCCGCTTCATGTGTGTACATACAAAGGCAAAAATAAGAAACCAGTAGACAAGCAATGGAAGGAAAAGAGGCGTGAAGAGCATATGAAAGAGGCATAAAGCAAACAAGCATACAAGCGAAGCAAGCATAACATGCAGCAGGAGACATGACAAACAACAATATAAACAAACAAATAAGAAAGCTGTTGGGAAATTTAGACCCTGGTTGATAGAATTAACAAGTTTTAAACCCAAGCTATTAATCAGATTTATTATGAATAAACCTTGTTAAAACAAACAAACATCAATATCATGTACAGCGGAATAGTAAATAAGACAAGATATGATGACCCAGGAAAACCAATAAAACAAACTAGTTTCACAGTAAAAAAAAATCTGGGGGGAAACCTTTCCAAAAAGCAATTCACTGTAGTAAAGAGATGTTTTAGATCTAGTACAAAATTTTTGTCCTTAGACTCTATAATCCTCGTAGATGAACTTACAACAGAAACCTTCTACCGCTTCAAAACCTTTGAACTCTTCAATATATGAACGCCACCCTTTTGCACGAATCTCGATACGTGACTAACTTCAGCACTTTGAAGATGTCATTGGCTGCAAAGTTCTTCACTTTATGCAACAATGAAGATCAAGAAGTACTTGGTTACAAAACCCTAAGGCGCAAAAGACACAGTAACTTCTTGCAAAGAGAATAAGGCACTCGGTCACTTTTTGCACGTGTTCTCCATATATATTCACTCAATACATCTACGACGGCCTTTAAAATAAGCCTTATATATGTCTAGGGTTGTGAGAAAAGAAACTCTACACATACACATCAGCTTAGGCCAAAAATCAGATCTGGAAATTCTGATTTCGTAGATCTTGACAGATACTGTTTCTGTCGAGCTTTCTTCATTAGACCTCGATAGATATTGTTTCTATCAAGCTTCTGTGGAGATTCTGTCCAGGTTCTATCCAGCTTCTGTCGAGCTTTAATGAACAGCTTTTCTTCACTTGTTTCTTGGTCGAGTCTTCATGGCTTTAATACTTAGTTTGAACAACATGTTTCTTGAAGTACTAAACCCATCTTAGATCTACCCAATTACAAGTAAAGTGCATTTTATCAAAGGATTAGCCAATTTACAATAACATATGTTTTTAACAACCCCATATATATCCTAACAATCTCCCTCTTTGGCAATCCATGACAAAACCACAACAAACAAATGAATTATGAGAGAAGTCATAAATCACTAAACTCATAACTACTTGTTAAATACAATAAAATCTAACCCTAACACAAACTCTTGAAAAACTTTGCAAGAAGAGAGTTCATGGCACGATAGATTTTGACAACTTATCTTTCTAAAACATTTTAAACAAAACTCATCAAGGCATTTTAGTGTGAAACAGAAATAATGCATTGCATATATAAAGAAACATGTGTATAAAGATAGAAAAGAAACAACACATGTGGAGGTAGGTGAAGAAGACATACACCATATATATATATAAATCAAAGATAAGTACAGTGTATGTAAAAGTGGTCACAAGATCAGTGTACAAGAAGCTAAAAGAAGCTCCTAAAACAACCAAGAGGTAAACACTCCCCCTAACATGTAGAATCTTAAAAAGAAACCACATTATCTCCCCCTTTTTGTCATGATTGACAAAGGGTACAAGAAGCTATAAAGCTTCACCCGAGAAACATAAAGATGATCAAAGACGATCAAGAGGGCACAAGGAACCCATAAAAATGCACGAATGTAATGAAACAAGATGCTATGGATGACAAGATAATAGAAAGATGCAAAACATGTGAAAAACAATGCATGCAAGAGGTTCTCGACAGATTGAGAAGTTGTCAAGCTGCTATCGAGCAGAAGCCAATCTCGATGGATCGAGAATCTTTCAAGGATCTATTGGCCAGATAGAAAGTTTCTTGATGGATCGAGACGTTGTCGAGAAGCTATTGAGAAGAACTCTAGAAACCTCGATGGATCGAGATTATGTTAACTTCTGTCAAGAATAGAAGAAAAAGGGGCTCAATAGAAATAAATATGTTGAGGATCTGTCTAGAAGCTGTCGAGCTTGATAAAAAGAATTTTTCAAAGAGAGGAAAAACACAAAGAGGTGAATGCAACAAGCAAGCTACTCAAATATAGACCCAATCAACATGTTAAGCTCTCAAAAGCATCTCTTAATAAGAAAAAATCAAAGTATTCAAGATCTAAAACACACGCACACTAAACAAGTCTAGCCAATTTTATCTTTCAAAGATAAGTTAAGACAGTTTAGTGAGTATACATTAACACATGTATTCCTTGTGATGACCAAATCACATTGTACCTGCACGTGTATCAAAAGTAGCAAAGAATTTGTGTGTTGTGTGTGAAAACATAGCAAAAGTGCATAATGTTTCATGTTATGATGATTTGAGATATGAGAAAAGCAATTTAACTCACACACAATCATAATTGCTTGATGGGGACTATCATCTTTGAGGTACATCCTATAACTCCTACATCTCCTAGAAACACGCTTGCAACCATATTTAAAAGCATTTTGATTCTTTTTGCTTTTATTTTTCTTTTTGAGCATATCATACATGGGCATATAAGAGAGAGAGAAGAAATACCCAATTATATTAAGCTTTATACATCACAATTTTTTCATGCTGAAGCACACAGATGTTATTCATGATTGGCGGGCAATAGTGGTGAGATAGTTATTTATGCCTTTCTCTTAGGACTTTTTTAGTCCTTCTTATCAAAAAGAGTGATATGAGTGTTAAGTACAAGAAATTACTTAATCGTACTCATCACAAACACGAGCCACAAAGCTCACTTGCTTAGTTGTGCATTAAGATGCTCATTTAAGCTACAAGAGATACAAAGTTTAGAAAACTTTGTTTCAATGGCCATCCAAGGTACACAAGTACCAATGTACACAAACACACACTATTTTTATATATATATATATATATATATATATATATTCTCTTTTTATTTTGAAAAAAAATAAATAAATAAAGACTAAACAACCAAACAAAAATAGACAAACAACACGAAAGCATGAAAGAAAGATGCAGATGCATGAAAGCATGATTCCAAAAGCAGAGAAGAAATCAAGTAAGGAGAGTCCTACTTTAAATAGAAAGAATTAAAGAGAGGACAAACATAAAAGACAATTAAGTCTTAGGCTCATTTCTCACCCACACAGCACGAGTCTTTGGCCGTGAAGATGAAAAAACACGTGTCCTAGTATTCTACTAAAGGACATAGAAGAATTAGAATTCTCCTAAAATTGAGTTAAGAAGCTCAAAGCTTTTAATAACTCTCCAAACAAAGTTGTAGGTCCTTGAGAGAAAACCTGTGACCATTTGGACACTTACTTTTGAGGATACAACTTAAAACAATTAGGAAGAATGTGTCCAGAAACACCACAATGTTGACAAACATGAGGTCTAACAAAGGATTTAGACTTAGCCAAATCAGTTTTGGATTTCATACCTTTATCACCTTTCTCAGATTAGGGTATAAAGACAATCTTTGATCTAGAAACCATGGAAGAGGAGGGGCGGGAGGAAACAGCATATCCTAAGCCAATCTTATTAGAACTAGGCTTTTGAGCACTTAATACCTCATCAAGCTTTGCACTTGACATCCTTTCTATTTAAGTTCTAGCTTGACTAAGCTCAACCTCGAGATTCTTGACCTTCTTTTCTAATGAGGTGTTATCCACAACAAAAGTCTCAACTAACCTTGTAGTCTCATTTAGTTTGACTAACATATCAACTTTTTCAGTTTTTACCTCATTAAGCTCTTCTCTACAAAGTTGAAAGTCTTTTTAGATTTTATAAATTCAGTGCATAGCTTATCATAGGCTTCCTGAAGGGTCAACTTCTTGGGTATTTCATCATCAGAAGAATCCTCACTGTCACTAGCACTCTCCATAATCACCTTATCGGTTGTGGCAGCAAAAGCTATAAAGTGACCACATTCATCCACATACTCATCAGAAGAGTCATTCTCAGTATCACTCTAGGTAGCAACCAACCCATTATCTTTTGACTTCTTGGTCTTTTCCTTCATAAGGTATTTTGGGCACTCTATCCTTATATGACCAAAACTTTTGCACTCATGGCACTGGATAAGGGGTTTCTCACTCTTACCCTTCCTAGAGGATTTAGATTTCCTAGGAGGTTTGTCCTTATCCTTTTTCCTAAATTGAAGAAGCTTGATAATCTCATTAGCTATGAAGGTTAGATCCTCATCCTCATCATCATCTTCATCTTCATCTTCATCTTCGCTTTCATCTTCATCTTCAGAGTCATCAATCTCTTTCTCTACACCTTTAAGAGCCAAGTTTCTACTCTTTCCACCTTTTCCCATTAAACCTATCCCATTTCATAGTTTTGAAGGTTCCCTACAAGCTCAGTCAAATGAATTTGATCAATGTCCTTTACTTCTTCAATGGTAATGATCTTGGCATGGAATCTTTCAGGTAAGGACCTAAGGATTTTCCTAACAATTTTGGATTCTGCTATAGATTCTCCAAGGTTGAAGGCAGAATTCACAATATCCTTGAGTTTAGCATAGAACTCATCAAAGGTCTCATCCTCCTCCATCCTTATTTCTTCAAAACTACTAGTGAGTCTTTGAAGTTTTACGGTCTTTACTGCTTAGGTACCTTCATAGGTGGTCTCAAGAATGGTCCATGCTTCCTTGGAAACTTCCGCCGATGATATTTTCTTGAAGTCCTCATTAGTCACCCCACTAAACAAAGCATTCAAGGCCCTACTGTTGAAATTTGCCGCTTCTTTAGGCTTAATCCAGCACTTCAACAGTTTGCCATACTTTTTCACCTAGAGCCTACAAAAAAACTTTCATACAAACTTTCCAATACGCATAATTAGTGCCATCAAATAAAGGAGGAATCAAAAGAGATTGTCCACGATCCATGACAATGGGGGTCAAGGATCACACTCGGGAAATTAATCCAATCAGAGTGTACCCGCTTTGATACTACTTGTTGGGAAATTTAGACCCCGGTTGATAGAATTAACAAGTTTTAAACCCAAGTTGTTAACTAGATTTATTATGAATAACCTTGTTAAAACAAACTAACATCAATATCATGTCAATATCATGCACAACAGAATAGTAAATAAGATAAGATATGATGACCCAAGAAAACCAATGAAACAAACTAGTTTCACAGTGTAAAACCTGGGAGGAAACCTTCCCGAAAAGCAATTCACTATAGTAAAGAGAAGTTTCAAATCTAGTACAAAACCTTTGTCCCTAGACTCTACAATCCCCGTAGATGAACTTACAGCAGAAACCTTCTATCGTTTCAAAACCTTTAAACTCTTTAATATATGAACGCCACCATTTTGCACGGATCCCAGTACGTGACTAACCAATGATGCACGGTTCCTAGTACGTGACTAACTCTAGCAACTTAAAGATGTTGTTGGCTGCAAAGTTCTTCACTTCATCAACAATAAAGATCAAGAAGTACTTGGTTACAAAACCCTAAGGCGCAAAAGACGCAGTAACTTCTTGCAGAGAGAATAAGGCACTCGGTCACTTTTTGCATGTGTTCTCCATGTTTATTCACTCGATACATCTATGACGGCCTTTAAAATAAGCCCTATATATGTCTAGATTTGTGAGAAAAGAAACCCTGCACATACACATCAGCTTAGGCCAAAAATCAAATCCTGAAATTCTGATTTTGTAGATCTCGATAGATTTTCTGTTGAGCTTCTGTCGAGCTTTCTTCATTAAACCTCAATAGATACTGTTTCTGTCGAGCTTTTGTGGAGATTCTGTCGAGCTTCTATCCAACTTCTGTCCAACTTCTGTCGAGCTTTAATGAGCAACTTTTCTTCACTTGTTTCTTGGTCCAATCTTCATGGCTTTAATACTTGGCTTGAACAACATGTTTCTTGAAGTACTAAACCCATTCTGGATCTACCCAATTACAAGTAAATTGCATTTTATCAAAGGATTAGCCAATTTACAATAACATTTGTCTTTAACAATCTCACATATGTCCTAACAAAAGTAAGAAGGCAAACAGGCAAGCAAGCAAACAAGAAAGAAGACAAACAAGCAAAAAGGCAAACAGAAGGTGGTGTCTGCAAGGGATATATGTAGGTTTGGATCGGATGTCCATAGCTTCATAATGTTGAAGTATGGACGACACACTAGCAAGCAAAACTCATGCATGAACATGTAAGCAAGTGTGTAAAGATGCATAGAAAGCGAACGGGTGGCACAAACAGGCATGGCAAGCATAGCATCGCACAGAATGGAAAAGGGGAAAGGTATGCACGAAGCAACCAGCATCCGAAGATGCCTCTCAAATGGTTACATCCAAACAAGGCCTCACGGGCGTCGGATGTAACCAACAAGATCAAGCCCACGAAGGGCATCAAGCATGGCAAAGCCTAGAAAAAGAAAGAGTAGCACAGACATAAAGCATAGAAGCAAGCAAGCATAGACATGCAAATAGGATGATCCAAACCCTTTGATATGAGCCTTGGTATATGGACGATGACAAAGACCATAAGGTCTAGATCGGGTCTTAACCATTAGGCCAAAACGCAAGAAAATGTGATAAAAGGAACAAAAGGGCTACAATAACACATGGCATGACAAAAATGGTCTAGGCCTAAGCACATAAACATGGTGTGAAGCATGCAAGCACATGATGATGACATAAAGCATGTAGAGAACATCAATCTAGGCATGTAAACACATCGATCTGCACATATAAGCATGGAAATATGCACTTAGGCATGTGTAGGCATAGACATAGGCATAGGAGCATAGAATAGGCATACGAACATGTAGATCTAAGCAAGGCATGGACAAAAATGTGATATCAAGCATGTAAGCATGTAACCCTAACATCAACATAGAACAAAAAAAGGAACAAAGCCTAGGAAAACATGGCATAAAGCATAAAGCATGTAGAAAAGACAAATAGACATGTAAACAAGCATAGAAACATGTGGATCTAGCCAAACAACATATGGGAAAGATAGATCTAGGCACAAACGCATGGTATGGGACATGTAAGCATGTAAATCTAACATCAAAAACAATGGAAAGGGGAAATCTAAGCATAGAAAACATGGCATAAAACATGAAGCACATAGATCAAGACAAATAACATATAAACAAGCATGGAAGAACATGGATCTAAACCAAGAGCATGCTAGGAGCAAGATAAAGCAAGAAACGTGCTAGATGAAGCAATAAATCATGTTATTAAGGCAAAAAGAGCAAGATAAATGCTAGAAAGAGATTTAGAAGGTTAGGGGTGTGGATAGTAGCTAAAAAGATACAGCCACACCCCCAAACCGCAAATCCAAGGTGTAGAACCAAGGAGAAGAAGATTGAGTATAAAAACAATACCTTGTATTTTTGGTAAAGAATGAAGAATCAATAGGCTTTGATATGTTTTTTGTGTTTGGAAGGTGGGGAGAAAAGCTTAAAATTTGTCTAAGCAGAGCATAGAACCTAAGGAGTCTCTTCTTTTTTGGGCTGGAGGGTGCCTAGAGCCTTTTATAGCCCCGGAACGCTTTACAAGGCGGTGGCCCTTGTAGGGCCGCCAAATTCAAAAGGCCTCAGATTGGGTTGATCTTGGCACCCTTGGAAAGATCTTGACTTTGTGTTTTTGAAAAGGTATGGAACTTGAAAATCTAATGATTGGATCAAAAGTTATGGCTCCTAGAAGTTAGGTGCATCGATGGGTGCATTATCTTGGTTTTCGTGATATCTCAGCCGTTCTAACTCTGATTTTGATCCATGAATAGTCATTGAATGGTTTTAGACCCCTTAAACCAACCAGATTAACCTAGTTAATTAGCCAAGTGATTAACAGTCAAATTATACAATTCTAGGTTATCACAAACATACAATCATATCAAAAACATAAAGCAGCGGAATAATAAATAACACAAGATATGATCATAGGAAATCACACGGTAAAAACCTGGGGAGGATTTGACCTAGCTATCCTCAAGGTAAACTGAATCCACTATGCGAAAGAATCGAAGTTCATACAAAAGGACTTACAAGCTCCCCGCTTGACTTCCTAATGCTACCCACCAGTAGAACTTACTGACACGACCACGTGCAAGCTCCGAATCCACGAACTCCTTCTTTCTTGGATTCTCCAATCAGCTACAAGCACCCACGCTTGTTATTCTTTAAGCTCCAATGGCAGCAACCGAGTTGATCATCAAGATGTTGATACTATTTCTACCTTGAAAACCCTAAGCTTTGTGTAAAGGAAAGCTCCTCTAGATCTCACAAGAGATTTACACAAAACAGAAAAGTATGAGCAACAATACAACATGAGCAACTCTAAAAACGTGGCTAGGGTTTTTCTTTATACACCTAGGGTAAAAACAGAAAACCTAAAACGTTTAATGAGTTAGGGCTGAGTTGGAAAATTCTGCAGAAAAGCATTCTGGCCGAAATTCGATCGATCGAGTCTTTCTTTCGATCGATCGAGCCGGGCCGAAATGCACCAATGCATCTGCAGCCTCTCGATTCCAACTTTACATGAAAGACACAACTTTGAGCAAGCCTAAACAAGACTAAACAACCTGTTTTGATCATGGTTTGCCAACAATACAAATTAGAGTTCTAAATACATAAATTCCTAAATCTTTAGAGCCTAACAAACTCCCCTTTTGGCAATCCGTGACAAAGAACAATGGTCACAGAGGAATGAGCAATGAAGCACAAGGACTATGTCAGAAAGACTTAATTAGATCGAGTCTTTTGCATCCAAAATCTTTTAGATGTACCACGAGCATTGGAGTTCTTATTCACATTCGAGTGATTTCCAACTCCAAGATTGGAATAAAGGTTCAACGCATTTACCAATTCACCAATAAGTGCCATAGGATCTTGTGCTTGAGGCACAGGCACTTTTGGTTTGTTTGCTCTCTTAGCAGCTTGAAGCTTGTAACAGTTAGGACAAATGTGTCCAGACTTTCCATAATAATGACAAACCCAAGCAGGTTTACCATGCATCTTGTCCTTAGAAAGGGTAGATTCCTTAGGTTTAGACTCTCCTAGATCAACCATAATCTTCCTAGGTTGTGAAACTTCTACAGGTTTGACAACCTCACTCGCAGGGGGTTTGACAGTTTCACTCACAACCTCACTCACAGAAGGTTCAGAAGAAAATGAAGGAACAAAGTTCTTGGAATGAGGAGCAAACACATAGATGTTTTCAACATAACCTAAACCAGATTTATCAGAAGGATACTTTTGAACATTCAACATTTGATCAAGTTTAGAACTAGCAGATCTAGCAACAGATAAATCATGTTCCAAAGTTTTAACTTTATCAAGCAAAAGCATGTTCTCAGATTTCACATGGTTCAAAAGATCATTAGCATCAAATAATTTAACAAGCATATTTTTCTTTTCAAGCTCAAGAGAATCAATTTTCTTCAGGCCAAGTTCAACATTCATAGCATCCTTTACAGCAACTTTGCAAAGTTTATTGTAGGCCTCTTGAAGATCTGCATCCTCAGAGAGTTCCCCATTAGAAGGGTTCTCCTCAACAGATACACTTTCATTGACTACAATAGTAGCAGTGAAAGCAATGGAGTTTCCATCCTCATCACATCCAGACTCATCATCAGAAATCTCATTATCACTAAGGGTTACAGCCATAGCTTTACCCTTAGACCTCAAGAATGTAGGACATTCAGATTTAACATGACCATACCCTTGACAACCAAAACACTGAGCACCCAAAGAATTGTTTGAAGATTGACCAACTTTTTCTCTAGGTTTTTCAAAGTTATTAACCTTAGTGGGATCATTCTTCCTAAAGTTTCTAGGTTCAGCAGTGTTTGTACCTCTTGCCTTTCTGTTGTTATTCCTAATAAAATTTCTAAAGTTCTTGGCAAGGTACGCAATCTCTGAAGTAGAGAGTTCATCATCAAATCCACCAACATCAACATCATCAACAGACTTAAGAGCCATTGATTTGGATTTGTTTGCTTTGGGTAGGTCAGACTCATAGGACTGAAGAGATCCTACAAGCTCATCAACAGGGATGGAGTCCACATCCTTGCTCTCAATAATGGCAGTCACTTTGGGTCTAAAGTCTTCAGTTAAAGATCTAAGAATCTTCCTAACAATTTTAGGTTGATCATAGATTTCACCCAAATTAAAAGCAGAATTAACAATGTCATTAAGTTTGGCATAAAATTCATCAAAAGATTCATCATCAGACATCCTAATGCTCTCAAACCTAGAAGTTAATTGATGCAGTTTGTTTATCTTAACTGCCTTTGTGCCTTCATGCACAGTCTGGAGGATTTTCCAAGCAGTATGAGCAACCTCAACATTAGAGATTCTCTTAAATTCCTCCATACAAACAGCATTAAAGATGGCATTCATAGCTTTGCTATTAAAACTAGCTGCTTCTTTTTGAGAAGTTTGCCACTCACTCACAGGAGTAGTGGGCTTTTCCCATCCATATTCAACGGAATTCCAAACTCTCTCATCAATGGATTTCAGGAATGCTTTCATCCTTACTTTCCAATAAGCATAGTTATTCCCATCAAAGTAAGGAGGAACCACAAGAGAGTGACCGTGTTCCATGACAACAGGGGTCAAGGATCAGCTCAGAGACCAAAAAAATCTCAAATAAGAGAGCTACTCGTTCTGATACAACTTGAACGGTTTTAGACCGCTTAAACCAACCAGATTAACCTAGTTAATTAGCCAAGTGATTAACTTAGTCAAATTATGTAATTCTAGGTTATCACAAACATACAATCATATCAAAAACATAAAGCAGTGGAATAATAAATAACACAAGATATGATCACCCAGGAAACCACACGGTAAAAACCTAGGGAGGATTTGACCTAGCTATCCTCAAGGTAAACTGAATCCACTATGCTAAAGAATCGAAGTTCATATAAAAGGACTTACAAGCTCCCCACTTGACTTCCTAATGCTACCCACCAGTAGAACTTACTGACACGACCACGTGCAAGCTCCGAATCCACGGACTCCTTCTTTCTTGGATTCTCCAATCAGCTACAAGCACCCACGCTTGTTATTCTTTAAGCTCCAATGGCAGCAACCGAGTTGATCATCAAGATGTTGATACTATCTCTACCTTGAAAACCCTAAGCTTTGTGTAAAGGAAAGCTCCTCTAGATCTCACAAGAGATTTACACAAAACAGAAAAGTATGAGCAACAATACAACAGGAGCAACTCTAAAAACGTGGCTAGGGTTTTTCTTTATATACCTAGGGTAAAAACAGAAAACCCAAAACGTTTAATGAGTTAGGGCTGAGTTGGAAAATTCTGCAGAAAAGCATTCTGCCCGAGATTCGATCAATCGAGTCTAACTTTCGATCGATCGAGCCAGGCCGAAATGCACCAATGCATCTGCAGCCTCTCGATTCCAACTTTACATGAAAGACACAACTTTGAGCAAGCCTAAACAAGACTAAACAACCTATTTTGATCATGGTTTGCCAACAATACAAATTAGAGTTCTAAATACATAAATTCCTAAATCTTTAGAACCTAACAAACTCCCCCTTTGGCAATCCGTGACAAAGAACAATGGTCACAGAGGAATGAGCAATGAAGCACAAGGACCAAGTCATAAAGACTTAATTAGATCGAGTCTTTTGCATCCAAAATCTTTTAGATGCACCACGAGCATTGGAGTTCTTATTTACATTCGAGTGATTTCCAACTCCAGGATTGGAATAAAGGTTTAAAGCCTTTACCAATTCACCAATGAGTGCCATAGGATCTTGTGCTTGAAGCACAGGCACTTTTGGTTTGTTTGCTCTCTTAGCAGCTTGAAGCTTGTAACAGTTAGGACGAATGTGTCCAGACTTTCCACAATAATGACAAACCCAAGCAGGTTTACCATGCATCTTGTCCTTAGAAAGGGTAGATTCCTTAGGTTTAGACTCTCCTAGATCAACCCTAATCTTCCTAGGTGGTGAAACTTCTACAGGTTTGACAACCTCACTCGCAGGGGGTTTGACAGTTTCACTCACAACCTCACTCACAGAAGGTTCAGAAGAAGATGAAGGAACAAAGTTCGTGGAATGAGGAGCAGACACACAGATGCTTTCAACATAACCTAAACCAGATTTATTAGAAGGATACTTTTGAACATTCAGCATTTGATCAAGTTTAGAACTAGCAGATCTAGCAATAGATAAATCATGTTCCAAAGTTTTAACTTTATCAAGCAAAAGCATGTTCTCAGATTTCACATGGTTCAAAAGATCATTAGCATCAAATAATTTAACAAGCAAATTTTTCTTTTCAAGCTCAAGAGAATCAATTTTCTTCAGGCCAAGTTCAACATTCATAGCATCCTTTGCAGCAACTTTGCAAAGTTTATTATAGGCCTCTTGAAGATCTGCATCCTCAGAGAGTTCCCCATCAGAAGGGTTCTCCTCAACATACACGCTTTTATTGACTACAGCAGTAGCAGTGAAAGCAATGAAGTTTCCATCCTCGTCACATCTAGACTCATCATCAGAAACCTCATTATCACTAAGAGTTACAGCCATAACTTTACCCTTAGACCTCAAGAATGTAGGACATTCAGATTTAACATGATCATACCCTTGAGAACCAAAACACTGAGCACCCAAAGAATTATTTGAAGATTGACCAACTTTTTCTCCAGGTTTTTCAAAGTTATTAACCTTAGCGGGATCATTCTTCCTAAAGTTTCTAGGTTTAGCAGTGTTTGTACCTCTTGCATTTCTATTGTTATTCTTAAGAAAATTTCTAAAGTTCTTGGCAAGGTACGCAATCTCTGTAGCAAAGAGCTCATCATGAAATCCACCAACATCAACATCATCAACAAACTTAAGAGCCATTGATTTGGATTTGTTTGCTTTGGGTAGGTCAGACTCATAGGACTGAAGAGATCCTACAAGCTCATCAACAGGAATGAAGTCCACATCCTTGCTCTCAGTAATGGCAGTCACTTTGGGTCTAAAGTCTTCAGTTAAAGATCTAAGAATCTTCCTAACAATTTTAGGTTGATCATAGATTTCACCCAAATTAAAAGCAAAATTAACAATGTTATTAAGTTTGGCATAAAATTCATCAAATGATTCATCATCAGACATCCTAATGCTCTAAAATCTAGAAGTTAATTGTTGCAATTTATTGATCTTAACTGCCTTTGTGCTTTCATGCACAGTCTGGAGGATTTTCCAAGCAGTGTGAGCAACCTCAACATTTGAGATTCTCTTAAATTCCTCCATAGAAACATCATTAAAAATGGCATTCATAGCTTTGCTATTGAAACTAGCTGCTTCTTTTTGAGAAGTTTGCCATTCACTCACAGGAGTAGTGGGCTTCTCCCATCCGTACTCAACGGAATGCCAAACCCTCTCATCAATGGATTTCAGGAATGCTTTCATCCTTACTTTCCAATAAGCATAGTTATTCCCATCAAAGTGAGGAGGAACAACAAAAGAGTGTCCGTGTTCCATGACAACAGGGGTCAAGGATCAGCTCAGAGAACAAAAAAAAATCTCAAACAAGAGAGCTACCTGCTCTGGTACCACTTGTACGGTTTTAAACCCCTTAAACCAACCAGATTAACCTAGTTAATTAGCCAAGTGATTAACTTAGTCAAATTATGCAATTCTAGGTTATCACAAACATACAATCATATCAAGAATATAAAGCAGCGGAATAATAAATAACACAAGATATGATCACCCAGGAAACCACACGGTAAAAACCTAGGGAAGATTTGACCTAGCTATCCTCAAGGTAAACTGAATCCATTATGCGAAAGAATCGAAGTTCATACAAAAGGACTTACAAGCTCCCCGCTTGACTTCCTAATGCTACCCACCAGTAGAACTTACTGACACAACCACGTGCAAGCTCCGAATCCACGGACTCCTTCTTTCTTGGATTCTCCAATCAGCTACAAGCACCCACGCTTGTTATTCTTTAAGCTCCAATGGCAGCAACCAAGTTGATCATCAAGATGTTGATACTATCTCTACCTTGAAAACCCTAAGCTTTGTGTAAAGGAAAGCTCCTCTAGATCTCACAAGAGATTTACACAAAACAGAAAAGTATGAGCAACAATACAACAGGAGCAACTCTAAAAACGTGGCTAGGGTTTTTCTTTATATACCTAGAAAACCCAAAACGTTTAATGAGTTAGGGCTGAGTTGGAATATTCTGTAGAAAAGCATTCTGCCCGAGATTCGATTGATCGAGCCTTTCTTTCGATCGATCGAGCCAGGCCGAAATGCACTAATGCATCTGCAGCCTCTCGATTCCAACTTTACATGAAAGACACAACTTTGAGCAAGCCTAAACAGCCTATTTTGATCATGGTTTGCCAACAATACAAATTAGAGTTCTAAATACATAAATTCCTAAATCTTTAGAACCTAACAGTCATTGGAATAATAATTTGATAATCTTCATAGTGATGTTGGTTTCAACCTGTTCTAATGGCCAAATCAAAATTAAGGTTTTTAGGGGCCATTCGGGGTCAACTCTTGGTCAAAGTTGGTCAAAGTTGCTAAAAATCTCCGAAAAATCTCGAGTTTCATGTAAAACTATGAAAAGTGTTATCTTGTGAGAATTTTGACCTCGTTTGACCTTTGGTCAACCCTAGAGTGACCAAGGGCATTTTGGTCATTTTAGCTGAAAAAGGCACTTTGGGTGCTTTGATGTCCGAACGGGTTGCGCCATATGTTTCTGAATATTTTCATAGCCCCATGGAGAGAAAATAACATTTTTAGATTTTTCAGTGTCCGACACCCAAATCGAGGGCAAACAAAATACGGTATCAACAGTCCCTTATTTGTATGAGGACTTGTTCTAGCGGGGTGTTCAGAGGAGTGAAATTTGTTCTCCTTGACAAGGGTCTCTATCTCCTATCACCCCTTCTATCATTCATTTGAGCTGACTTCCTTCCTCGGTCTGGGCGGGGGTCATCTTGCCTTTCTCTCTTCCTTGGCCCATCTCCTTGGGCTATCATCGTGTCTTGGACATTCATATATTTCGTGGCTTTGTATAGTGCTTCATCCATTGTTTTTGAGTCATTCTTGTAGATGGAAAAGAGAAACTCTCCTCACTTTAACCCATTGGTGAAGGCGGTAACGAGGACTTTATCGTCGGCTTCATTTATCAGGAGTGCCTCTTTGTTGAAACGGGTCACATACAACCACAAGCTTTCGTCTTCCCGTTGCTTGATGTTTAGTATGGCCAAAGAGGATTTTTTGTGTCTTTGTCCTTTGATGAAGTGTTTGACAAAGTGGCCAGTGAATTCATTGAAGGTGGAGACTATGTTTGGGGTATGCTTGCTAAACCACGCCCTTGCTATCCCCTTCAGCATGGTAGGGAATGCCCTACACATAATCTCATCTGGTGCTTCTTGCAGGTGCATGAGGGTTTTGAATGACTCCGAATGGTTGAGTGGGTCCCTCAACCCGTCTTATGTTTCTACTTGCAGCATCCGAAACTTCGCAGGGAAGGGGAAGGATGTTACCTCGGCAGTGAATGAGGAGTCAGTCCGATGGACCAGCTCATCCAAGTTGGTAAATACTCATCCCCTTATAGCATTATTCATCATGTCCATCTTCTGCTTCATCATCTGCATATCCTGGGCCATGCACATCGCATTGACTTCTACTTCAGAGGGACGTCTAGTGTCTTCAAGACAGTCCCTTCTACTAGGGACGTTGTTCTTTTCCAGGTCTTCCCTTTCTTGCCTGCCCATTATAGGTAGGTGACTACCATTTTGATCATCGGCATCTTGTTTTTCATGTAGGCCTTCCTGGTGCTACTCATTCCTTTGGTTTAGCTGTTGTTCCAACTCCTAGTTAAGCTAGGTGAGTCGCTTTACCGCTGTAGCCAGGGTTTGCACTTGTCTTTCCAAGGTGTTGGGTGGATTTCTTGTTTCTTGGTTGATGGTAGCCATTGAACGCGTTTGGACCATGCAACTCTTTTGTCTTAGACTTGTTGTTGTTCCCATAGATGGCATGAACTGATGATGTGCTAAAATCGTCAGTGAGTTGTAGGCTCCAAAGCACTCCAATGGGTATCGGTTGAATGAGAACAAAATGGACCAAACAGAAGGCACCGGTGTGGTATTGGCTAAGAACCCTCCGAAGGTCAAGTTAGTGAATGAGAAATCTTTAAGAACTCTATAGTAAGAGATATAGGGATTTTCTGTGTAACTGAGAAAGGAAGAAGTTTGGTCCTTATATAGTGGTGAGTAGTGAATCGAGATCACTCATAAGTAAGGATCTTTCCTTGTAGAGGGTATTTGGTATTAGGGGTTCTTTGATTATAGGGTATCTTTCCATATGAGAAAGACACGTGAGCATGATATGGCCTTGGTATGTGATGCGCAAGATATTTCCTTGTAGGAGTATTCATGGGGACCACGCATGGAAACGTAGAACCCATCGACTTCCCCGTTCCGTTGGTCCTATGGTCAATCGTCGCTTTTGCTTTCCTATCGGTATGGGACGTATCTGTCGGCTTTGGGGTCGTCCGTTTTGCAAGTGTTGTTGGTTTATCAAGGATCCTTCGTCACCTTTCTGCGAAACTGATGACCCTGCAAAGGTCGTCCGCTCTCTTAGCCTTCTATTTATAAGTATTTGTTTCTGTCAAAAATACCCCCATCAGTTGACTAAGTAAAAGAGTACTATATGAACCCCTTACATAGAAAATCTAGTTGCATAAAGGAATATGGGTATCAGCTAAACGCTAAACAATGACATGTATGATACAGCCGCAACTAATTAACTTGAAAACAAACTATGATAATTTTTGTAGCAATTTATTACATTGAGCTTGTAACTAATCTTTGCTAGAATGTCAACAATAACCAAGACTATGGTCTAACCAATTTATAACTTTTACAATATTACGAACAGAAATGAGTCCTTCAACAATAGTTGCCTATAATCTCTTCTGTTTCTTTCCTAGAACATTTATTTGAAATGAAAGGGAGACTACACAAAATAGATTTTCTTTCTACTATTTGAAAATGTAAAATGAGGTGACAAAGAATGTTAGAAGGTGACCAGTTTTAACATAAGCGCTGCACAGAACTAAGCAACCCATGGGTGAGAAAAATATATGCATGCATTAATGTACACAATCCATATTCTTTCAACCGTTTGGAACAGCCGCTGCAAAAAAACAACTTTAACCAAAATCAAGAGTACGAACCTCAAAATTAACTCACAGTGAAACAGCTCACCAATCAATAATGAAAATTTGTTTGGCCCTACAAATTTTGGTAAGCCTAGCCTTAGTTGTGAAAAGAAAAGAAAAAAAAAAAAAAGAAGAAAAAGAAGAAAGGCCCACTATGTTAAAAACCTTTTAAGGTAGCTTAGGCAAAAGTTAGGGCACAATGAAAAGAAATGAAGAAGAACTATTAAGGAAAATGGTGAATTTACTCCAAGTTAGGGGCAATCCATGAATGAGAATGACAAAGGAAGGATCATACAAGGGAAGATGAGACTAGCTCCAATCTAAAACAACTATATAAGATGAGGGAAAATGTGATCATACATAACAGACAAGTTGATTGAGGAGAATACAAGAAGAAGAAATGAGAGAAGTGAGGTGTGCATGTTCAAACAAGGTTCATGATCGAATTAGCTATAGATGATCAAATTCTAAAATTCATATTTAAACTAATCAATGAAGATGGTAGGTGATTCATTCAAAACTAGTTCAAAGAGAGTACATATTGATGCTCGAAATCATCTAGATCCGTGATCCCTTGTTTTTACCTCCTTTATTCAACTCCCTCAAATTTTCTTCAAGGCCCTCTTTGTATTCAAATCATGTTGTGCTCTACTATCTCTAAACTCTTGTCGTTCTTGAAACTTCTTTGGTCTAGAGACTCTTCCAACTTGTTGTGCTCATAAATATGCATTTGCCTCAAAACTCTTGTCGTGTTTGAAACTTTATTGATCTGAAGTCTCTTTCAACTACCTTTGATCTTCATCTAGAGGTGTTAGGAATTCTAGGGAATTGATAGTTATCCAAGGGCAAAAGGTGCAAAATAATAAAAATGAAATGAATGAATGATTTTTTTTTTTAATAAATATATGCCCCCATAAAAGGAAAAGAATGCAATGAACCCATGACCTAATCAACTCTACCTTGATAATGCTCTAAAGAGAAAATGTAATTTTTAGAAGTCCAAAAAATGGGAAAGAAAAGTGAGATGTCAAAAAAAAAAATGAAAGATGAAGATTCAAAAAGAAAATGAGGATTTGGAAAATGAGAGAAAAAAAAGAAAAGAAAAGAAAGAGATATGAAGATGGTAAGAGAGAAAAGAAAAGAAAAGAAAAGAAAGAAAGAAGAACATGAGAAGAGAGAAAAAAGAAAAAAAGAAAAAAAATGATGATGAGGAAAAAAAAAAAAAGTGAAGAGAAGATTATGAGGAATAATGTGACATGTTGTGCCTTTGGTTTAGTCATGATATGTTTGGATCTAACCTGATATGACCCATTATGATTGCTTTTGTCCTATTGTGTTTGGACCTAACCTGATGTGATCTGTTGTGCTTGGTTCTGTCCTGATTTGTTAGAACCTAACCTGATGTGACCCACTATGATTGGTTCTATACTAATGTGTTTGGATCAAACCTGATGTGACCCATTGTAATTGGTTCTATCTTGGTGTGTTTGGACCAAACTTGATGTGATTTGTTGTGATTAATTTTGTCTTGATGTGTTTGGTCTAAAACTGATGTAATACATTGTGTTGATGTGACTTAATCGTTGTGAAAAATCTAAAAGATTCAATAAAAATTCAAAGTTCAAAATATGAATTCAATAATTTAAGAAAGGAAATTTAATATAATAAAAAAAATCAAGAATTTCAAAAATTCAAGGGGAACCTCAAAAAAGAAAAAGAAAAAAAAAGGAGTTTCAAAAATCCAAGAGAAATTTCAAGAAATAAAAAGGGTTTTCAAAGGAGAAATGCATGGATTTGAATGATGAATTTCTTAAATAAGGTTGATTTCTTTAAATAATGAATTTTTACAGAAATAAAATGTGTGTCTTGAATGATGAATTCTTTGCTGAATGATGTTGAGTCTCTTAAACCTTTTTATGATGATATGATGTTGTGTTGATGTGCTTATGTTTATGGTGTTGTGTTGATGTGTTTGTGTTTTTGTGTTGATGTGTTTATAATGTTGTGATGATGAGTTGATAATATGATGTGTGATGTGTGGCTTTGGCTTAGGAAAGTAGTTAATGATGCAAAAAATCAATAGTTGAGCTCCTCGTCATAGCGGATGGACAATGCTGTGAATTAGGTCATCTCTGTAGATGGAAAACCTACAAAATGAATTGGGTGGAAGTGTAACACGCTGGTGTGGCGTTGCTAGAAAATCTGGTTTTGTATCTCATACAAAACACACAGCAGAAGCAACAATCATGGATCTATTTCATTCATGAAAGATAACATGTAACCTTGAATTATAGAACAAAGAATAAAAAGCGTACCTTGGTGTAGTGAAAATCAAAACAAAACTCGAGAATACCTTTAATCTTCATCTCAATTCCACATGGTGCCCAAGAAGTGTGGTCTCTCAATCAGTCCTTTTGTACATTGAGTCTCAAAGAAAGTTCTTCTTCTTCTCCTTATGGAGAAAAATTGATTTCTTTTCTTTTCATCATACGTACGTTTTCAACTACTCTGGTAGTTTCTTTATTTAATAACTCTTATTAAATAAAAACTGATTATCTAATTGGGTTAGCCTTTTGGACCTACCAAATTGGGCTTTAGTTTGTGGCTTGAGATGGGACTAAAGGGAACAAATAAGACTCTAGCTCCAATTGGTCTTGGGCTTTTTTGTCAACTCTTGACAAGTCCAAAGTTACTATTAATTATAGTCAATACCACTATAAGAATATAATTGCACTCTAGGTCTTATCAATAAATTATATCCCAAGACTTTATTATACATACAACCCCTTCATTAAAATATTTGTAGTAATACAAAGTCATGGATGTAGACTGCCACTTTGAAGATTACTACATCTTAATTCTTGAGTACCCGGTTTAATCCTTTATGTTATTCATCATATATTTATGAAATCCAATTCTATAAATATATACTTTAGTAACTCCTTACTAAAGTGGTTGGGCCCACCACTTTGAATAACCAAACCTATTAAACTTATCTCAAGGGAATATTTTATATCTCTGTTAAGAGATTATAAATTCCATCTTGAGAATAAATGTTCCATCAACACTAAATGCGGCTGTCCAACATACTGTGGTTTTGACCGTAACTTATAGATCTCACTCCTGACATATCAAAGCAACTTACATCTCATGATTAGGCCCATTATTCTCTCAGGATTTAGAGTTGATGTAAATAAAAGTCGTGAGATTTATTATTCATTTAACAGTCGTTAGGAGAATAATAAATCTCACAGCAGTTTAGTTCAATATGTCTTAACTCTTAAAACATATCAACATATCAACTAGAAATCTTCACTTCCATGATCAAGACAAATCATCTTAGTTGATATGTTATAGTCTTCGCAAATGAAATGCCCAATTTCATAACCGACTACGAACTAAAATTCTGAGTTTACAAAGAACTTGTGATTTACATCTTCTGTGACTTTTCACATCAATTACATACTATGCATCTCATGGACTAAGATAATGTCCCATTAGTTCATTTATAGATAGTCTCATATAATTAAACAATTTAATTATTTATGACATACCAATAAATTGGATTTTAGGGCATAAACCCCAACAATCTCCCACTTGCCCTCAAAAACAATTTATCATATATCCGACACTTACCTCCTTTAGAGTAATTCGTAGTCACTCAAAGGCAAGGCTTGGAAACAAGTTTCAGTCAGATTTATTGCATAAATTACCTTTTCTACTACTATTTTTCATGTACTAATATCTCTCTAATGAAAAAAATACTTATGCTTAATGTGTATCTTCACCACGTAGGATGAACACATATCTTGAAGTTCAACTTCATGAATCACAATCAAACTACAAGTCAGTATTTGTACATCCAATAACCATCAAAACCTCACTTTGGTGGACAAGCATATAATCCCTCATTCTCCTAAGATATTTGAGTATATGCTTTACTCCCACTAAATTAAGTGATCTTTGATTCAATTGATATTTGCTTACCATGCCCACCGCAAAATAGATATTTAGCTTAGTATATAGCATAGCATAAAGACTTCCTATTGATTTAGTATAAGAAACCGTCTTAATATGCTCTTCCTTTTATATGTCTTAGGACTATAGTCCTATATAAAGGAACTTCAAACTTAAAAGGAAAGAATCCTTTCTTGAAGTATTACATGCTATACTTGGCTAGAATCTAATCTATTTAAGCAGTTTGAGATAGACCCAACATCCTAATTTCTGAATTTTAACAAAGTTTAATTCTTAGGATGTGACCAGTCTTTCCCAAGTATTTTATATCAAACTGGACTAGACAACAAAAAAACTTCATTGATGACAATAACTCTACATCATTCTAAATGATTAGAATGTCATCAACATACATTAAGAAATTTATTATTCTATATAGCTTTTACACACATAAGGCCTTTTAATACTTGATCAAAATCAAACAATTTGATTTTTTGATCAAAGATGATATTTTATGGTTCATATGCTTGCTTTAGTCCATAAATGGAATTTAAGCAACTTACATACTAATCACCATTGGTTCTTTGCTATGAACAAGTCTAGTTACATCATATAGATGTCTTCCTCAAGATTGCTACTAAAAGAAGCTTTCTTGATATCCATTGCCATATTTCATCCAAATGAAATATAATGAATAAGAGAATCTAGATAGAGTTAAACTTGACTATTGGTGAAAAAATCTTTTCATAAGAAAAACATTTCTTTCTGAATAAATCTTTTCGCTACTAGTCTTGACTTTGAAGGTTTGCATCTTCAAATCTATCAATCTCATTTACTAGTAGACCTATTTGAAAACAATAGGCTTAATGCCATTAGGTGCCTCTACAAGTTCTAGACTTTAAATAGAATCTAATTTTATCCACATAACCTTGATCCAGTAATCCATATTCATATCATCTATTGCCTTTACGTAGGATCAAGGATCAAATTCATGTCCTTATGGAATAACTACAAAAGTTTATTCCAAAAGTATGAATTTATTTGGTAATCCTCCCACTACGATATTGTACCGGTGTAATAGTTATCTACAAAATAATGTTTTGTGGTGTATCTAACACAACCATCTCATTTCCAAATATATTTTATAATTATCCTACAACAAATTCTGACATTTTTCTTCTAGAACAATCTACCTATAAAAGAGCCCTATTCCTCCTTTATGTATGCACTAACTAAAGAAGTCATCAGAACTTCATTCCTTTACAAAAAGGAACATTAGATCTTATTATCCTCTAAATGGAATTCATAGATTGAGAATATAATAAAATAATGGTACTAAAAACCCATCTTTCATCAATTTTGAATATCATTTAGATTAATAAGATCTATAGACATAAGTGCCAAAACATACAATTACAAAGGATGGAAACTTTCTCTTTTAAAAAATAAAACATGTAAATTTCCATCTAGAAGACAATCATGGACAATGCTTAGCTTTACCAAAATAGAAATACTTTCCTTTTGGTCATTCTTTTGAGTCTAATTTCCTTTTGGCAACTATTAGGGCAACTAACTTGTCCAACTGTTTGATATTATAATTCCACTTCTTACCACCCTTACCTTTTGGTGTAGGCTCAGAATTTGAATTAAATCATATTGATCCTAGCCTTAGCTTTTAGGATGTCTTCCATTGCGTAGAACTCACTCATCAATTTAGGTAACATAAATAGAATTTAGTTTTAAAACAATCTAAATTGATCAAATGATTATAACAAGAACTTGTGGATCATATCCATATGAGATTAACAATTAATCTTTACATCCAAGAATTCCAATTCATTTTAAAATTAAAACATTTTCATAAAATGATTTAGAATTGGAATTCCTTAAGCCTTTCATAGCACTCAATATGATTCATATCAAACATCTCATTTAGACTTAATATAAAGTCTAAGTCTAGTACTAACTCTTGCATCTCATGTTGTAGCACAATTGAGATAGAAGCCAATGAGACATTTTAGCATTTTAATGGAAACTATGATCATATCATAAGCTATCTTCCATCAATGCATCATGTATAGGAAATTATGACAACGCTGAATCGAAACATATTTATGTACTTCAACTCCTTTAAGCACCATGTCCAAAATTATTTCTTAGTTAATGTGATTCTATTAAAATAGCAGTTAGAGAACAAAAATTTATGACAACTTAATTTTGAGACTATGAACATAATTACAAGGACATTATATTTTGCACCCATAACCATATAATATGGAACCCGAAAACCATACTATACTAGGTGCAACGACAACCTAATCTTGCAATTAATATTCCTCAGCATAGAGTGAATATCAACCATTATGATCAAGCGAGAAATATTCTCATTATTAATGCTATCATGGTAACTCTTATCAAACAAAAATAATTGCCGCTCTTCCTTTGGCCTCTAAGTAATAATAGCAAGAACTCAGCATAGAGGATACTATCAAACTTTGTCTAGTGTACACCATTGCCTAGAACCATGTGTAGCCACATAACTCTACCCTTGTAAGGTTTAATCTTGTAGTACCATGATGCAAAACACCCTCCGCATGGAACGCAAGGCTCGAGGCCAAGACGAGGTGTTTGCCCAAGCCACTATAAACTGGGAAGTTCAATCTTGTAGTACCATGAAATAAACTTAACCTTGTAATCCGTGAAATAAATACCTTCCACATGGAATGCAAGATTCAAAGTCAAGACAAGGTATCTATTCACATTACAATAAACTTAACAAAAGGGTTATTTCAGCACTCCCACTCATTATTTGGGTTTTTCTTTAAATAATTGTGATCTCATCACAACTAATAACCTTGCACTTGATAAAGACTCTAATCTTATTAGAATTACTAACTAAAATGGAAGTCCTAAACTATTTAGGATTCCTTAAGCACTAATGAGTCAAAAATTAGTTATATAGAACTCTATCCTTAATTTACTAGATAAAGTATTCTAATCTCATTAGAAACTATATAACTTTAATTAGAATTTTAATCTCATTGAAAAACTGTAATTAAAATAAATTAAGGACTTTTAATCATAAAACAATTTAGACTAAGAGTTCTATTTAACTAACATCTTTGATCTCATTAGGTCTTTTAGTTAGATAATGATTAACAAATGTCCTTAACTTTTAAAGACTATAAAATTAATCATATAGCTTTGCCTTTTATATATATGAAAACATTTAAAGAAAATTTTGAATTCACAGTCCTTGATCGATGCTCAATCGCTTCTCGATCAATCGAGCCTATGAATTTCCAATCTCGATCGATCGAACGTGTATCTTGATCAATCGAGAAAAGTTCTGGCTGCTTGATCGATAGTCGATCTCTTCTCGATCGATCAAGCCTCTAAATGTCCAGTCTCGATCAATCGAACATGTATCTCGATCAATCGAGAAAAATTCTGGATGCTCGATCGCTTCTCGATTGATCGAGCTTCATGAATTTTTGAATTTCCAGAATTTTTCTAAGGTAGTTTTTAATGGCTTTTCAAGATCATTATCAAGAACCCTAATAATGCTAGAAACCTTGAAAACACAATCCTAATATCATTAGGAATAAATTTCATAATCCTAGCATTAACATATTGTTTGATCATAAAATAAATATATAATGCAAGGCAAGCAACAATATGATGAATTCTTTATTAAACAATGAAAGTATTCGAAGTATCCCAATGGTGTAACGCGGTCGACTTATTGGGAAAAAGGAGGAAAATCACTTTGATCTCTTGTTTCGGAGAAATAAGTGGCTCACGCGGAATGGAAAGAAACATATTCTATTTGATCTCGAAGTCCTCATATAGCACTTCTTCATGGGCCACCTTTTATACAAACGTTTTGCATATCAACCCATATAGAATCCTTGATGCATGCGAACTCCATGAATACATCAGATGCTTAATCATGATACGACACTATAACTTGATGCATAAACATGGGTCATTGATAATACGAACCAACATGTATATCTCATATACTAAAACATGCGACGGCAACGATTATCAAATAAAATTCAACTGCCAACTATATCCAAGCAATTGAACTTACCGTGTTCATCAATAAAACAAATACTATGAAAACACGGCACTGTAAATAAGAAACGTGAACATGAGCCATTTCGAATGATGCATATAGGTATACTGAACATAAATTCATAAACAATAGTTATTGAATAAAAATCAACAACTAAGCCCAATTGCCAACAAACAAAGCAGTTCAACAACATTCATATTCTTAAAACCCAAACCATGTCTCTCATTAAAGAACACGACACATGGGTCCATTGATAACAAAAATATGCAGAAACTTTACTGCAAAAAATTAAATCACCAAGAAAACGATTTTTCTTTAATTCTAAAACTCAATCACATGTTATACAAGCATGATATCGAAGATCACTCTGATACCATTGCTGGAAAATCTGGTTTTGTATCTCATACAAAACACACAGCAGAAGCAACAATCATGGATCTACTTCACTCATGAAAGATAACATGTAACCTTGAATTATAGAACAAAGAATAAAAAGCGTACCTTGGTGCAGTGAAAATCAAAACAAAACTTGAGAATACCTTTAATCTTCATCTCAATTCCACATGGTGCCCAGAAGTGCGGTCTCTCAATCAGTCCTTTTGTACATTGAGTCTCAAAGAAAGTTCTTCTTTTTCTCCTTATGGAGAAAAATTGATTTCTTTTCTTTTCATCATACATACATTTTCAACTACTCTGGTAGTTTCTTTATTTAACAACTCTTATTAAATAAAAACTGATTATCTAATTAGGTTAGCCTTTTGGGCCTACCCAATTGGGCTTTAGTTTGTGGCTTGAGATGGGACTAAAGGGAACAAATAAGACTCTAGCTCCAATAGGCCTTGGGCTTTTTTGTCAACTCTTGACAAGTCCAAAGTTATCATTAATTATATTCAATACCACTGTAAGAATATAATTGCACTCTAAGTCTTATTAATAAATTATATCCTAAGACTTTGTTATACATACAACCCCTTCATTAAAATATTCGAAATAATACAAAGTCATGGATGTAGACAGCCACTTTGAAGATTACTACATCTTAATTCTTGAGTACCCAGTTTAATCCTTTATATTATTCATCATATATTTATGAAATCAAATTACATAAATATATACTTTAGTAACTCCTTACTAAAGTGGTTGGGCCCAACACTCTGAATAACCAAACCCATTGTTGAGGTTCAAAATAATTAAATATCCATAAATAAAGCCCAAAGAGATGGAAAAGACATTGGGCCCATTTTACACAAAAAAGAGGAAAGAAATGATAAAGGATGGGCTCTCATAATAAAGGAAAAAAAGAGAAGAAAAGATAAAAAAGAGGAAGAAGCCCAGAAGGACCTGATCTGGAGGTCCACGAAAAAAGGGCCCAAGAAAACAGGTAAAGTCAGCAAGCCAAAGGAAAAAGCCCAGAGGGCAGAATTGGGCCAGGACGTCCAGAAGCTCCCCAGGGGAAGAGGATCCCTGGACGCGCGAAGAGAAGTTAAAACAAATTTGAAGAGAGAAAGGGGACAAAAGGCACGCGAGCCTTATGACCCAGACACGCAGTGGAAGTACAAGGCAAAATGCAGAAACTTGGTTCCAACCACTTGGAGAAAAAAGACAAGGAGAGGACCACTGGAAAAGCTGGAGCAAAAAGCCAAAGAGCCTCAGGACAGCCAACGGGGAAATCTGGAAATAGGAAACCAGCTGGGAGACTTTCATCTGGTCGCAACAAAGAAGAGAGAAACTGTGAAGAAAAAGGAAAAGACACGATCCTGAAACAGTCAGGCGCGGGACAGACTTCAAGGGGCAAAAAGGAGAAATCATCAGTACCCCGGGAGCCCGAAACTATGCTATAAAAGGAGGGAGGGATCCATGCTACAGGGGACAGTTTTACGTTTAGAGCATTTTAAAAGCATTTACAAGTATTCTTCCTGAGGTCTCATGAAATTGTAAACAAAGGGACTCTGTAAACTGAAGGGAAAACAGGGGAATTTGCTCCCGGTATCCCAGAGATAGCCGCTAAGGTACACGCTCGGATTCAACAAGTTCAAACTTTGCAAGCCTTTGAAGCTTGAATAGCTATCAAAGTCTGTGACTTTTGAACCCAGTTGGACCTTGCATCACGTCCTAGCGAGCCACTGTAACCACCATTAAAGGAAAACTAATGAAATACACCCCATTAATCAAGGGATCTCTAGCGTGTTCGTTATACTTCATTTACTGTACATTTTTCCTTACTGTTAATTTGTCATTCAATACGAATATGCCTTTTTGTTAGCTATTTTTATTGTAGGAAGTTTGTTCTGTGCACCAATCAGTTCTTAAAACAGCCCCTTTAGCTGCGGAGAACTGATCCCAGTCCACCAAAAAATATCTCACACGGCCCAGGATCCTTGGGCCATAGTGCTAAAGAAAAAGCACTCTCACATTTTGGCGACTTCACTGGGGACTGGGTAAAGAAAAGGGAAGAAGCAATCCCTTCGCAGAACATGCCTCCAAGACAAAGGAACAGTAAGGGTGCTAATATGCCACCCACGGCCTCTGAGCCCGTGGGAGAAAATGAAGTGGCCTCCAGACAAAGAGGCGAGGTGCCTCTAGCAGAGCACGAAGCAGTATCAGAACAGAGGAATGCAAGACAGGAGCTAGACCCTGTAGCTCAGATGACTGCAATATTGAAAGATTTGCAACAAGAAGTTCGCCTTCTTAAAGAAGGCAAGACACAGGAAGTCAGAGACAATGCCCCTCATGTGGGCAACCAAGACGGAACCCAGCCAGAGGGAGGGTCAGCAGTGGGAGGAGGAACTAACCCCCAATACCTAACACTGGCAGATGTCAGTGCCCTCCTGGAGCAAGAAAGGGAAAAACTTTCTGGGACCCCCAAGCAATTTTCCCGGGATCCCCCATTCCCACCAGAACTCCTTGGTAAGCCGTACCCCAAGGGATATGAGCCACCAAAGTTCCATCCTTTTGATGGAAGGAATGGAAGTGCAGTAGAGCACGTGAGTAGGTTTGTCCACACTATGGGTCCCTACGCAGGAGACCAGGAGCTGTGCCTAAGAGAGTTTGCTAAGTCCCTAGTGGACAGAGCATACACTTGGTACACCACACTAAGACCTGGGTCCATTAAGACCTGGGACGAAATGATGGAAAGATTCTGTGCAAAATATTATCCTGGTGAAGACAAGGTCACTTTCCAAAGCCTTCAGATGGTGAGACAGAGGCCTGGAGAGGATCCGGTCCAGTTCATCAAAAGATTTGAAGATGTGTCCCTAGATTGTTATGGGGACCATGAAGAAAAAGAGCTCGTTGAGACTTGCATCTCTAACATGCTTTTCGATTACAGACTCAATCTCGAAAATTTATGTATTACACAGTTCGCTGACCTGCTACAGAGAACAAGAAGGACAGCACAAACTATGAGGGCAAAGAGGGTGCCAGCGTCCCAAGCCATGACAGCATCGGTAGGAGAAAAAAGGAAGAGGCCTGATGGAAAGACATTCGAGGAACCACCGGTGATCCCATGTACTGAAGAAGAATTAAACCACGTCCTGGACAAATGGATTGGGGATGGAGTGGTTAGGCCGTTCACTGTGTCCAGGCCACCAACCGAAGAAGAAAGAAAAAATCCTTTGTTTTGCAGGATACATAACTATGTTAAGCATTCCACCAAGGATTGCTGGACCCTCCGCAGGCTTTTTCACAGGAAGCTGAGAGAAGGAACCTTGGAGCTCACCCAGAAGGAACCAGAAGTACAAAGGAACCCCCTGCCCAACCACAAAGGAAAGGGGGTGGTAGCTGTGGTAATCCATGGGAACCCGGCAGAACCAGAAGAGCCAGAAGGATCCTTCCACCCAAGCACAGTCAGGACCCTCCAGAAGAATCCCAAATTCAGATCACTATTCAATCAGCTGGGATTTGGACCAGAAGCGAGGAGGGTGGCCACGGAATCTCTCATGACCATAGCAGCAGATTCAGGAATGGAATGCTTCACAGCAGAATCACATGCCAGTCGAGCTTTCCTGGAGACAACCAATGCCATAACTTTCACCGATGAAGACATGGAGGTTGAGCATCCAGACCATCGCAGACCTCTCTACCTAATGGCCACCATAAATGGTGTCCAAATCAGGAGAGCACTAGTAGACACAGGGGCATCACTCAACCTCATAGCCCTGAGTACCTTGGAAGCCGTGGGCTTAGCTGGAAGGAGGATCCTGGGGGCTCCCATGGAGATAACCGGATTTGGAGGATCAGCAGAATCAACCGAAGGATATATACAGCTAGCCCTAAGGGTGGGGCCAATAGTAGCCTTGACCAGATTTCATGTAATCAACTCAGAGGTGTCCTACCATGTACTGCTAGGACGGCCATGGCTCCATAAGCACCGCCTTATACCATCCACGTACCATCAGTGTGTTAAAGGGAGATTGAATGGGAGACCTGTAAGGATCCCTGCCAACCACAACCCTTTCAGCCAAGGGGAAGTAAACTTTGTAGAAACAATGTTCTATGATGAACTAGAACCTGATGACGAGAGTCCCATGCCAGGGACCCCAGGAGCACCCGTTTTAGAAAAGGAAGAAGGAGGAGGTACCCATGACTTGAGGGACCTCCTGAAGAGAAAAAGGCAAAAGAAGGAGCCCAGCACCTCAGGATCCCGAGAGTGTGTAGTAGTACGGGAACCTGGGGGAAGATTAATATATCGCTTGTGAAGGTGCGCGGGGCCTGAGTGCATCGTGCAGGAAGGTCCCGGACCACCAGAATGTATGATCGCCCAAGAGGAAGTCCCAGAGGAACCAGTTAAAGAGACACAAATCCAGCCTGAGGAAGAATTGCAGGAAGTAAACTTGGGGGCTGAACTAGGATCCCAGAAGCTTGTTTTCATCAGTAGCCAATTAACAACACAAGAAAAGGGGCCACTGGTGACTTTGCTTAAAGAATACACAGATGTGTTTGCATGGACCTATGATGAGATGCCTGGTCTGGATCCTGGGCTAGTGGTCCATGCCCTCAATGTGGACCCAGGAGTTAGACCAGTAATCCAACCAGCCAGGGTCTTTCACACTGACGTAGAAGCCCAGATAACTCAAGAGGTCAAGAAGCTGCTAGCAGCTGGTTTTATTAAGCCCATTCAGCATCCCAGATGGCTTTCTAACATAGTACCTGTGAAGAAGAAGAATGGCCAGATTCGTTGCTGTGTAGACTTCCGCAACCTGAATAAAGCATGTCCTAAAGACGAGTTCCCTCTCCCTAATATTGACCTCCTTGTGGATTCAGCTGCGGGAAGTTCTATGTTCTCATTCATGGACGGGTATAGTGGGTACAACCAGATTCGTATGGCCGCCAAGGATGCCGAGAAGACAGCATTCAGGACACCAATCGGAAATTTTTATTACACTGTGATGCCTTTTGGCCTCAAAAATGCAGGAGCCACATACCAGCGAACCATGATAGCCATTTTCCATGATATGATGCACGAGGAAATGGAAGACTATGTGGATGATATTGTGGTCAAGTCAAAAACTAGGACAGGACACCTTCAGGTACTTGAACGAGTTTTCAAAAGATGCAGAGAATACAAGCTACGCATGAACCCCATGAAATGTGCCTTCGGAGTATCTGCAGGAAAGTTCCTTGGGTTCCTGGTACATCACAAAGGAATAAGTGTAGATCCAGCCAAAGCCGCAGCCATTGCCACAATGAAAAGACCAACAACAGTGAAGGAGCTCAAGAGTTTCCTGGGAAGGGTCTCATACATCAGGAGGTTCGTGCCAGGATTGGCTTCGGCCACAGGAGGATTGTCTAAGCTATTAAAAAAGGGAACTGAGTTCACTTGGGGAGCAGAACAACAGGAAGCCTTTCAAAGGGTCCAACAGATCATGAACCATCTGCCCACTCTCCAGGCACCAGTACGTGGACGACCCCTGCTATTGTACTTGGCATCAAATGCCCAAGCAATAGGAGCCCTGCTGGCCCAAGAGGATGATGATGGGAACGAGCAACCTGTTTACTATGTAAGCAGAACACTCAAGGATGCCGAGACTTGGTATCCCAGGATAGAAAAGGCTTGCCTAGTAGTCATCTACGCATCACAGAGGCTGAAGAGATACTTCTCAGCTCACCAAATCCTTTTGGTGACTAAGTCACACCCCATAAAAGCACTCCTGCATCAGCCCCTCCTAACAGGAAGAATTGCACAGTGGCTGGTCCTGCTTTCTCAATATGACATAGGCCTGAGGACCCCCAAGGCTGTCAAGAGTCAAGCCATAGCTGACCTCCTGGCACAGTTCCCAGGGAAGGAGGAGAGCTCGCTAAGTGAAGAAATCCCAGGTGAGGTAGCAGTAGCAGAAATCCCAGGAAAGAAATGGACAATGAGATTCGATGGGTCAGCCACAACAACTTCAAATGGGGTGGGAGTCGTACTGAGCTGTGAAAATGGGGACACCATACCTCTATCTTTCAAGCTTGGTTTTTCCTGCTCCAATAATGCAGCTGAGTATGAGGCGTACTTAACCGGACTAACTATAGCACTCAGTATTGGGGTGAAACACATGAGAGTACTGGGAGATTCCAATCTTGTAGTCTCACAGGTGAAAGGTGACTTTGCACTAAGAGAAAAGAGTTTGGCAGCTTACAGGACATGGGCACAGAGGCTGGAGCAGGAATTCCTGACCTTTAGCATAGAATACACTCAGAGGAGTGAAAACAGGTTTGCAGACGCGCTTGCCACCCTGGGATCCCAAGTACCATTCAAAGGAAAAGACACCCTGGTCAGAATAGGAAGGCAGGAGCATTCCATCTTAAAAATCCTCCAGCAGATATCCCCCGGAGAGTCCAAGCAGTGGGACTGGAGGAGTGAGGTAAAAGAAAAAATGAAAGAAACAGGATCCGGAGGAAGTGTCAAGGAGCTGAGGGACTACGCTCTGATAGAAGGAGAACTATACAGAAGACTGCCCGGAGGAATCCTATCTAGATGTATCAACGAGAAAGAAGGGAAGCTAAGATTGGAAGAGCTACATGCCCAAGTTTGTGGGACCTTAGAAAAGATCAGTCTATATAGGAGGATGCAGCGCATGGGGTACTACTGGCCAAATATGAACAAAGAAGCATCAACCATACAGGAAAAATGTCAAGAATGCCAATCCTCGGTGGACAAGGAAGAAAGCTATGCTGTATTTGTTACAGAAGATTGGAGGACTCCCTTCATGGAATACTTGGCGCAAGGGATCCTACCAACTGACAGGACACTGGCCCACCAGCTCAAGAAGCTCACGATCAGATATTTCTTACAAAACGGGGTCCTATTCAAAAGGGGATACAGCGGAGATCCCCTAAGATGTCTGGGACCAAAGGAAGCCAGGGAAGTAGTCAGGGAGGTCCATTCCGGTGATTGTGGAAGCCACCCAGGAAAAAGGAGGCTCTATAAACAGCTATTACTGTTGGGGTACTACTGGCCAACAATGAAAAAGGACTCCGAGGAGATGGTCAAGACCTGCCACGCATGTCAAGTCCTCGGAGATGCCATCCACACTCACCCAAACACGTTACAGGACATGACAACCCCATGGCCTTTCCACACTTGGGGACTCGATCTCATAGGGCCTATAAATCCTCCATCCGGTGGTTACATATGGATCTTAGCAGCCACTGAATACTTTACAAAGTGGGTGGAGGCCATCGCCTTGAAAAAGGCCACTGGAGCAGCTGTAGCCAATTTCATTCGAGGCCATATCATTACAAGGTTTGGGATCCCCAGGAGGTTGATCAGTGATAACGGAACCCCATTCATAAATAAAGATATGAAGGGGTTAACTGAGGCTTACTACATCAAGCATGGAAGGTCTACACCCTACTACCCGCAAGGGAATGGCCAGGCAGAGGCCACTAATAGGGTGATATTGAAGATCCTTAAGAAAATGAAGCAGGAGTATGGGGGAAAATGGAGTGACCATCTGGCAGATGTACTCTGGGCATGCAGGAGCTCTGTGAAAACAGCCACGGGATTCTCACCATTTTCCCTGGTCTATGGGACAGAAGCCATCAGCCCAGTAGAATTAATCGTTCCCACACCAAGAGTAGTACTCGAAGAAAGTCAAGAGGACACCGAAGACACAAACAATGAGAGGAGGTTAGCAGACCTAGAAGGAGTAGAGGAAGCAAGAGAGCTAGCCAGGAGAAGAAGCCAGAGGTACCAACAAAGGATGACAAGAGCATATGCACAAGCAGTACGCCCGAGGGCTTTCACTAAAGGGCAGTTGGTACTAAGGACAGCAGAACATGTAAGAAGAAACCTACCGGGACCCTCCAAATTTGCCCCGAAGTGGGAAGGCCCCTACATCATCAGAGAGGCTCATGACAGTGGGTACTACTACCTTACAAAGGAAGATGGGACAATCCTGACAGAGCCCATAAATGGGAAGTGGCTGAAACAATACTACGCATGAGGAGAAAGAATTCTCAGTACACTGGAACCCCTTTTTGCCAAGACTCTCCAACCTGCTAAGTGTTTCTCTTTTATATATATATTATTGCTTAAGTAATTTTGCTCAAAAACTCGGGATAGAAGAACATTGCATGATCCTTTATTATCTTTGTTAAAATTGCTGTATCCCTTGAATGACATTTATGTTTTAAAATCAATGAAATTTCTTCTTTTTCTCAGTTATTAAATCCTAAGTATCACAAAGTCCTAACACGGACGAAATTAGGGGAGGATGCCTGAAGAAATCTTCTTGCATAACCCAGGACCACCCCACAGATAAAACAGTTAAGTTTAAATACATGGTCTAGGATCCCAGGCGTATACTGAGGATACCTAGCCCAGTACTTGATAAAAAAAAAACCTGTCAAGATTCATGAGCTGGGACAAATAAAATGTACCCAGTTCAGTACTTGCGTAACCGAGAAGAAAAGGGAGGATACCGGGGAAAAACTTTTGATGCATAACCCAGGATCACCCCACAGATAGCAAGAAAGCAGCTAAGTCTCAAATACATGGTCTAGGATCCCAGGCGTATACTGAGGATACCTAGCCCAGTACTTGACAAAAAAGGGAGAAACCCGTCAAGATTCATGAGCTGGGACAAAAAAAAAAATATATATATATATATTACCCAATGTACCCAGTTCAGTACTTGCGCAAAAAAAAAAAGAGAATGGGTACCTGACTGGAACCTGCAACAAAGCTTGAATCACAGATCAGGACTCAGCAAAAAAAAAAAAGACAGAAGAGAGAGACAAGGAAAGAAGATCCACATGCCGTTAAAAGGGATCGGGAGCAACACTCAGAAGCTATCATAAAAACACCAATACATGAAAGCAGTCTCAAAGCAGATCTAAAAAAAAAGAACTAGAAGCATTGTTCAATCAAAGAAATAAAAAAAAACACTTATACAATCCCAAATTGTCCATACAAAAAAAAACTAAGAAAGGAGGCCGGCGAACAAGGAGCCATCCGAGGGAAGAGCAAGGACAGCCGAAGAGGAAAGAACCTTCTGCCTTTTAACCTTCAGATCCTGCAAAGTCTTGTGAGCATGAGCCAAAGCTTCCTCAGCGGCAGCAATCTCAGCATCAATACCTTTAGAAGCTCGCCTCTGGAAAAGCACTTGGGCTAATGATCGCAGATACTCCAGCAAAAAGGACAGATTGAACTTGGCTTCCAAGAGATCCTGGACAACTCCCCTCCATTCCAAGAGCTTTTCCTCAGATAGAGAGTCTAGCGAAGAATCTCTCAATGAAATCGGCACAGCACACAGCAGCTCCATCAGGATGTTCCCCAGAAATACTCCTCCTCTAAAACCAAGGGTAAAGTCCCCATGACTTTTAAGCAGTCCTTCTAGCAGTGGTAGGCCTTCCGCAGGCACAGAGAACCGCAGGAAGCTGCCATAGGAGGACCCGAAATGGCAGAAGTGACTGGCAGGGAGGCTGTTGAACTCTAGAAGATCAAAGCGAGCCAAAAAGGTGGGGAGCCTTGAAGAAGGATCTGAAACAATCACCTCCGGAGCCTCCCCCACTGTTGCATCATCACCTGGAGTCCCAAAGGAACCCTCAACCCCCTGAACAGCATGAAGGCCAACAACCTGAGCAGATCCTACACCCCCCTCAGGAACCACAAGTTCAGAATCTTTGATATCAACTCCTGCAAAAAAAAAAAAGAGAGGAAAGAGAAGGAGGGGGGAGGCAGACTTAGCTTTTTGTTCTAAAGCGAAAAGAAAAAGGGGGAGGGGGAAAGAAAGAAAAAAAAAACAAAAAAAAAAGGGCAGAAGAGAAACCAGTATCAGCCTCTTGAGGCGGGGTTCCCTCCTCTTGCTCCCCTGACCGCTTGAAGGACTCTGGGAAAGAACACATGGCAAGTTGAAGAAAAGGAGAGGAAGCCTCAGCAAAACGGCTAAAGGAAGGCAGGGATACAGGGGGCTTCGCCATATAAAAAAAAAAGGGGGGCAGAAAGAATGCGATAGAAATGATCAAACCTTCAGAATCATCTGATTCCAAAGAAGTAGCAGCACCAGAGGCAGATCTCGCAGTGGCTTGGCCTAAGAAAAGGAAAAAAAAAAGAAAGAAACTCAGAAGGCTATATAAAAGAAGAGGTACAAAAGAGATAAAGACTAAAAGGCTGTGTAAAAGAAAGGAAGGGCTCACCTGTTTGCCCGGGTGATGATGCGCCTCCCAAAGTCCTTGTGCTTAACCCAGTTTGAGGTAACACAACCCTGGCAGGACTGAGGGTCTGTTCAAGCTGAGGACCTGGGGACGCAGGAAGCTTGGGAGCCTCAGGATCCTGGGCAGCCTGGACATCCTGCATTGGTTGCCCGATCTCCTCAGCTATGCCACCGCTGGGAGCCTTCTCCTCCCTACTCTGGAATGCAGCTGCAGCCATCTCCTCCTCCAAAGTCTCATCAACCACAGGGGGAGGAACCTCAACCTAAAACAAAAAGAGAGAAGTGGAACAAAAAGGGGGAGGGGAGAAAGACGGGGCATGAGCAACAAGGGCAGCACCGGTGTATAGCACTTGTAAAATGAATATGAAGAAAACCATACCACATCTTCACCAGAAGACTGGCTTCTACCCTTCATAGGGTCTAGCTTACGCTTGGACTGCAGGAAAAACAATCACTCATTAGTCAAAAAAAAAAAGGAGGGAAAAGAAAACAACAAAACTACAACCTAAAAGAGTAAAGAAGGAAAGAGGCCTTGCCCTTATCTCTCTCTCAACAGGGTCTCCAGGTCTCTGTTGTTTACTACGGGTACGTCCAGAGGGTCCCGAGGAACCATGAACTGAAGGACTCACAGGAGCCTGGGGAAAAGAAGACTCTACCTTAGTCTTCACCCGGCCCCTTATGGCCAAGGGCTGCTCCACTTCCTTCTCCTCAGCAAGTATCAACTGTTTCTGAGATTTCCCAGTTTTCTTCTTCTTCTTTGACTTGGGCTCAACGTCCTCTACACTCTCTTCAGCCGCGGCCTCCTCCAACTTTTCCTGCTTGATAGTTTTCCTTTTACTTGTGCCAACGGGAGTGCTAGCACTTACAGCCTCTACTGCCCCTTTCTTAAGTGGTACCCCAGTAGAAGCACCAACAACAAGGTCACACCCCAACCAGGCCTCTGGGAAATCTCGCGCATAAGTCACCCAACCTTCCCTAGAAGCATGCCATTCTGCGAAACCAGTTTTGCTGCTCACAGCAGTGGAAACAATACCAGCAGTAGGCAGGGACAGACGCCTGTTGAATGTCGGGGCGGAAGAAATATCAGGGTTGGGTACTCTCCCAATCATCCCAGAACCAGCATAGTCAGCAAAGGACTTCTGAACCCTTCTCCAATAACCAGCATAGCCACTTGAGGCAAAAACCCCTCTCTGAGAGTTAGGCACTACAAATTGAGGACTCCGCCTCGACCAATAAGAAAAGGCCTGAAGTCTCATGAAGGGATCCAAGGAAGGAAGAGAAGGAACTACATCATTAAACACTGGGGGAATATCCTGATCAAAGCCAAACTGCCGAAGTACTCGATGCGCCGAGTAATGGGTGTACCGTGGGCCAGTCGAAGAAAGCACAGGAAGCCAGGAAGGACTGATGCAAGCCAAATAGGCTAAGCTACCTTCATCACCACTACGTAAATCAAAGGTGTTCCCTGTAGAAGTCAGAAAGGGAGATAACACAGAATTGCAAACAAAACCGGGGCCAAATTCCCGGGGGGAGCGCCAATTCAAATGGCCTGCTTGATCAAATAACTCAATCAAGTTAAGATTGCCACCTTTTAGACTCAGCCAACGAAAAATAATAGGAAGGCTGTCAGTAGAGCTACCACAAAGCCCTTTTACAACATCAGGGGATCCCTGAAACTTATCCTTCACAAACTTTAAATTCCTACATTTTGCTAAAGTAACTGAGGAACGATCCCACATAAATACCTGAAGAATGGCGCAATGAAGCGTAGAAGTAATAACATAGCAAGAATCACCCTCAGCCTCATCTCCATGAAGTTGATCCAATTGAGAATAAACATGGCCCAAAAACATAGGGGCTAGAGGATATTGAGCGCCCTGAGCCAACCTAATCGCCAAAGGAAAAAGAGTGGACTTGATTCCATACCCAGGGAACTCGCTGAACAGAAACTTACTAAGCCAGAATGCAAGGAACCCGGCACGCCTGACTTCCTTATCCTTCTCACGCGAGAGAGTCATAACCCATCTACCCATCCTGGCCGGTTTCCCACCAGAAGAAGCGGTACGTCCCCCAAAGTGAGCAAATAATTTCTCTTCCACCTCAAGGTCCTTAGCAGAAAGCTTGATATCAAAGGGGCTTTCATCCCCAAGCACCGGAAGGAGAAGGTTATTGACCACATCCTCCAAGGTAACAGTCAGTTCACCAACGGAAAAGGAGAAAGTGTGTAGAGCAAGACACCAACGGCGCACCAAATGCCTAAGGCCTTTGGCATCTCTGAAACCCTCGAGATTCCTGGAGATAGCAACTGCCTTCAGGACGCCGGCACGCTCCAAGCGACCCACAAACTCCTTATCAGCAAGCTCGTTATCCACCCAAATGGGCCAGCCTTGGATCTTTCCAGCGACAAAATCGAAGAAGATGGGGACCGCTTCCCGAAGTCCCTGCCTGATCTGGAGATCAAAAACCTCCCTAGGGTCTGGAACTTGTGCGGAACCAGCAAAACCCGCTGGACCAGAGAATACCCAGGCGTGAGGAGATGGAGGGGTTTCACCATGGGACACCCGAGGAAAGAATAAACTGGGAGAATACCAAGGGTCTCGCAAAGGAAAAGCAGGGCGACCGATGACAGACTCATCTTGCGCAGAACTAGAAGAGCCCTCCTCTTCAAAGGGACTAGGAGTACGCTCTTTCCTTTTTCGAGAAGAGGAAGAAGCCATTAAAGCAATGGGTATCTGGAAAGAAGAAAGAGAAGATAGCGATGATACTGTTCGAAAGAAAAGAAAAGGGCCGGAAATGGAAGACTCAGTTAGACAGGAAAAAGGAATAAAAGAGAGAGTACTAGAATGAGGGAATAAGAGCAGTTAGAGAAGGCAATGTGTGGAAAGACGCGCCAGTTGACAGGAATTAAATTCAAAAGGGAGGAAGTTATCAGCAGTTATTAATGAGTATTATGGGAAACGTAAAAGTAGGTGGTGGGAGTTTTATTTCAACTCAGCTGCCACGTCCCACGAAAAAAGGAGGGGTTACAACAAAAAAAAAGAAGAGAGAGAAGAAGCCAGGATGCCGAGGAAATGCAAGATCAGGATCCCCATGGAAAGATCAAAACAAGAGAGAATCCTGCAAAAAAAAACTCACGCATGGGCTGCAGGCAACCCATGAGCTCGGGGGGCTAAATGTTGAGGTTCAAAATAATTAAATATCCATAAATAAAGCCCAAAGAGATGGAAAAGACATTGGGCCCATTTTACACAAAAAAGAGGAAAGAAATGATAAAGGATGGGCTCTCATAATAAAGGAAAAAAAGAAAAGAAAAGATAAAAAAGAGGAAGAAGCCCAGAAGGACCTGATCTGGAGGTCCACGAAAAAAGGGCCCAAGAAAACAGGTAAAGTCAGCAAGCCAAAGGAAAAAGCCCAGAGGGCAGAATTGGGCCAGGACGCCCAGAAGCTCCCCGGGGGAAGAGGATCCCTGGACGCGCGAAGAGAAGTTAAAACAAATTTGAAGAGAGAAAGGGGACAAAAGGCACGCGAGCCTTATGACCCAGACACGCAGTGGAAGTACAAGGCAAAATGCAGAAACTTGGTTCCAACCACTTGGAGAAAAAAGACAAGGAGAGGACCACTGGAAAAGCTGGAGCAAAAAGCCAAAGAGCCTCAGGACAGCCAACGGGGAAATCTGGAAATAGGAAACTAGCTGGGAGACTTTCATCTGGTCGCAACAAAGAAGAGAGAAACTGTGAAGAAAAAGGAAAAGACACGATCCTGAAACAATCAGGCGCGGGACAGACTTCAAGGGGCAAAAAGGAGAAATCATCAGTACCCCGGGAGCCCGAAACTATGCTATAAAAGGAGGGAGGGATCCATGCTACAGGGGACAGTTTTTTACGTTTAGAGCATTTCAAAGCATTTACAAGTATTCTTCCTGAGGTCTCATGAAATTGTAAACAAAGGGACTCTGTAAACTGAAGGGAAAACAGGGGAATTTGCTCCCGGTATCCCAGAGATAGCCGCTAAGGTACACGCTCGGATTCAACAAGTTCAAACTTTGCAAGCCTTTGAAGCTTGAATAGCTATCAAAGTCTGTGACTTTTGAACCCAGTTGGACCTTGCATCACGTCCTAGCGAGCCACTGTAACCACCATTAAAGGAAAACTAATGAAATACACCCCATTAATCAAGGGATCTCTAGCGTGTTCATTATACTTCATTTACTGTACATTTTTCCTTACTGTTAATTTGTCATTCAATACGAATATGCCTTTTTGTTAGCTATTTTTTATTGTAGGAAGTTTGTTCTGTGCACCAATCAGTTCTTAAAACAGCCCCTTTAGCTGCGGAGAACTGATCCCAGTCCACCAAAAAATATCTCACACGGCCCAGGATCCTTGGGCCATAGTGCTAAAGAAAAAGCACTCTCACACCCATTAAACTTATCTCAAGGGAATATTTTATATCTCTGTTAAGAGATTATGAATTCCATCTTGAGAATAAATGTTCCATCAACACTAAATGCGGCTGCCCAACATTCTGAGGTTTTGACCTTAACTTATAGATCTCACTCCTGATATATCAAAGTAACTTACATCTCATGATCAGGTCCATTATTCTTTCAGGATTAGAGTTGATGTAAATAGAAGTCGTGAGATTTATTATTCATTTGACAATCGTTAGGAGAATAATAAATCTCACAACGGTCTAGTTCAATATGTCTTAACTCTTAAAACATATCAACATATCAACTAGAAGTCTCCACTTCCATGATCAAGACAAATCATCTTAGTTGATATGTTATAGTCTTCGCAGATGAAATGCCCAATTTCATCACCGACTACAAACTAAAATTCTGTGTTTACAAAGAACTTGTGATTTACATCTTCTGTGACTTTTCACATAAATCACATACTATGCATCTCATGGACTAAGATAATGTCTCATTAGTTCATTTATAGATAGTCTCATATAATTAAAATATTTAATTATTTATGACATGCCAATAAATTGGATTTTAAAGCACAAACCCCAATAGGCATCAGCCAAACTGCCACCGATGCTTAAGTTAGTAAGGGAGAAAGATTTTAGGGAGAAACAGATTGGAGAGTGATTTCGTTGAGTATTTGTGTGTATGATTGATCGTACCTTGGGTTTCTGGTGCTTTCTCTTATAGTTGAATGCATAATCAATGGCAATGAATCACTATATTTATGCTCAATGGCTAGTGCATTACAAAATCTTTGTCTGAAGTTCACAGCTTATTCTGTGACCATTACTCCGTCTGTTACATTTCGTCATCAATGATCGTAATAAATGGGTAACGTCTTCTTTGGGTAAATGATGATCTTTGCATAGTGATGATCATAAATTTCTGACTCATCAGCTGCCCCCTTGTTCGAATTGTCGTCTGTTAGACGAGATAAGAACAAATTCATCTAACACTTCGTATTTCGTGTACTGACGGTTTTGATGTTTGAGCAGTTGAATGCCACGTGTACGGCCAGGATTCATTCATCGTACGGACATGTCTCGGTTTCCACATGCGTGTTTTGGCCACTTGTTTTGCATTTTTCCCTCCTCTTTCCTTTCTTCTGTATTTTTTCCTTATTTAGTTTATGTTCTAGGGTTCATTTCTCCTTTGAGCTTCCTTTCTCTGTCCTACGTTTCCTGGTACGTTCTTCGTGCTCCTTCTTCTTTTTTGGTTCTTCCATGGTAGATTATTCTACTGTTAGGGTAGATTGTCCCTCAGTAGCTTTCTTTTTTGCTCATTTAGGTTGCTTACTCGAGTCTGTAGAGGGGGAGTGTCTCGAGAGAGTTAGTTTCTTCGTAAAGGAGGACTGTCCATACACTTCTATCCTTTCTTTATTATTCCCTCTGATTTCCCATTTTGCTAAGGTAGCCAAGTTGTTAAAGATGTCTGAGGTAAGGTCTCTGGAGACAAGGTTATCTTCGTTTGATGATCGCATGATCTCAGAGGCTACTTCTATTTCCACCCCATATAAAGCTTGGAATATCCCGTGTTCCCTTATGGGAAAGGATGAGCAGCGGATCAGGGATAGGTTTCAGTTCCCATGAAGAGAGGGCTTGTCACTCGTATGCTGACGAGGTTTGTTTTTACGAGGCCAACTTGACCAGCGGCCTTCGTTTCCCCGTTCATCCCTTTGTTAGGGAACTTTTTTCTTACTTGCATCTTACTCCGGCATAGTTAGTGCCTAACTCTTGGCAAATCATTGTCTCTTGCATGGTGGTTTGGATGTCTTCCAATGATGGTGATGTCATTAGGAGGGATGAATTCCTCCATTTTTATCATCTAAGGAAATCGAAGGACCCTGGCTATTATGAGTTTAAGCCGTGGGATAGGGCTTCTAGGTTAATCCTCGATTACCCATCGTCTCTTCGAAATTGGAAGCCAAATTTCTTTTTTGTCTCCAGAAATGTTTGGGAGTTTGTCCCTGATGAGGACCTGGACGAAGCCCTCAAGTTTTTTTTGTAGTTGGGGAGTTCCCGTGTCTAGTGCGTCTTTCTCGTCTTTCAAGTGCTTTTCCCTTCCTTTATGAGTGACGATGATAGATGACTTACTTGTGTTTCTATTTGTAGTTTCCCAGCGTCCTTGTCTGAAGAAAAGGTATCAGCGTCGGGCTAAAAGTTGAAGGAGTACTTGGAATCCGTTAAAGAATTTGAAGAGCTCGTTTCTCCTAAATCTCTATTTTTTCACTTTTTGGGTTCGAAACTGTCTACCAAGGTTCAGAAGAATTAGGAAGTTGTGAAGAAGAGTAAGCACTTCTTTCTTTTTGTCTTCTTCTTTCTTCTTTCTCTTTTATTTATTTTTTGTCCTTTCAAGAATGACGACTAGGTTTAGTAAGCAGAAACTGGCTGAGGCCCAAGAGAAGAAGGCCAAGGGTGGCACCGTCAGTGGTCTCTTTTCAAAGAAAAAGACAGGCGATGCCTCTAAGAAAGATCCTGTGATGACACTTCCTCCTGCCCACTCACCTGCCAAGCACCCTGCTCTCCCACCTCGTCATTGGAGATGATTGCCTCTAGTGGAGAGGAGGTTAGGATGAAGAAGGCTAGTGGTAAGTCTTTTCTTCCCACCTTTTGGGATGATGTTGATGTAGCAGCTTTGAAGTCTTACGAGGCGCTCTCTGTGGATGACCTAAGCCCTCTGATGGCGAAGTCATCTAGTGAGGTGATGTTGTCCCATATTTAGAAGCTTGTGTAGGTAAGCGTTGCAGGTTTTTTTTTACTTCTTTCTCTTTGCTTTACTTTTGCTAAGGAAATTTTTTTTTTATAGGCTCTGGGGGAGTCTCTGTTCATCTCGGGAAGGCTTTTGGACTTGGAAAAGAAGGTGGCCACGACTGAGCCTTTGGTCAAGTCTTTATCTGTTGAGAACGAGACACTTAAAAACAAGGTTGCAATTCTCACTATCAAAGCTGAAAATGACAAGGAGCGCGTGGCAACCTTGGAGAAAAGCCTACAGGTAGAAAAAGACTTTTAGAAGCTGAAGGAAGCAGATTGGTGACCTGGAGCTAAAACTGCAGACAGTTGGGGCCACTATAGTGCAGGACTTCAAGGACTCTGATGAGTACTTCGATGAGTTGTGCAAGTACTACGTAGAGGGCTTTCATCTTCTCGTGAAGTGGATGACATAGCATCAACTTGGCTTGGACCTCTCTGGCTTGACCGTGGATGACGTTAAGAAGGAACTTATATTTGATCGGCCACCTGAGGCTACAGTGGAGAATGTGACTGAAGGAGCTACAGATGTTGTTGAAGTAATGGAAGAGGCCGCAATTACAACCCCTACAAACCCTGTCCCTGACGAAAGATAATCTTTATTTTTTTCCTTTCCTTTTTTCTTTCCTTTTTTTTTTTTTTTTTTTTTTTTTTTATTGCAAGGCAAGAACAATGTTTTTTGTTGGGCCCCTTTTTTTGGGCAATTGAAGAATTCTTTTGGGGCCCATTGTTTTGAGCAATTAAACAATCACTTTGACAATGATAGGTAGGTTGGTTGCAGCAGACAACTCTTTTTACGTTTGGTTGTGCTTGGACGACCTTTTATGACGATGTGCTGAAGCAACTTTTTATACTTAGCTCACATTTGAATAGCTGTCTGTTTTTGGCTATGTTGGAACAATTATGTGTGAATGACGATTCTGATCATGTTTAAACACCTTAGCACTTAAGCTACGTTTTGACCAGCTTTCTATTGAGCCATGTCTGGATGATGAGCTTAGTACTCCTTAGCTGTGTTAAAATAGTTTTCATTAAGTTGTGAATGACGTCCCTAGTTGCATTTGAACAACTTAGCATATTTTAGCTGTGTTTGAACTGATGGAAATATGCCTGTACGCAGCGAAAAACTAACGGATCTACTTCATTCACAATTGATAACATGTGCCATGTAAATTTCAGAATATAAGAACAAGAGAGTGTACCTTGAAGCAGTGTAATTCAAAACCGAAGACGAAAAGCACTTGGGAACACTTTTAATCTTCACTCAAATTCCACTTGATGCCCAAGAAGTGTGGTCTCTCAATCAGTTATATGTGTATGTTCTAGAGAGAATGAAAAAGTGTTCAACATTCACATACATACCATTTCATATTCATACAAATTTTGTATGTTTCTCTCCTTATAACTGATTATCTAATTGGGCTAGCCTTTTGGGCCTTTCCAATTGGACTTTAGTATGTGGCTTGGAGTGGGTCCAAAAGGGAACAAATAAGACACTAGCTCCAATGGGCCTTGGGCTTTTCTGTCAACTCTTGATTAGTCCAATATTACCGTTAATTATATTTAATACCACTATATAAATATAATTACACTCTAGGCCTTATTAACTAATTATATCCCAAGATTTTATTATACATGCAACCCCTTCATAAAATATTCATAGTAATACAAAGTTATTAATGAAGACTTTGTAGATTACTACATCTTAATCCTTGAGTACCTGGTTTAATCCTTTAAGTTATTCATCATATATTTATAAAATCCAATTTCATAAATATATACTTTAGTAACTATTTACTAAAGTAGTTAGGCCTAACATTCTGAATAACAAACCCATTAAACTTATCTCAAGAGAATATTTTATATCTCTGTTAAGAGACTATGAATTCCATTTTGAGAATATATGTTTCATCAACATTAAATGTGGTTGCCCAACATACTAAGGTTTTGACTGTTACTTTAAATCTCACTCCTGATATATGAAAGCAACCTACACTTCATGATCAGGTCCATTATTCTCTCAGGATTAAGAGTTCATGTAAATAAAAGTCGTGAGATTTATTATTCATTTGACAGTCGTTAGGAGAATAATAAATCTTACAACGGTCCAGTTCAATATGTTTTAACTCTTAAAACATATCAACTAGAAGTCTCCACTTCCATGATCAAGACGATGATATGTTATAGTCTTCGCAAATGAAATGCCCAATTTCATCACCAACTATGAACTAAAATTCTAAGTTTACAAAGAACTTGTGATTTATATCTTGTATGACTTTTCACATAAATCACATACTATGTATCTCATGGACTATATTATAATGTCCGAATATTCATGTTACCATTATTTCAGATAATAATAAAAAAAATTATTAATCACAACATTAAGTCATACATAATGTCATACATAGCATCATACAATAGGATTTTAGGGCACTAATCCTAATGATCTCCTACTTGCCCTAAAGACTATTGTGCACTAATCTAATTCCCATTCTCTCCAAATGTGACTCGAAAGTCCTTTGAGGCAAGGCTTTGGTAAAGGGATCTGCTAGATTATTTGCACTTTCAATCTTTGCCACCACCACATCTCCACAAGCAATGATATCTCGAATGATGTGGTACTTTCTCTCAATGTTCTCTCCTTTCTTATGATTCCTTGGATCTTTGGATTGTGCAACTGCTCCACTATTGTCGCAAAACAATGTAATGGGAACTTGCTCCATTCTCACTACACCAAGATTAGAAAGGAATTTCTTAAGCCATACAGCTTCCTTTGCTGCTTCACAAGCAGCAACGTACTTAGCTTCCATGGTGGAGTTTGCAATACAAGATTACTTGACACTCCTCCAAGTTATGGCTCCACATCCCAAGGTGAAAACACATCTTGAAGTGGATTTTTTGAAATTTAGATCCCATTGAAAGTCTGAATCTGTATAGCCAATGGGAATCACATCCTCACACCGGTAAACAAGCATATAATCTCTCGTTCTCTGAAGATACTTGAGAATATGCTTTACAGCTTGCCAATGTTTTGGTCCTAAATTTGATTGATATCAGCTGACCATGCCAACTAAATAACAAATATCTGATCTGGTACAAAGCATGGCATACATGAGACTTCCTACTGCAGAAGCATAAGGAACTTGTCTCATCATATTTTCTTCCTCTTGTGTCTTAGGCCTTTGGTAATTAGACAGAGGAACTCCATGTCTAAAAGGAAGCAATCCTTTCTTGGAGTTTTGTATGCTAAACCGTTCTAGAATCTTATCTATATATCCAGCTTGTGATAAGCCTAACATCTTATTCTTGCGATCTTGCCAAAGCTTGATCCCTAGAATAAAGTTAGCCTCACCCAAGTCTTTCATATCAAATTGACTTGACAACCACACCTTTATTGATGACATTACCCCTACATCATTCCCAATGAGTAGAATATCATCAACATAAAGCACTAGGAACATTACTACTTTATCTCGATGTCTTTTGTACACACATGGTTCATCAAGATTTTGTTCAAAACCAAATGACTTGATTGTTTAATCAAATCTGATGTTCCATGATCTAGATGCTTGCTTAAGTCCATAGTTTGATCTATTGGTTGTTCATTTACAGGTTCATTCATTTTAGCCAATACAACTCTACTTCTAGGAGTATAATCATTTATATAGTCATTTTCCAAGAATTTGGCATTTGTACTAACAAACACTTTAGTCTCTTTATGACTATAGAATAAAACTCCAACAGTTCCTTTTGGATACCCCACAAAAAATACCACTTCTGTTTTAGACTGTAAATTGTTAGACTTTCCTTTCAACACATGTGCTGGACAACCTCAAATATGGAGATATCTTATACTAGGCTTACGCCCATTCCACAACTTTACAGGTGTTTTAGGAACAGACTTTAAAGGTGCTAAATTCAGAAGATACATTGTAGTATTTAAGGCATATCCCCAAAAAGAAATTGGTAGAGTCGAATAACTCAACATGGACCTAACCATATCTAAAAGAGTCCTATTCCTTTTTTCTGCTACACCATTTTGTTGTAGAGTTCCAGGTGCAGTCAATTGGGATACAATCCCATTTTCAGTTAAGTAATCCTTAAAATCACCAAGAAGGTATTCGCCACCACGATCAGATCGAATGGCCTTTATGCGTTTACCCAATTGATTCTCAACTTCAGCCCTAAACTCTTTGAACTTTTCAAAGGCTTCAGACTTCCGTTTCATTAGGTATACATAACCAAATCTAGAGTAATCATTAGTAAAAGAAATGAAATAATCATAGCCACCTCTTGCTTGGATTGACATAGGACCACATACATCTGGTATTAGTTCTAGCAAATCTTGTGCTCTTCTACCTTTTGCATTAAAAGGTCGTTTGGTCATTTTGCCTTCCAAACAAGATTCACAAACTGGAAATTCATCAAAGTCCATGGGCTCTAAGAGTTCATCTTTGATCAGTTTTTGAATTCTGTTTGAATTAATATGACCCAAACGCAAGTGCCAAAGATATGCATCATTAATAGAAGGAAACTTTCTCTTTAATGATTTTACATGAGAATCATTATCTAATTCAGAATTATATAATTCATGCTTATCAAGAGTTAAAATATAAAGACCATCCACAATATTGCCAGAACAGATAAACACTTTACTCTTCTTTATTACAACATTGTCTTTAAGGATAACACAATATCCATGTTTACCTATATAAGTTGCAGAAATTAAATTCCTATGAACATTAGGTACATATAGACAGTTTTCCAATATTAAAACCCTAGACTCAAAGTATAAATTAAACACTCCAACAACTACAGCCGAAATTCTGGATCCATCAGCCAAAGTAAGAAACAATTCCCCTTCCTTAAGCTTTCTGGTCTCCTGGAATCCCTGCAAAGAATTGTTTAGTACAACCTAAATCCACACACCAGGAATATGTGGGATTCTGCACTAAACATATTACAAGGGGGAATGAACTTTTCATACCTTTATTCTTGGCAGCCTTAAATATTGGACAATTCCTCTTCCAATGTCCTTTCTCACCACAATGGAAACATTTTCCTTTGATCTTCTTTCCTTTGTCAGCAACCCCTAAGGCAATTTGTTTACCATCTTGCTTGGTGAAGTCCTTCTTCTTCTTCTTCTTACCCTTGCCTTTTGACTTAGGTTGAGAAGTAGAAGCTTCAGCCATATTAGCATCAATACTAGAAGTACCAAGAATGCCTTCCGCCGCTACCAATTCATTCATTAATTCAGACAAAGAATAAATCTTTTTGTTCATATTATAATTAAGTCTGAATTCCTTGAATGATTCCGGTAGTGACTGGAGTATCATATCCACTTGGGATTCTCCATCAATATCGGCACCTAAAACCTCCAATGTATTCAGATTAGAGATCATTGTAAGACAATGCTCCCTCACTGAACCGCCTTCAACCATTTTGGTATTATAAATTTGCCTCATGGTTTCTTGCCTTGCAGAACGACCTTACTCACCAAACATCTTCTTTAGACTGATCATTATGTCCGAAGCTAGTTCTACAACTTGCATTTGATGCTGTAGAACATTTGAGATAGATGCTAGGATGTAGCACCTGACCATCTCATTAGATTTCTGCCAACGATCATATCACTGTTTTTCCTCAGGAGGAGCATCTAATGAAGGAAAGCTAGGACATGGTTGAGTAAGCACATACTTGTGCTCTTTAACAGTAAGAACAATGTCCAAATTTTTTTTCTAGTCAACATAGTTGAATCCAATCAGTTTGTTTCGATTAAGAATAGTAACAAGTGGGCTAAAAGATGCCATGTTCAAATATGAAAATAATAAACATGAATATAATAAGTAAATTGGATATTATCAATTTAGCATATAAACATATAGCATGGAACCTTAATAAAACCATAATATAATATATGCAACGACAACCCAATCCCATATTCAATATCCCTCAGCATAGAGTGAATATAAAATACTATGATTGATTGAGAACTATTCTCATTATTAGTGCTATCATGATAACTCTCATCAAACACTAATAATATGTTGTTATACATTTGGTCTCTAAATAATAATAGTAAGAACTCAGCATAGAGGATACTATAATATTTAGTCTAGTGTATACCATTGTCTAGAATCATGTGTAGCCACATTTCATCCCCTAAACAGGTTTATTTTGTAGTACCATGATACAAAACACCCTCCGCATGGAAAGCAAAGCTCGAGGCTAAGACAAGGTGTTTGATCAAACTACTATAAACGAAGAAATTCAATCCTGTAGTACCATGAAATAAATACTCTCTGCATGGAATGCTAAGCTCGAAACAAAGACAAAGTACATATTTCACACTACTATGAACCGACAGTGGAGGCCGTGAGATCCAACCCTTGTATCTTTCTCCCACTAGATGTTTTAAATTAAAGGTTTTTATTTTGTAAACATGTGCAAACCAATCACACACAGCCTTGCACTTTATACATTTGAATACACTTAGAAAAAGTTCAAAATTCCCTTTTTCGCGAGAATCTTGCAACTAAGCTCTTCCTGTGAAAATGAAATAGTGAAAACATAAAATTCAAACAGAAACTTTCGTGACTGTCTCACTACTATCTTGCGACTAAGCTCTTCCCGCGAAATTGAGTTAAGGCAAAATAGTGAAAACTCAAAATTCAGACAGAAACTTTTGCTACTGTCTCGCTATTGTCTTGCGAGTAAAGCTTACCCGCGAAAAGTTTTGTGCTTCAGAAGCATTTCTCGCGAGTAACTTCGCGGGAAGCTAACCCACAAAAAACCCGTGTTTTCAGTTTAAAAGGAAGATTTGAACAGTTTTCTTCGGTTTTCCATGAATAAGCAATCACCATATGAACATGATAGATGAAATTTGATATCAAAATTGAAATTCATTGATGTTATAGCCTTAAGGTTCAATTTAACATACTTAAATTCAAATTTAAACAACAACATAACATCAATATCAGTTTTCATCAAATCATAGTTTTAACAACCATGCAGAAAATTAAATACATATATAATCTTCTAACATCATGAAACTATTATTTCTAATTCCAAAACTCACAAAACATGTTATACAGATTGGAAATTGAAGACCGCTCTGATACCATTTGATGAAAATATACATGTACGCAACAGAAAACTAACGAATCTACTTCATTCACAATTGATAACATGTGCCATGTAAATTTCAGAATAGAAGAACAAGAGACTATACCTTGAAGCAGTGTAATTCAAAACCGAAGATGAAAAGCACTTGGGAACACTTTAATCTTCACTCAAATTCCACTTGATGCCTAAGAAGTATGGTCCCTTAATCAGTTATATGTGTATGTTCTAGAGAGAATAAAAAAGTATTCAACATTCACATACATATCATTTCATATTCATACAAATTCTGTATGTTTCTCTCCTTATAACTGATTATCTAATTGGGCTAGCCTTTTGGGCCTTTCCAATTAGGCTTTAGTATGTGGCTTGGAGTGGGACCAAAATGGAACAAATAAGACACTAGCTACAATAGGCCTTGGGCTTTTTTGTCAACTCTTGACAAGTCTGAAGTTACCATTAATTATATTTAACACCACTGTATAAATATAATTGCACTCTAGGCCTTATTAATTAATTATATCCCAAGACTTTATTATACATGCAACCCCTTCATAAAATATTCATAGTAATACAAAGTCATTAATGAACACTGCCACTTTATAGATTACTACATCTTAATCCTTGAGTACCCGGTTTAATCCTTTAAATTATTCATTATATATTTATGAAATCCAATTTCATAAATATATACTTTAGTAACTATTCACTAAAGTAGTTAGACCTAACATTCTAAATAACAAACCCATTAAACTTATCTCAAGGGAATATTTTGTATCTCCGTTAAGAGACTATGAATTCCATCTTGAGAATATATGTTCCATCAACACTAAATGTGGCTGCCCAACATACTGAGTTTTGACCCGTTACTTTAGATCTCACTCCTGATATATCAAAGCAACCGACACTTTATGATTAAGTCCACTATTCTCTCAGGATTAAAAGTTCATGTGAATAAAAGTTATGAGATTTATTATTCATTTGACAGTCGTTAGGAGAATAATAAATCTCACAGCGGTTCAGTTCAATATGTCTTAACTCTTAAAACATATCAACTAGAAGTCTTCACTTCCATGATCAAGACAAATCATCTTAGTTGATATGTTATAGTCTTCGCAGATGAAATGCCCAATTTCATCACCGACTACCAATCAAAATTCTGAGTTTACAAAGAACTTGTGATTTATATCTTCTGTGACTTTTTACATAAATCACATACTATGCATCTCATGGACTATATGATAATAATAAAAAAAATTTATATCTTTTGTGATTTATATTTTCATGTTACCATTATTTCAGATAATAATAAAACAAATTTATTAATCACAACATTAAGTTAAACATAATGTCATACATAGTATCACATAATAGGATTTAAGGACACTAATCCTAACATGAACAGCTTTTATCGAGTCATATTTGGATGACAATCTTAGTGTGTGTGTATATATATAGCTATGTTTGAACAGCTTTTATTGAGACATGTTTAAATGACGATCTTAGTTGAGTTTGAATAACTTAGTATCTTTTAGCTCTGTTTCGACAGCTGTATATTGAGTCATGTTTGAATGACGACCTTAGTTGTATTTAAACAACTCAGTAGTTTTTAGCTGTGTTTGAACAGCTTTGTATTCAGTCATGTTTGAATGATGATGTTAGTTGTGTTTGAACAATTTAGTATTTTTTTTAGCTGTGTTTGGACAATTGTATATTGAGTCATGTTTGAATGACAATCTTAGTTGTGTTTGAACAACTTAGTATTTTTAAGCTGCTTTTGAATAGCTTTGTATTGAGTCATGTTTGAATGATGATCTTAGTTGTGTTTGAACAATTTAATATTTTTTAGCTATGTTTGGATAGCTGTATATTAAGTCATGTTTGAATGACAATCTTAGTTATGTTTGAACAACTTAGTATTTTTTAGCTGCATTTGAACAACTTTGTATTGAGTCATGTTTAAATGACGATGTAAGTTATGTTTGAATAACTTAGTATTTTTATCTGTGTTTGGACAGCTGTATATTGAGTCATGTTTGAATAACGATCTTAGTTGTGTTTAATGAACTTAGTATTTTTTTTAGCTGTGTTTGAACAACTTTGTATTGAGTCATGTTTGAATGATGATCTTAGTTGTATTTGAACAACTTAGTATTTTTTAGCTACGTTTGAACAGTTTTGTATTGAGTCATGTTTGAACGACTATGTTAGTTTTGTTTGAACAACTTAGTATTTTTTTTTATAGTTGTGTTTGGACAGCTGTATATTGAGTCATATTTGAATGATGATTTTGGTTGTGTTTGAACAACTTAGTATTTTTTAGCTGCATTTGAACAGCTTTGTATTGAGTCATGTTTAAATGACGGTGTTAGTTGTGTTTGAACAACTTAGTATTTTTTTAGCTGTGTTTGGATAGCTGTATATTGAGTCAGGTTTGAATGACGATCTTAGTTGTGTTTGAACAACTTAGTATTTTTAAGCTGCTTTTGAATAGCTTTGTATTGAGTCATGTTTGAATGATGATCTTAGTTGTGTTTGAACAATTTAATATTTTTTAGCTATGTTTGGATAGCTGTATATTAAGTCATGTTTGAATGACGATGTTAGTTGTGTTTGAACAACTTAGTATTTTTTAGCTGTGATTGAACAACTTTGTATTGAGTCATGTTTGAATGACAATCTTAGTTGTGTTTGAACAACTTAGTATTTTTTAGCTGTGTTTGAACAACTTTTTATTGAGTCATGTTTGAATGACGATGTTGCGCTGTACTTGTGACTTTCAGCCGTGGTATTTGAGCGTTTTTAGGTTAACCATTTTTCATGTCTTGTCTATTCGTGCTCGAATGACGATCATATTGGTTGTGTTTAAACAACTCCAATTTAGTCAACTTTGGTGGCTGTGTGTGAACAGCTTTTGATTTAGAATTTAAATGACGGAGGTCCTTGAGACATCTCCCAAGGATGACTCCTAAGTGTTGCACATATTTTTGTTGGCAAATAACTCATGAATAATCATTGATAAATATACATTGATAATGCTATCATGTATTATTGATCTGTGAATGATGAAAGTTATAATTGTCATACATACTTATATGAAGATTAGGCAACTTGAAATGTTAAGCATTCCTTACTGGTAGTATTTCTTCAAGTGTTCTATGTTCCATGGTCGAGGCAATTTTTGGCTGTCTAGAGACTTCAGGTAGTAGGAGCCTTCTCTGGAATGATGAATAACTTCGTAGGGGCCTTCCTAAGCTGGTCCTAGTTTTTCTTGGGATGGGTTCCTTGTTGCCTGTGATACCTTTCTAAGGACGAGGTCTCCTATGTTGAACCTTCTCCCCTTGACCTTTTTGTTGTAGTATCTTGCCATTGCTTCCTCGTGTTTGGCCATTCACTTCATAGCTTCTTCTCTAACTTCATCAATTAGGTCTAAGCTGCTGTTAAGCTCCTGCTAGTTCTTCTGGTCTTCATAAGTTTTAACTCGAAAGCTCGTTAGTCCCACTTCCACTAGTATGACAGTCTCAATGCCAAATGTCAGCCTGAATGGTGTTTCTCCTATTGGAACTCTTGCGGTCATCCTATATGCCCAAAGTACATTTTGTAGTTCTTCAAGCCACGCTCCCTTTGCCCCCTCAAGCCTAGTTTTGATAATTTTGAGCAAGCTTCTATTCATCACTTCTGTCTGGCCATTGGCTTGAAGGTGTCTTGGGGAAGAGTAGTAATTCTTTACTCCTAAGTCTTGGCAAATTTTTTGAAACTTGAGGTTGTCAAACTATTTTCCATTGTTTGATATTATGACACGTGGGACTCCAAACCTGTTGATGATGTTTTCCACATAAAGCTTAAGACTTTAGCCTTTGTTATCATCGTCACTAGCTCTGCTTCTACCCATTTTGTGAAGTAATCAATTGCCACGATCAAGAATCTGAGTTGTTTCTTCCCTAGAAGGAATGGACCCATAATATCAATTCCCTATTAGGCGAAGGGCCATGGTGAGGATATGGGTGTCATTGTCTCTCTTGGTCTTGTCTAGACATTTGCGAAGCGCTGACACTTGTCGCATGCTCTGATGATGTCGTGTGCATATTTTTGTAAGGCTGGCCAGTAATATCCTGCTCTGAGCACCTTTCTTGCTAAGGATCTTGCCTCAGCGTGGTTTCCGCAGACTCCTTTGTGTATCTCGCAGAGCATATAGTCTGCTCCTAGTCTACTTAATCTAAGTTGGTGCATCTTAGATATGGGAGTGAGTATCCTCGTCTGGACAGCACGTTGTCAATAATGACGAAACGAGCTGCTCTAATCTATATCTTCCTTACTTCCGCCTTATCTTCAGGGAGCCATCCTTCTTTCAAGTAATGGACAATGGGAGTCATCCACTCGTCTTGTTCTTTTATCTTCAAAACTTGCTCACCTTCTGTTCTTGGTTGCCCCCTTATCTCTATACATAGTTCAGAAGTTGCATTGTAGTCGTCTGACGAGGCCAATCTTGCTAGGAAGTCAGCTTCTGCATTTTTGGATCTTGGGATTTGCGCAAAGTCTAGGCTGTCAAAGTGTTATGAGAGTCGTTGGACGATGTTCAAATACTTCTACATCCTTTCTTCTTTGGCTTCATAATCTTCCTTCACTTGTCTGATTGTTAGCTGAGAACCAGCTTGGATGATGAGGTTCTTTGCTCCTAGAGCCTTTGCTAGACTTAGCCCTGTTAGCAATGTTTCGTATTCTGCCTTGTTATTTGTTGCTAGGAACTGCAATCTGACTACATACTTCAATGTTTATTTTTCTGGAGATATGAGCACTACTCCTGCTCCTACTTTCTTCGTGGCAAACCCATCTGTTTGAACCGTCCATGTTTCCATAGGAGGGTTTTCTTCCTTATAAGGGTAAGTGAACTCTGTAATAAAATCTGCTATCACTTGGGCTTCGATTGTTGTTCGGGGCTGATATTCGATGTCAAATTGGCCCAATTCAATCACTCATTGAATGAGTCATCCTGCTACATCTATCTTGTTCATCGTCTTTCTTATGTGTTGGTCTGTCATAATAGTGATGGGGTGTGCTTGGAAATAAGGACGGAGCTTTCTAGAAGTGACCAATAATGCGAAATCTATTTTTTCCATCCTTGGATAACTTGCCTCTACTCCTTAGAATGCCTGGCTGGTATAATAAACTGGCTTCTGGACGTTCCCTTCTTCTCTGATCAGTGCCGAACTTACTGCAGTATTGGATACTTCTAAGTAGAGGATCAGCTTCTCTCCTATCATCGAAGGGCATAATGGAGGTGGCTTCATCAAGTACTCCTTTAACTTGGCAAGGGCTTCCTCACATTTGTCATTCCACTGAAAGGCCTTTTTCAATACCTTGAAGAATGGCATGCACTTGTCTGTTGCCCTAAAGATGAATTTGTTTAGGGCTACAACTTTTCATGTCAAGCTCTACACCTTCTTTACTGTTTTTGGTGATTTGACCTCGATTATTGCTTTTATTTTGTCTGGATTTACCTCTATTCCTCGTTAGGACACCATGAATCCCAAGAATTTTTCTGAAGCAACAGCAAAAACACACTTTCCAGGCTTTAATTTCATATTATACTTAGTGTGCTGAAGGTTTCTTTGAGATCGTCCAAGTGGTTGGCTTCGTCCTTACTTTTCATTAGCATATCGTCTACGTACACCTCCACATTCCTTCCAATCTGGTGAGAGAACAGGCAGTTCACCAATATTTGGTAGGTGGCTCCTGCGTTATTCAGTCCAAAGGGCATAACTTTGTAGTAGTACAACCCTTGGCTGGTAACAAACAAGGTCTTCTCTTAATCGTCTTCGTCCATAAGAATCTAGTTGTATCCAGAAAATGCGTCTATGAAACTTAAGAGTTTATGTCCAGCAGTTGAGTCTACCAGCTGATCAATCCTCGGCAAGGGAAAGCTATCTTTTGGGCAGGCTTTGTTCAAGTCTATGAAATTGACACACATTCTCCACTTTCCATTACTCTTCTTTACCATGACCACGTTTGCTAGCCAATCTGGATAGAAGACATCCCGAATGAAATCGGCTTCTAATAGCTTCTCTACTTCTTCAGTTACAACTTTATTGCGCTTTGGTGCAAATATTCTCCACTTCTGCTATATAAGCTTACATTCTGGGTTGATGTTGAGACGATGTTGTATGATCTTCCTATCAATCCCGAACATATCCTTGTGTTTCCAGGCGAAAACATCTTGGTTTCAGAGTGCTGTTCCGATCTTCAATACTTTCATTGAATCTCTTAGGACGATCTCAACTTCTTGTGGTGTTTCTGATGGTTCGGGAATGGGTTTTGGTTCGTTGATCACCTATGTGTGGTTCTCCCCAGATGCTAGGGTAGTTTGGTAGCACTCCCTTCCCAAAACTTGGTCTTCTATAATTTCTCCTACCTCATGGGTTGTTGGAAACTTCACCTTCAAGTAATATGTTGACATTGCTACTTTTAGTCTGTTGAGTGCAGGTCTTCCCAAGATGATGTTGCATATTAAAGGGCAATCGACTATGAGGAAATCAATTTCCTTAGTGACCTGTGCTGGATAAGTTCTTACAATTAAGGTTAGAGTGACGATGCCCCTAAGGACGATTCTATCCCGTGTAAAGCTTACTAGAGGCGAGGTGAAAGGCTTGATTCTATTATTATCTAGTTTCATCTACTGAAACGTAGGCAAATAGATGATATCTGTTGAGCTTCCATTGTCAATGAGTACCCGATGGATGTTGAACTCTTCAACCCTAAGCATGATTACTAGTGGGTCGTCATGAGGTTGCCTGATGCTGCGATCGTCTCTTTTTAAGAAGACAATAACAGGCTTGTCATTCTTTGGCATCTTCATTGGAAGGAGCCACAAATGGACATTGTTTATTTCTTTCCCATGGGTTTTTTCAGGGACTTCATTGTTCCACCTACTGTTAGTCCTCCCGATATTGTCTTTATCTCTCCTGTAGGAGGTTTGCTATTTCCTGCTCCCTGAGTTCTGTTCTGGTCGTCCTTCCGTTGGTATCTGTAAGGCTCCGTCTTTCTGACGTAACTTCTATAACTTCCCTTGTTTGATTAAAGTCTCCACCTAGTCTTTCAAATGCCTACATTCATCGGCGCGATGCCCGTGATCCTGGTGGAACCTACAGTACTTGATCTTGTCTCTTCTTTCCACTAGAACGCTAATTGGCTTCGGCCATTGTAGAAAGGGATCGTCTCTTATCTGCATAAGGACCTGCTCAATTGGCATTATTAGAGGAGTGAAGTTAGTGAACTTGGGTTTCTTGTCTGGAAGTTCCTTCTTTTTCCCTGTGGTCTGCTTAACACTCTGTGTCTCCTTCTTCTTATCATGATTGCTGCTTGTTCCTTTGTCTCTCTTCCTTTTTCCTTTCATTTCTTTTGCGAGCATCGCATCTTCTGCATTCATGTCTTCTTTGCTTTACGGAGCAACTATACTTGGAAGGTTGTTAAGATGACTTGATCTTCAGCTTCATCTACCTGCATCAACTCCTTATTGAATCGGGTGATGTACTATCTTAGTGATTCTCCTTCTATTTGTTGAATGTTAAGAAGATGGCCAGTTGGCTTTTTGTGTCTTTTCCCCCAAATGAAATGATGAACAAAACGCTTGATGAGTTGTTCAAAATCTGCAATAGTTCCTGGGGATATCTTGTTGAACCATACCCTAGCAGCTCCTTTCAATGCTGTTGGGAATGCCCTACACATCACCTCGTCTGGGGTCATCTGCAACATCATCAGTGTCTTGAATGATTCGATGAGGGATCCTTGGAATCATCATACAACTCCAATTGTGGGAGACAGAGTTTTTGGTGGGAGGGGACGGTTCAGTCCTTCATTAGTGAATGGTAAGTCCGTCCTTCGAATCATCCCATCCAGATTCTCCCTACCTTTGTCCTTTATAGCACTTTTTAGTTCGTCCATCTCCATCCTCATGTTGCGAAGCTCATTCTCCATTTTGGAGGAGTCCTCTCTTGAGGTCCTGTCTCATCTATTGGTTAAGAGTTTGATTCCTCGTCATTTTGGTTTTCTCCTGTTCGCCGGTGTTCTGCGTTTTGGGATTCCATTGTCTTTTGCAGTTCTTCATTTTGGCGAGTCAGTTCTTCCATATTGGCCAAAAGGGCTTGGATTTGTTGTTTTTGCACAACATTTGGCTGAGGTGTGGTCTCTGCTTCCATCTTGTACTCCAAAGAACTCTTTGTCATTGGGAAAGATGGCTTGAATGATTAGCATTCCCCACAGACAGTGCCAAACTAATGATGTAAAAAATCAATAGAGCTCCTCATTGTAGCTGAAGGATGATGCCTTACATTGGGTCTTTGTAGATAGAAAACCTACAAAATGAACTGGATGGAAGAGTAACACGTCGTTGTGGCATCAGCCAAACCGCCTCCAATGCTTAAGTTAGTAAGGGAGAAACATTTTAGGGAGAAACAGACTAGAGAGTGATTTAGTTGAGTATTTGTGTGTATAATTAATTGTACCTTGGGTTTCTGGTGCTTTTTGTTTTATAGTTGAATGCCTAATCAATGGGCAATGAATCATTGTATTTATGCTTTACGTTTAGTGCGTTACAGAATCTTTGCTTCGTCCGTTGCGTTTCATCATCAATGATCGTAATAAATGCATAACGTCTTCTCTGGGTAAATGATGATCTTCGCATAGTGACAACCATAAATTTCTAACTCATCAATAGTCATTCTTGTTGTGTGTCTTTGATTCTAGGTTCAAGATAGCGAACTTAGACTCTTTGATTACATGATGATGTGTTGATATGAGTTTTTGGTTGGCTTAGGATAATAGCCACTCTTACTGTGAACATGATGTGTTGTTGATGTGATGATAACATAATATGATGAGTTTTCTTTTTGGCTTAGGATAGTAGCCAATTTTGTTGTTTTCCCCTTTGCCCAAGGTTCAGAATAACGAACCTAGGAGAATAGGGATTCGTAGAATCCAATGATTGGATTTTGCACCCACGCTCCATGTTTGCTTGTTTACTTGCATGTTTGCATGTTTTTGTTGTGTGCATGTGTGGACTTAAAGTTTATTAACCTACAAAATGGTTTGTCTTTTCAAGCTTTCGACTACACTTACAGAGCAAGTATACCTAAAAGAAAGGTAACTATAGCCAGTTAATAAAATTTAGTGCCCAATCCACTCTAAGCTGAGGTGTACTTTCCACGAGAAAACCACTCATCACGAGTGCTTATGCCCAAAACAGCTAGAGACTTGGAAATTATGGTAGTGATAGCATGGTCAATTTGGTACAATTGACATCAAAGAATGCACGAGTCTATGTGCCAAACTCTAGGCCCAATTTGGAACTTTGCATCAAACCTACCTCAAGATTATAAAGAAGCTACTAACTATTTCCTTCATGGGCCATCTGTTTATTATATAAGCCAGAAAAGACCCCTTGAGGGGGTTTACAAGATAAATGCTAATAAAGCAATGTCAAAAGATGGAAGGAAATCAAGTTTAGGTGTGATCATAAGAGATTCCAAAGGTGAAGGAGTGGTTGGGCTATGCAAATTACTCCTAGGCAACTATACTGTAATGGACACAGAAATCATGGTTGTGGAAGCTAGGATCTTCCTGGCAAAGGAACTTGAACTTCACCAAGTTATCATTGAGTCAGATTCTCTCCCAGTTGTTCAAAGCTATAAAGTTGAAATTATTCAACAATGTGTTGGCTTTATTCTGTGCCAAATTTTCTTATAATTCAGCAATTAGAAACCCTGTATTTAGGTGGGAATAATGTAAAGGTTGTGTGTGAGAGGGTGTGAAGAATTGATCAAGAGTGTGCATGAAGAGCATTCTCGTGACTAGAACTTGCGACTGACTTGCGAGTGGTGACTTGGGAGAATCCAGGCACACATGTGAAGCATGCAGGAAGTTGAAAGGTCAGTACAGCTGGATCACTACAGGACAAAAAGTACAGTCTGGCCATTCTATTATTTGGCGACTAGAACTCGCAACTTGTCCTAGTCGCGAATGACTCACCAAAGCCCCTTGTTTTGTAGAAAAATGACTTTTCACATTCCCTCACATACCCTACTATAAATACCTTTATACCCACGAAATGTAGAGAACGTCTAGAGAGAATTTTGAGAAATAAACTGTAGAGAACAACAAAATTGATTCATCCACAATATTATACCTTTGATTCTCCAAATTCCTCTACTCTCACCCTTTTCCATTGTCGTACTCATGAGAGGATCTTTAGCTAAATCCTTACCTCACCATATTCATATCAATGCGAAGGAATTTTGGTGCTTGGGAAGCAGTTCAAAGAGGACCAATTCATTTTGGTTGATGCAAGGTTAGGCTTAACCTTGTTGGAGCAAGAAGCTTGAAGGGCTTAGGTGCATCGAGTAGATTAGGTTTAGAGGGTCTATTACTATTCAAGTATCCCAACTAATTTTCTAGTGGATCATTTCATCGCTTGGAGGGCGGCAAAGAGGTTTTTCACCGAGTTCTTCGGTTTCCTCTTCGATAACACGTGCCGGTGTTATCTTGTGTTTGCTTCTCTCTAACCCTTACTCTTTGCTTTTAATTACTACTGCGTTGTAATTAAATTATGGCTTAGAGTTATTTGCTTGTGTGGGTATTGCTTGTACTTATCATTCCACACATATATTGTTTGAATATAAGCTTGTGTTGGTATTTTTGAAATTAGGGGTCTAAACATTCACTAGTGTTTTACACACCAAGTGAACTTTCAATTGGTATCAGAGCGGGTACACTTTGTCGGATTTCTATACCCTAAGTGTGATCCTTGACCCTAGGATGGATAGGTCTCAATCCCTTAATGCACCTCCCTTCTTTGATGGGAGTAATTACGCCTTTTGGAAAGTGCATATGCATGCGTTTTTGTGCACTATTGATGAAAGCATATAGGATGCGGTTGAAAATGGTTGCAAATCTACTTGGGATAAGGCAACCCTTGTAGCGGCTAATGCTAATAGTAAAGCTCTTAATGCTATTTTTTGTGGTGTCTCACCCAATGAATTTCACAGGATCTCTCATGTGACAATTGCCAAGGAGGCATGGGAAATTGTGGAGACCACATATGAAGGCACCAAGAAGGTGAAAGATACAAAGTTACAAATGCTTACCACTCACTTTGAAGAGTTAAAGATGAGTGAAGATGAATCATTTGACTCCTTTTATGGAAAGTTGAATGAAGTGGTAATTGGCAAATTTAATTTGGGCGAAAAGACGGAGGACTCCAAGGTTTTTAGGAAGATCCTATGATCATTGCCAGAGAGCTTCCATGCCAAGGTTATTGCGATTGAAGAGAGCAAAGACCTTAAAGAGATAAAGATTCAAGAACTTATCGGTACTCTTCAAACATATGGTCTATCTCTACCATCTCAAAGAAAGAGCAAAGCTCTTGCTCTTAAGACAATTAATGATAGAGTTGAAGCTCAAGATTCCTCGAATAAGGATGAGGTTGAAAAGGAGGCGGCGTACCTTGCAAAGAACTTTCGCAAGTTCTTAAAATTCAAGAAGAATGGGAAGTCTTTTGAGAAAGGTAAATTCTCAAATTTCAGAAAGGGAAAGAAAGACTTCAAGAAGAAAGATTCCAAAGACTTTTCTCCATCTCAAGCAGTTACTTGCTATAAGTGTAAAGGGCACGGCCATGTGAAGAAAGAATGCCCCACTTATTTGAAGACAAAGGGTAAAGTCTTTGCTACAACCCTAAGTAACTCGGATAGCTCCAACTCCAATTTGGAAGAAGGTTGTGACGGAGAAGGAAACTAATCTGCCTTTATGACCATTGCACCCGTAAAGTCTTTGGAAGATTCGAGCACTCTAGTGGAAGAGCTCGGTGAGCACACCGAAGTGGAGTCTATAGGGGTTGGAGATGAAACCAATGATGAAGATGAAGAATGCACCTATGAAGGAGCAAAGGGATTGCAAGAATCCTAAAATTCCCTTCTTGAGAAGACCGGAGAGTATGCTAGAATGGATAAGGTAGGCCATTAAAAAAATGAAGAAAGTAGAACAGGATTACAAAAGCATTCTTGTGAGGTATAAAAAGACTAAATGTGAAGTTGAAGCACTAAATGAAGAGCTAAAGAATGCTTATTCCAGGATCAAGCTTCTTGAGTTTGAGGTTATTCAAGCTAATGCCAAAGTGGAGCATGTTGCTTCAAAGAAATTTGATGAGGTGTTTGCCTATCAAAAGCCCTCTTCCTATAGAAGTGGCTTGGGATATACTGGAGAAAGTAGCTCAAGCGCCAATGTGTCTAAGGAGATGAAGTTTGTTAACGCCAAAGAACTAGTGGTTACAACCCCTCTTGTTGAAAGTGTGAAAGTTGAGAAGAAGCCAAATGTGGTTACTTAAAAGATTGTGACTAAGCCTCCAAATCCATTTGTGGCTAAGCCCAAGGCGAAAGGGAAGTCTCTTCTGAAGGCACAAAGAGGTCCTCAAACACAACACTTTTGCCATCATTGTGGAATCCGAGGACACACTAGGCCAAATTGCCACAAGCTTCAAGCATTGAAGAATGCGGGTTCTCAAAGGCCAAGAGGATAAGGAAAGGGCAAGGGGAACCACAAGAAATCAAAAGGGTGAGAAGTAGAACCTGGTATTGGGATGTGATGAAGATGATTGACACCATCACTTCTTGTTTGGCCAACTTCACCCAAAGGTTTGGGAATCGTCACTCAAGTACCCAATCCCCTAAGGATATCACCCCAAACGCACGTGCCATGTGGGTGAAGAAGGGTACTCATGCATAAGCATTTTAACATGTCCATGCATTAATTCTTTCAATATGTTGTGACATTGTTGGTTGTTTGCTTATGTTTTTCATTCTAGCATGTTTTTATTGTTTTTGTTGTTTTAAGTGCTTTGATTGTTTGTTTGTTTTCGATCAATCTTTTCTTGCTTTGTGTCAAAAATTGATGACTTGCATAATTTGGCATAATTTATCACTTCTCAACTTTAAGCTTTAGTCAAATTTTATTTATTTTTTGTTGATTTTAGACTTCATTATTGTTATTTAAATTTTATTTCAGATTTGAAGGAAATAAAGATTTAACCAAATGAAAGAGAACTGAAACAGAGGGCTGAAGAAAGCAAGGTTTTGGGCTGAAAAAGTGCAACGTGTTTGAGAAAGAAGAGTGGGCTGATTAAGTGAATGGGCTGAAAAGAAATTCGTTTGTGGGCTGAAAAGAGCACCACGTCTAAAGCAGAAAAGGGCACCACGTTTGAGAAATAAAAGAGGCGGAACTGAAAGAAAAGAAGGCAGAAAAACGCTGAAACAGAGCAACGTTTTGGGCTGAAACAGAGGCTGAAACAGAGGAACGTTTTGGGCTGAAACAGGGGCTGAAAGGAGCAACGTTTTTGGGCTGAAAGGAGGACGTTTTTGGGCTGAAAAAGACAAACGTTTTGGGCTGAAAAGGACACCACATCTAAAAGAGAAAAAGGGCACCACAGCTGAAACAGAAGAAAAAGGAGTGCCGAAACAGAAAAGAAAAAAAGCTGAAACAGAAAAAAAGAGAGGGCTGAAGCAGAAAGGAGGCTAAAGCAGATTTTTGTGTTCCTTTTTTCCTTCAAATCTTCTCAGAAACATTATGGTGAATTCGTTTATGTTGAATTTAATTTTTAGCATGAACTAAATTTTCTTTATTCTAGGAAAACGATGTAATCTAATTCCGAAGTATGCTTGCTTTTCTATGTTAATTTGAATTAATTCTTTTCATGTTTGTCTGATTTATTCTGAGTTTATTGCTTCTAATTAACCGGCCATTAATTAGATGATTTTGATCTTGTGATTTGCTATCGAAAGAGGGAATTATAGGATAGATCTTGAATATTTCGGCATAGGTAAATATAGAGATCGAAAGACTTGTATGAACCTGTGTAGTATAGAAATCATTGATCTTAATGCTTTCTTGCTTTATTAATTTGCACACTCTTGTGTAAATTGATGAACAAGAATGTTTCCAATTGACTATCGAAAGAGGCTTTTGGATGTTTTTTGGAGATTGCTAACAAACTGAGAGAATTAAATTAAATTAGCTAGATGAGTAAAGCATAGTGAGGGATTAGGTGAAATCGATTTCCTAGAAGTTTTCTTCCCATTAATTTGATCTTTGAACAACATATTTTTTTCCTCTGCTTATTTTCTTTAATTTGATTTTATTTTAAATTCCAATTACAACAACCTTAGTGACTTCTCTAGATAAAATCGAGATTAGCATAATTTTGGTATTTGTCAAAAATAAGTTACCAATCCCTGAGAACGATACTCTTCTCATCACTTTACTATAAAACTACGATATTGTGCACTTGCAGTTTTGCACCGACCAAAAATCCAAAAACACATCAAAAGTAGAAAATCCAAAAAGTTTGATTGGCATTATTGTATATTGTCACACGCTTGTTTAGCCTTGTACCTCCGTACTAATGGCTTTGTGCATTTATGAGCTTAGCTTGTACTTTATGCACTTGTATCTTTGTGGGAAACATCTTGACATCTATGTGATTGTTGTAAATAGATCTTCAAACTTGTCATGAATGACTAGTCAATAGTTTTGTTGATCTTGAGACATGCATAGACTTGTGCCTATATATCTTCCCACTCTTTTATGTTTTTGCTTATAGCTCAACCAATGTCAAATCTCGAAAAGAGATAATGAGCTACAAAAGCCGTCGTACATACTAGTATTTGAATAGGAAAAAGGGAAAGCGACTTGTATTGAAAATGTATGGTGCCCAAAAGCCAAAGGCTTGCTCATAAAATTGAAATATCAAAATTTCAGGCGTTGATCTCAAAAAAAGATGTATTGTTCTAAAATAATTAAATGTTATGAATTGTAAGAAGCCAAATGAAAAGCTTCTAAGTTATGTAATCAAGTCTTTGTGGGAGGTCATATATGCTCATTTCTATAATTAAGATTGGTCACTCTACTTAGTGCTAATAATGTATGCTTTGGTTGAATTGATCATTGAAGCTTCATGTTAGACTAAGGACTATCTCACATTTGATACCCACCCACATCACACATGTCTACGTTCAATGAATGCCTAATTCACTTATGTGATTGTACTTGATTAAATGTGTTGTACATACTCAAGCATATGTTGATCAAATATAAAAAGATTTTTGAGTATTTTAGTTATTTTTGGAAAGTGCTTTGGTTCAAATTTTTTCACAAAAATCCAAAAATTTTCAACTTTGCCTTTTGGCGACTCACTTGCGAGTCATGCGAGTCACGAGGCCCCAGCCGCAAGTTTACACAGAAGGTTTCGTGACTCCCTAGTGAGTGAGACCTCCAATTGCGAAAAATACTTAGAAAATTTTTCAAATCTGGGTTTTTGTCATTTTCGCGACTCATTCTCGCGACTACTTTGCAAGTGGAAGTCCAAGTTGCGAGGTTACACAGAGGCGTTCGCAACTCACTAGCGAGTGGAAGTCCCAGTCGCAAAAAAGACTTAGAAATTTTTTTAAAATCTTGTACAAAGGATTTTGGCGACTTAGTCACAAGTCAGTTATGTCGCGAAAAACGCATTTTTTGCACAAATGGGGTTAAATCTTAGACAGTTTTCAAAAAATTTTCAGTTTCCCTCACATCACATGCAAACTTGTTTGTCTTCTCCGCCTCTCCCTCTCCCAAAACTGCTATTTTCACTTACAAAACCTCCATTTTCATCTTCAATCTTGAAGAAAAGGTATGGGTTTTCACTTACATTCACTCTATTTCAAATTTATAGCCCTAATTTTCTTGGATTTGTTGTTTATGTTAAGATTTTGATATATGGCTGATGAATATGGGTTTTTGATGTTTTTGTTAAGTTTGATATATGGGTTTTGTTGAGATTGATAGTATAATGCTTATTTTACATGTTTTTACTACAGGCTCATGTATTATGCTATGATTTGTTTTGTGTTGTGCAAACGCTTTTAATGATAAAATGTCTTTTAGATGTTTTTGTGTGTATTTTTGGACTCTATTGAGTACAAAGATTTTGGGGATAATCAAATGATTATGTGTTTTAACACTTTGCCCCTTGCATGATTTCATGCCCTAGTTGCACATTTTTGCATATGTTGCACACACACACAACCTTTGACATGTTGAGTGAATAATACCAATGATTATATCATGATTTGATGTTTAGCATCTTCACATGTCGTTTTTTTTTAATTACTCTTTAAATTCTAGTTTTTAGGGTTTAGTTCAAAGTTTATGTTTTGGTACTAACTTGTTGCTAATCAAGTTTGTTGCCTCTTCTTTTTCAACTTGCTCTTTGTTATTACATAATCTTTGCTCGAAGATGTCTCCCTTCAAGAAGTTGGCTATGAAAGGAGGTAGCAGTAAAGGAAAGGAATCAGTAATTGTTCTCAGTAGCTTCTCCCCTAAGTCGAAGAAGACTCGATCTTCGGTCGGAGTTTATGATGACACTCGTTTCAGATCATATGCCGCATATCAAGCATAGCTAAATCACTTCAAGGGTGCCCCCATGTTGATTGAAAGAGTTGTTGAGCAAGCGTCTCTTCTCGATACGAACATTCCTAAATGGTTCGCCTTTAAAGATTTGAACTACCTTCTATCCAACTTTGAAAATCTGTATGAAGAGCTTGTGAAATAATTCTTTGCAAATGCCCTCTTCGATGGGGATAAGCTAAGATGTTGGGTAAGAGGAAAGGACTTCACTATCAGGCCTTCCTATCTTGCTATCATTATGAACATTAATCGACTAGTGTTTGTCAAACCACCGGTGTATGATGAGTTGGAACCGGATCTTGACATGCTTCAGGATGCTCTCGGAGAAAACTTGGAGATATCCTCAAATGGGAAATCAATTGCTGTGTCATCGTTATCTCCCAAATTGAGGTTGCTCACAACAGTAATGTTCCATAATCTCTATCCTCTTTCAAGCACCGGATACATGAATCTTGGTCAAGCTCTATTTCTTCATGACTTGATTACTGATGAAGAAATTGATATATGTTCTCATATCTTCCACATTTTGAGCAAAACTACTGAAAGGACGGCCTCTAGTAACTGTCTTCCTTTTTGTTGCCTAATCTCAAAGATATTGAAGCTCAAAGTAGTACACATATTGGAAGATGAGTACCCTCATCCTATGCAAAGCCCAATCAACATTCACACTCTCAATGCTATCATAGGCCACAGCCGAAAGAATGTCAAGCAAAAGAGTAATGCTCCTCAAGCTTATACAAGCTCTAGCTCACACTCCTATGATGAGAAGTTGGACAACGTAATGGCATATGTGCAAGACATCAGCACCAAATTGTCCGGCCTTGCATCTATCATGCACTCTCAACACACCTGATTTGACACAAATTTCACCTCTCTCCAAACTCAATTGGATCAAATCCAAAGGTGATAGGCCACAATCTGAATGACCCCTTGTGATTATACCAATTAATTAATTAGCCAAGTTATTAATTAATCAATTAATCATGCAATTGCGTGGAAGCACAAACAAATCACCAAAAACTAAATATGCAGCGGAAATTAAATAACATGGTGATTTGTTTACGAATGGGGAAAACCCTAACGACAAAAACCCCACCGGGTGATTTTCAGGTCACCACTCCCGAAACTCCACTATTATCAAATCAAGCGGTTACAAGTAAAGGAATCTCAAGTACCTTACCAACCTACAGTTGAACCCTTACCCCAATACCCAATTGGACTTGATCTGTAGTGACAATTTCCACCTTTGATGCACGGCTCCCAAGTACGTGACTAACCAATGCGCGGATCCCAGTACGCGACTTCAAACACCAACTAAAGAGGAGAGGTTGGCTGCAAAGTTCTTCAGTTCATCCTACACGATGAAGATCAGGAAGATGCTTGGTTACAAAACCCTTTGATGCAAATACACAACAACTTCTTGAGAGAAGATGAACTAGGTCAAGAACTTCGTCTTTTGATCACAATTTGCTTGAACAGAGATTGCTCAATGCTTTTGCAACTTGTGTACAACTTGACGGCTCTTAAAACAATCCTTTTATATGTTTAGGGTTAGAAGGAAAGAAGGCCCAAAACCATATTCACGGATCCCAAGAAAATCAAATTAGAAAATCTGAAATTATAAATCTTGACAGATAGCAGGTGTCGAGCTTTAATGAAATTGCACTTCAGCTTGCTTTTTCTTGGACAGACTTGATGACTTCAACACTTGACCTTGAAACCTTGTTTCTTGAAGTATTAAAAACACCTAGAACTACCCAATTACAAGTGGAGTGCGTTTTGTCAAAGGATTAGCCAATTTACATAAATAAGTGACATATGTTCTTAACAAGTGAAAACACATATGTCCTAACAATCTCCCCCTTTGGCAATCCGTGACAAAACCACAACAAACAAATGAACATATGAGAGAAGTCATAAATCACTCAACTCATATTCACTTGTTGAATACAATAAAATCTATCCTAACACAAACTCTTGAAAAACTTTGCAAAAAGAGAGTTTATGGCAAGTAGACTTTGACAACCTGTATTTCTGAAACACTTTAAACAAAACTCATCAAGGCATCTCTGTGTGAAACAGAAATAATAGATTGCATACAAGTATAAAAAACATGTATATAAAGATAGAGAAGAAACAACACATGAAAAGAGAGGTGAAAGAAACATACATCCACATATATAGAAAATAAGTACAATGTATGTAAAACTGGTCACAAAACCTCATATGCAAGATCAATGTATCTATAAAGAATAGAAAAGAAAAGATACACCAAAACCTCACTACATCCCTCAAAAATATCAACACTCCCCCTATCAAAATGTCCTATACTAACTCTCCACCTAAGATGACTACTCTCATAACCCAAAACTACTCCCCCTTTTTGTCACGAGTGACAAAGGGTAGAGTGTCATGTAGACATCTCATCAGTAGAGCTAGCATCTCCATCATCATCATCCGAAGCATCATCATCATCATCATCATCCTTAGAGTTTGAAACCGCTGGAGAAGGTGGTGAAGGAGTAGCCTCTGAAGCAAAACCACCCATGGTCGCCTGCCGTCGTGCAATACGACCAACACGAACATTCACCTGATACAACTTAGCGGAGAGTGTATCAAGGCGAGTGTCCATGCGCTGCAGCTGCGCCATAATGTCTCCTAGAGATACATCGCCCGTAGAGGAAGAAGGAGCAGATGTAGATGGAGCTGATCTGGATGGAGCTGAACGGGAGGGAGGAGTGGAATCCGTCTGTCGCGACCTAAACTAAGCCTTACTACGTTTTACGGTAGCGGCATCTATGGCACATATGTGTGTGAAGTGGTCGGACACAGGAAAGGGAATAGAAAAATGGCGTAAGATCCTCGTGATAGCAGAAGGAAAGATGAGCTTATCACGGGACGCCGAATCTAGATGAACATCTATGATAGAAAGGATGAAATGAGAAGGAAAGTCTATAGTAAGATGCTCAAGAAGAGATAACAAGAATCGAGCACGAGGCTCTGTGATGGAGTTGTAGTGAGAGAGTGGATGGAGTACAAAAGTCATCACCATGTTTAGAAATCTAGGACCTTTAGCAAAAGGCCTACATGATGTGTACTGATGCTCACCCCAATTAGTAGGACGCTGACAAAAGGCAGAGATGAGCTCATCTTTGGACACAGTCCTCAGACACTCACAAGAAGGATAGTCAGGAAACTCTATCCTAGGAACCCTAAGTACATCCTCAACTAGCTGCGGTGTGACCGGGATGCGCGTACCTCGAACTCGAGTGAAAAAGAGAGGTACTGAACGATCTATCCCGTGCATGTTGGAGTAGAACTCCTGAATGAGCACGAGAGGAAAAGTGACCGGAACGTCACACAGTGACCCCCATCCCCTACTGTGAATGACAGAGGGAAGGTCAGTGTCGGCGAAATCCGCCAAAATGACTTGGCGTTCCGAATGAACACCTCGTCTAGAAAAGTTCTCAGTAAATGCCTTATGGGCATCTCCATCACGGAACCGAAGGTTAAAAGGAGCAAAGTTAGAAGAAGAGGAAGCTCCAGAACGCAGAGGGTTCCGAGTCGGAGTGGATTTACGTTTGGGTGCCATAGACACTACTAACGTAAAAGAATGAGAAGGAGATAGAGAGGGAGACAATCAGAAAAGTCCCAACACAGTTCATATATATCAAAAATAATGAACAAGAAGTACGTATGCATGGGAATTGCATGAACATGTGATATGCAAATCAAAATGCATCATGGGCTCAGCCCAATCCAATCCTACCAGCACACAAACATAGAGCACACATCTAAATGCATGTAAATATCATTCTAATGCTCATGAGATGCAATGTATGACATTTTGAAAACATTTAAGTGCAAACCCAACCCAAAATTTGAAGAAAAACTCATCAATTTTGAAAAACCCCAAAAATTTCAAAAAATCCCAAAAACTAGGTTTCAAAACATGAAATGCATGAGAAAGGAAGGTAAAAATGAACATACCAAATGATTGAAACCAAGGGAAGACCAAAAATGAAGAGGGTTTGAAGATTTGAGTGAGAGAAAGGTGGTTGGGAGATGAAACACCTTGGACAGATCGAGAGAGATCGAGAGAATGAGAGAAAAAATCGCAACAGAGCCTTATATAGACACCTCAGTAAATCTCGACAGCTGAGGTGTCGAGAGTTATCGAGGAAGCTGTCCAGGAGGTATCGAGAAAATGGCCGTCGACAGCTGAAGGTGTCGAGAAATGAACACCAGAACCAAGAACAGAAGCTCGATCGATCGACAAGGTATCGAGGAGGTATCGAGAAGACAGGAACTTTCTCGATCGATCCACCAGGTGTCGAGACAGGTGTCGAGATTGCAATAAGAAAAGGCTAGAGAAGCTCGACAGATGACCAGGTATCGAGGAGGTGTCGAAGAGGTGTTGAGCCATCAGTTAAAAGCAGTTTTTCGAGAAGTGAAAAACACAAGCATGAATGCAATCCAACATATACCTCAACCAAAGATCCACTCAACATAAAAGCCTCTCATACACATCTCTCAATCAAAAATTTAAGCACATGGATCCTTAAAAACACACACACACACTAAACAAGTCTAACCACTTGTGATGGCCACATGTAAACACTTGTGATGGCATACATTAGCACATTTTCAAAAACAAGTCAAGACAGTTTAGTGAGCATACATTAGCACATGTAAACACTTGTGATGGCCAAATCACATTGTACCTGCACATGTATCAAAAGTAGCAAAGAATATTGCATGTTGTGTGTGAAAAACATCGCAAGATTGCATATGTGTATACATGTTATGACGATCTGAGATATGAGAAAATAACTTTAACTCACACACAATCATAACTGTTTGATGGGGACTATCACCTTTGAGGTACATCCTATGACTCCCACATCTACTAGAAAACACGCTTGCAATCATATTTAAACCACTTTAATCTTATAGCTTTTTATTTTCTTTGCATATTTTCTTTTAAGCATATCATGCATGGGCATATAAAAAAGAGAAAAGAAATACCCAACATGTTAAGCATAGACATTGCACTTTTGCTATGCCCAAGCATACAGATGTCTTTGACACTGCACTTTTGCTATGCCGAAGCATACAGGTGTCTATGACACTACACTTTTGCTATGCTGAAGCATACAGGTGCATACTATGATTGGCAGGCAACAGTGGTGAGATGATCATTTATGCCTTTCTCTTAGGATTTTCTAGTCATACCTGTCAAAAAGAGTGATATGAGTGTTAAGTTTTAAGAGATAACTTAATCTTACTCATCACAAACAAGAGCCACAAAGCTCACTTGTTTAGTTGTGCATAGAGATGCTCGTCTAAGCTACAAAAGATACAAAGTTTAGAAAACTTTGTTTCATTGGCCATCTAAGGTACACAAGTACCAAAGTACACAAAACACACACTGTTTTTGTATTTTTCAATTTTTCAATTTTTTTTTTATTTTTATATCAAAAACAAAATAAACAAAACTGAAAATAAACAGACAAAAACATGTTATCAAAGCAAAGCAAAAACTAGATGCCAATGCATGAGGAAGAGGGACAAGAGAAGGAGATCAATCCATGGAGATGACACCAATGTTCTGACGAAGGAATTCAAAACGTTTGCTGTCAAGAGGTTTGGTGAACAAGTCAGCCTTCTGATCATCTGTGTGGATAAACTCAAGAGTACGAGTACCATCTTCAACAAGCTCCCTAATGAAGTGATGTCGAATCTCTGTGTTTGGTTCGAGAATGCTGAACAGGGTTCTTAGAGATATTTATGGCACTGGTATTGTCACAGTAAATAGTGAGATGCTTTTGACAAATACCATAATCAAGAAGGAGTTTTTGCATCCAGAGGAGTTGGGTGTAGCAGCTACTGGTAGCGATGTATTCAGTTTCTGCAGTGCATAAAGAGATGGAGTTCTGCTTTTTGCTCATCCAAGAGACAAGATTGTTACCCACATAAAAACAACCCCCCGAAGTACTCTTTCTATCATCAGCATTACCAGCCCAATCAGCATCAGAGTACCCAACTAAGACACCATTAGTGTCCTTGCTATACCACACACCGAACTCAGCAGTGGTTTTGACATACTTTATAATTCTCTTTAAAGCTATCATATGAGATTCTTTGGGATTAGCCTGATATTTAGCACAAACTCCAACACTGTACCTAATGTCAGGTCTACTAGCAGTAAGGTAAAGAAGACTACCTATCATGCTTCTATAAAGAGAGGGGTCAACACTCTTACCTAACAAGTCTACAGTGAGTTTAACATTTGGGCTCATAGGGGTTCTAACAGAACTAGCAGATTCCAAACCAAACTTTTTCACAAGATTCTTAGCATATTTAGATTGAGAAAGGAATATACCTGAATCTTGTTGGCGAATATGCAATCCTAGGAAGTGAGTCACCTCTCCAATCATGCTCATCTCGAACTCGACTTGCATGAGTTTTGAGAAGCCATGAGCAAGTTCATCCTTAGTCGACCCAAAGATGATATCATCAACATAGACTTGAGCTATTATCAACTCACCATCTTCCCTTTTGATGAAGAGAGTTTGATCAGCCTTTCCTCTTGTGAACCCATGTGACACCAGATATTGTGTGAGTCAATCATACCAGGCTCTAGAAGCTTGCTTCAACCCATAAAGTGCCTTTTTAAGGTACAGCACATGATCCGAAAAGCGTGGATCAATGAATCCTTTTGGTTGAGCCACATAAACATCCTCTTTGAGTAACCCATTCAAGAAGGCAGTCTTTACATCCATCTGATAGAGTTTGAAATTCAGCTGACATGCTAGGGCAAGCAGAATTTTGATTGACTCCATTCGGGCAACTGGAGCAAATGTTTCATCATAGTCTACTCCTTCCATTTGCGAGTATCCTTGAGCCACAAGTCGAGCCTTGTTGCGAATCACATTGCCTTCTTCATCAGTCTTGTTGCGGAATATCCACTTTGTACTGATGATGTGCTCACCTTTTGGTCTAGGTACTAGAGTCCAAACATCATTCCTCTGAAACTGAAGTAGTTTATCATGCATTGCTTCGACCCAGCTTTCATCTTGTAATGCTTCCTCAACTTTCTTGGGTTCATCCTGTGACAAGTAGCAAGAATAAGACACAAAGTTAGCAACACATTTATCAACTGTACGTTTTCTTAATGTAAGTTCATTCATGTTTCCCATAATGACTTTAGGAGGATCATTTAATTTGATTCTAGAGGAGGGTCCTTTTTCTTCATGAGACTCAGAATCTGGTGAAGTAGGAGCATCTACAGAGTCTTCCACAATACTAGGAGTACTTAGGGACACAGGTTCTGGTTCAACAATATCTTGAACTTCTCTAGGCTTAGGAGGAAGAGTTTCTTTAGAGAGTTCCTCAATGCCTTTCTCAGAACTGGAATCTAAAGACTCATCAATGACGACATTTACTCTTTCCATTACCTTCAGAGTTCTCTTGTTGTATACCCGATAAGCCTTGCTTGTAGATGAGTATCCCAGAAATATGCCTTAATCGCTTCGAGAGTCAAACTTTCCCACATTCTCTCTATCCTTAAGAATGAAGCAAGTACTTCCAAAGATCCTGAAATACTTCACATTTGGCTTTCTACCTTTCCATAACTTATAAGGAGTCTTTTTGGTACCGGGTCTGAAGTACACCCTATTAATCGTATCGCATGCAGTGTTTACGGCTTCTCCCCATAAGTTTCGAGCCACATCTTTGTTATGCAGCATGGCTCTAGCTATCTCTTGAATAACCCTATTCTTTCTTTCTACCACACCATTCTGCTAAGGCGTAATAGGAGCAGAGAATTCTTGAGATATACCTGATCTTATGCAGAAAGGCTCCATGTATGAGTTCTCAAATTCTTTACCATGGTCACTTCGAATTCGATCAATCTTTAAGCTCTTTTCATTCTGCAGTCTTGTACACAATGCCTCAATGTGCTCAGGAGCATCAGACTTGGATCGGAGTAAGATAACCCAAATGTATCTAATGAAGTCATCTACCACAACCATGATGTATCTCTTACCACCAAGAGACTCGGTTCTGGTTGGACCCATAAGATCTAAATGCAAAAGCTCCAATGGTCTGGAGGTAGCTGATGTCTGAGTGCCCGGATGCTTAGCTTTCGTCTGTTTCCCAAGTTGACATGGTCCACACACCACATTGCTCACTCTACTAAGCTTTGGTATCCCCAAGACTGATTCATGCTTAGATACAATGGATAGATGCTTGTAACTAGCATGTCCCATTCGTTGATGCCATAGATCTTCATTAGGCAAACGAATGCTATTGCACACTATGTCGGCATCAGGAACCAATCCATAGCAGTTGTCCAGAGTGCGAACCCCACTAATGAGCTTCTTTCCAGACTCATCCATGACAAAACACTTTCCTTTTGAGAATAGCACCATGAAGTCTTGATCACATATCTGACTTATGCTCAATAGATTCACCCTTAGACCTTCTACATAAAGAACATTTGCAATGTCTGGCAGTCCTGGTAGAGATATGATTCCTTTCCCTTTAATCTGTGACTTGCTTCCATCACCAAAAGTCACATTACCACCTTTCTTAGGCTCAAAGATCTTAAAGAGGGATCGGTCTCCAGTCATATGTCTTGAGCAACCACTGTCAAGATACCATAGACATGTGTCCATTACTTTGAATGCAGACTTCATCATGAAACATACTTCATGCTTAGATGACAAATCAGAGGGAATGGTTCTTTCTCTCAACTGCCTTTTATGAGCTAAGCCTATAACTTTCACTCTTCTCAGACGAACTCCTTTGCACATTTTCATTCTGAGACAGTCTAGTTTCTTAGCCAAACTGAGATCCTTTCTAATAGTCATTATAGAAGAATTCAAACAACTTTTAGACTTGAGTTTTCTGAGACACTCAAACAAATAGTGATTAGAAAAACAAGATGTATTTGAAAACAAGGATCTCTTCAAGCCGGTTATAGCCATGACAACAGGGGTCAATGGATCAACACAGCAAAGATTAAACCTAATCAGAGTGTGCCTGCTCTGATACCACTTGATAGGCCACAATCTGAATGACCCCTTGTGATTATACCAATTAATTAATTAGCCAAGTTATTAATTAATCAATTAATCATGCAATTGCGTGGAAGCACAAACAAATCACCAAAAACTAAATATGCAGCGGAAATTAAATAACACGGTGATTTGTTTACGAATGGGGAAAACCCTAACGGCAAAAACCCCACTGGGTGATTTTCAGGTCACCACTCCCGAAACTCCACTATTATCAAATCAAGCGGTTACAAGTAAAGGAATCCCAAGTACCTTACCAACCTACAGTTGAACCCTTACCCCAATACCCAATTGGACTTGATCTGTAGTGACAATTTCCACCTTTGATGCACGGCTCCCAAGTACGTGACTAACCAATGCGCGGATCCCAGTACGCGACTTCAAACACTAACTAAAGAGGAGAGGTTGGCTGCAAAGTTCTTCAGTTCATCCTACACGATGAAGATCAGGAAGATGCTTGGTTACAAAACCCTTTGGTGCAAATACACAGCAACTTCTTGAGAGAAGATGAACTAGGTCAAGAACTTCGTCTTTTGATCACAATTTGCTTGAACAAAGATTGCTCAATGCTTTTGCAACTTGTGTACAATTTGACGGCTCTTAAAACAATCCTTTTATATGTTTAGGGTTAGAAGAAAAGAAGGCCCAAAAGCATATTCACGGATCCCAAGAAAATCAGATCAGAAAATCTAAAATTATAAATCTCGACAGATAGCAGGTGTCGAGGTAGCTATCGAGCAGGTGTCGAGCTTTAATGAAATTGCACTTCAGCTTGCTTTTTCTTGGACAGACTTGATGACTTCAACACTTGACCTTGAAACCTTATTTCTTGAAGTATTAAAAACACCTAGAACTACCCAATTACAAGTAGAGTGCGTTTTGTCAAAGGATTAGCCAATTTACATAAATAAGTGACATATGTTCTTAACAAGTGAAAACACATATGTCCTAACAAAAGGAAGCTAGAAGAAGAAGATGACTAGCTATTCCATGACAAAAAAGGGGAGATGGTGTTCATGATACGGGGAGAGAGAGCTAAACCAAAGGGGGAGCAATGTAATGCAATGCAAGAGAAGAGCAAAACAAGCAACCTACAACAAGCCTTTAGCCTTTACATTTTCTTCTTTTGATGCTTCTTCTAGTCTATGTTTATATTTCATGGTTTAAGCTTATGTTGTGTACTTGACAATATTTATGCTTATTTTGTACCTTTGCTTATGTAGCTTAGTACTTTTAGTTAATTTTTTGCATTTACTTTAGTACTCTTGTGTTCTTGTTGGATCTTGTATCCTTGATACAATTGCTTTAATGGTAATGCGTCAGTTGAGTGTTGGACATGCAAATGATACTTTGCATTGAGCTTATTCGCTTGCATGTCTAGATGTTCATTCACCGTGTGAATGTTCATTGTGGTCCTTATTTATAGTGATTGTTCTTGTTTAGTCAAGCTATGCCTTATTGTCATATTCATACTTGCTTGATCGTATTGTGCTTGTTCCATATGCATTCTAATATTTCCGCCTACAATAAACTTAATGAAGTGCATTTTGTGATATTGTTTTCAGGAAACTTGTCCATATGGTTTAAGAGCCTCACAGATCTAGAATTAGGTGTGAATGAGTTTTGGCAACTATTCCCAACTCACATTTTAAGTCTAGAGTTTATTTTAGGATTTTGTCAAGGAATAGCCAAAGAGGGAGATTGTAAAGTTGAAACTATTCAACTATGTGTTGGCTTTATTCCATGCCAAATTTGCTTGTAATTCAGCAATTAGAAACCTTGTATTTAGGTGGGAATAATGTAAGGGTTGTATGTGAGAGAGTGTGAAGAATTGATTAAGAGTGTGCATGAAAAGCATTCCCGCAATTGGAACTCACGACTAACTCACGAGTGGTGACTTGCTAGAATCCAGGCACACGTGTGAAGCATGTAGGAAGTTGAAGGGTCAGTACAACTGGATCACTACAGGACAAAAAGTATAGTCTGGCCATTTTGTTATTTGGAAACTAGAACTCACGACTTGTCCTAATTGCGAGTGACTCGCCAAAGCCCCCTATTTTGTAGAAAAATGAATTTTCACATTCCCTCACATACCCTACTATAAATACCCTTATACCCATGAAATGTAAAGAGCTTCCAGAGAGAATTTTGAGAGATATAGCCTAGAGAACAACAAGATTGATTCATCCACAATCTTATACCTTTGATTCTCCAAATTCCTCTACTCTCACCCTCTCCATTTTCATACCCTTGAGAGGATCTTTAACCAAATCCTTACCTCATTATATTCATATCAGTGAGAAGGTATTTTGGTGCTTGGGAAGCAATTCAAAGGGGACCAATTCATTTTGGTTGATGCAATGGGCTTATTGCGGGATCTAGTAAGTTAGAGAAGATAAGGTTAGGTTTAACCCTATTGGAGCAAAAAGCTTGGAAGGCTTAGGTGCATCAGGTAGATTAGACTTGGAGGGTCTATTGCTATTAATGTATCTCAACTGATTTTCTAGTGGATCATTTCACCACTTGGAGGGCGGCGGAGAGGTTTTTCACTGAGTTCTTCGGTTTTCTCTTCGATAACACGTGCCAGTGTTATCTTGTGTTTGCTTCTCTGTAACCCTTACTCTTTACTTTTAATTACTACTGTGTTGTGATTAAATTATGGCTTAGAGTTAATTGCTTGTTTGGGTATTACTTGTACTTATTATTCCACACGTATATTGTTTAAATATAAGCTTGTGTTGGTAATTTTGAAATTGAGGGTCTAAACATTCACTAGTGTTTTACACACCAAGTGAACTTTCAAAAGCATCTTGGCAAAGGAAGTTAGCGGGGAAATTGGTCATCTTGTCCAAGGAATTTTGAACCTTATGGAATGCTTCAGCAGTTGGAAGATCAGGCACCTGAAAAGGGATTACAATAAGATTGCGCATGAACTTACTTGTTTTACTAGATGTAATGAGACCAGCCAGGTATGGAAGGGGTCTCCCCCTCCAATGGTGAGACACCTCATCCACCTGGACTGCCTCTAATATGTTGTAGCCTCATCATGTATCTTGTTGTACTCCAATTTCGGTTTATATCCATATTTTCTCTTTTTTTTTTTTTTTTTTTTTTTTTTTTTTTTAAATCAATTTCTTTTTCTCTTTACTCTTTAGCAGTAAACAAAGAGAGAGAGAGAGAGCTTATGGTTTTGGTTTGCACTGGAAAATAGAAGCCTGAAGCCGAGCTGATGACCATGAGCTAACAGCAAGGGGATTGGCAGCGCAAGACACAGTAACTAAGACATTTTTTTTTTTTTGGGCATTTGGAAGTCCACGAGCCTGAGGAATGGGCCATCTTATGGCTATTTTGTTTTGGGGTTTTTTTTTGGATTGCTTCAAAATTTTGATGGGCCAATTATAAATGTTTAGGATCTAAATTTTACATTTTGAAGGGTCAAATTCAAAAAAAAAATTAAAAATTTAAGCAAATTATTCTGTCAATCTTTTTATGTCTCTCTCTCTTAGACATGACACATCAACTTCTCTTTATATTGTGAACAAAATCAAATGAAGCACACTTGTGGATGAAGTATATTGGTGCACATTCAAACATTGCTCTAGTAGTCCATTTGTAAGATAACTATGCAACAAAGCCCTTTGGCGATGTTATCTTTTTGTCTTATAAACTAGGTCGTGATGTCTGGTTCTATCAATTCCCTTTTATGCTATAATTAAGATGCAACTTTAGCAATTGCAACACAGGCCAATTGAAAAAAAGGGACACCTAACAAATCGTTTTCGGTAAGGCTTTGACAAAGAAGGAGAATCTCAATTACATTCCTAAAATTGCATAATTTCTTCTATTTTTCTTTTGTCCCCTTTTTTGTGAAGTAATTGTGCTTACGTTTTTGTTAGGGACTTTGCTTTTTAGGTTCATCAAATCAATAAAAGCAGTAGCATTAGGTAACATTCCTTATTTTGCAATTTGTCTGGATGCATTTACATTTACATACATACATACATTTAAAACATATATGGAACAATGATAGGTAGTAAGCTATATATATAAACACACACAGCTATTTAGTATAAATCTTCATTAAAATTATATGCATAAATGCCAGGAAAATGAATTAGAGTTAGTTTTTCACTGAAGTTAACAAACATTTTTCTTTTCATAGGAGCTTCCAAAGAATTATTATGGTCGCACGCATGCTCCAATCTGGAATTCAAGTCGTTTTCTTAGAAAATTAATTGGTCTTCTTTGCACTTTGTATAGATTCTGGATTGAGCACATGCAGTTCTTATCTACTATCTAATTAGACTAGGTTTATGATTAGTCTGGAAAAAGTCATTAGTAGCTGCACCATTTGATAAGGAAGAAAAAAAAAATAGATGGTAGTAATGCTGTTATGATGTTTTTAATTCATAAAATTTGTTTGAAACCTCACTGATAACATTCCCATTTCAGATTGGGTCTTGTCAATAATTTAGTCGAAACTTAGGCTCACAACTACATTAAAGTAACAAATTCTGAAAAATTTATCAGCATTCCTTACGTTTGCTCATACTATATATTGGAAGGTACGTCTTTTTTATTACTACTACGTTCAGATTTTGACGTTACAAGTAGCAATATAGTACAGGCATTTCCAAAGCCATAATAAATTTGATATGCATATAGTGAAAGAGAGAGCAATACTTATGACTTGATCAGTAGTCACCATTGGAGTACCTACGCAACTGGAAAGGAAGCTTTCTGGGCAAGGCCACAAAGACCTTCTGGAGCTCCGCTATATCTCAAAATCCTCATATAGCCATTCTCACCCCAATTGATGCCCCATGAATTTTTTAATAACCAGTAATTGGTACCATCATCACTCGTTCCATACCCAATTATAGTAACAGCGTGGTTTAAATCGGTACCACATTGTCCTGTAAAAATTCCGCTGCTATAAAATCGAAAGTCAGGACCATAACCCTCGAGGGCAACAGAAACTGGTTGGATGGCCATTGCTTGTAGTAATGCCCCCTCATTATTGGAAGGTACGTCATCAAATGCACTTATCGAAGCTGCTTTAACAGATGCCTTTTCCTGGTCACAAATTCCATCCATATTCAGGTATGGGTAATTTTCTTCAGTGTCCAGCCCTTGGTTCTGTATTATATATGCAAAGCCATAATCCATCCAACCAGTATGGCAACCATGATTTCCATTTACAGCACAATCCACTAGTTGTTGTTCAGAAAGGGAGATCAACTTGCCAGTTCTGATCTGGGTGATCCCCTCCATTGCTGCTACTGCGGAAAAGGCCCAGCACGATGCTGAATAGGAATCAACCATAAAAGAAATCTTGTTAGGACAAAAAAAAAATGCAGCAAATGAAGCTAACTAGTTTTGAGTTCCAGACAATGTTATTCTCTTACCACACGTTCCTTGGTTCTTAATGGGAGTAACAGCTCCTCTCTCTCTCCAATCTATAGTCGGAATTTCAGTTTGGTTTCCGTATCTGAAAGTTGTTTTACGTGAAGTTGGCTGGGAGGAAATCTTGTTTCCAGTACGAGTTGCAATGAATTCTTCAGTTGTTAAGTCTGCAAATTCATTGATACTTAATTTATAAGTGCGATTTCCTTCATTGTTGACTTTGTCTATGTATTTTACATTGTCCAGAATATCTTGAAACGCCTTATCTTCTCAACATCGTCCACGTAGCTGCGTCCATGCTGAGCCATCCATTCCTCATGTCTCATAGCAAAGGAATCTTCAAGTGATGTGTGGGACATGGCTTGAAATATCCAAGTCCCCATAATCAACATGATTGTGATAAGTTTTTTTTCCAAGTGTTAAAGTCATTGTTTTACAAATTGAAGAGAGTTCTTTGGCAATGGCTTTTTGATATGTGTCCAATTCTTTGTTGGTTGTTTGGAGGGAATCAAGGCTTCCTACTCAATAGCAATATTTCCGAGTGTTCTATATATATATATATATATGTGTGTGTGTGTAAGAACCACATATGTGAGAGCACCAAGTTCTACCATATGGTGCAATATTTGAAAATTTATTTTATTTAGCTTTCCACCTCATATTTTAGTATGTATTTCACATTCTCTTTAAATTAATGCTCTTTTTTTCTTTTTCTTTTTTTTTAATTAGATTCATATGCCATTATTATTTCAAAGAAAAATAAGTACCAATTCATTTAACCTTTCATCTAAAAAAAACGTTTTAATGAATTGATTCATTTAACTTTCTACCTAAACAACAATTTTATTGAAATAATTAATTTTTGTTATTTAATTAATAATCATCTTTTAATTAGTGCGCATTTTTAAATTAATGTCATGTCACTCTTCATTGGAAAGAAAATAAGTGCTAATTCATTTACTTATCCTTTCACCCAAGTAAATGTTTTGATGGATATATGCATTTAATCTTTCCCCAAATTAAACAATGGGGATTTAATGAAATATATATATATATATATTTATGAGAATCAATTTATTATTTATTTATATTCAAAAATGAATTATTTTATTTTCATAGTATTTAAACTTTAATAAAAATTATGGATAACCACTAATATTTTTTAGCAAGTATGTAAACTAATGTGTTGACTGGTAAAAGTTTCAAAATAAAAGTTGTCTAGGATATATTTTTCTTTGTTCTCAACTAATAAGTTTGTCCCACATTTTATTTCAAAAACCGAACCATTTTTACATCTTACATGATAATGGTAATTATGTCATTCGACCTAACCTATAGAAAGAGGGTGACCTTATAGATTAATAACTATAGTTTGGAGAAGTTAACTTATGGTAAAACACTAGAATTTGTAAGACCTTCAGGCGGTAAATGCTTAATTCTGTGTGTTATATTATCTAGCTAGCTATCTCTTGCTTCTCAAAAAAATATTATCTATCCTTCTCAAAAAAAAAATATATATAAATATATAAATATATATATATTATCTAGCTATGGTCCACTAATCATTTATAACAAAAAATAATTTATATGGGTTTTTTAAAACGAATTATATAGGACTAGAAAAAAATGTACACTTAAATTAATTTAAGTATTAAATAATTGAAAAATCAATAAAAAGTGTGGGGCCTAATAATCTGACAACCCCGGCCCATCTTATATCCGGCCTAAGGCCCATGCCGAAGATCAAGAAACGTCCAAGGAGGAGCGCAGATAGCCCAAGCTGCCAGGAAACATCGCTGAGGACGATGTTGTCCTCGGCAAGCCGAGACTGTTGAAAGGGGAAGTAACGAGCCACCAGGAGCGGCTTTCCTGAGCACCCAAAGAGAAAGAGCAAGTATAACGTGTCAGCAATGGAAGCATGGTGGAGGAGCAAGTCCAGGATGAACTGTCACTCCACATTAAATGCCCACAACCAACGTCTTGGCCGCATTAATGAGGAAAGGACCGCTGAACAGTGCTGCCTTGGTTGCTGCGACCTGGTTAATCAACAAATATAGGGCTAGGATCAATTGAGAGAGAGGTATATAATGTAAGGAACCCCTCTAGAAAGGGGCACGGGGAAATCTGAACTATAGAATACTGTAGCAATCTGTATCCTCTCAAAAAACCCTTGTAATCATTCTCTAAAGAAATAATAAGAACTCTAAGCTCCCGAGAGTAAGGCCGAGGAGCATCATTGCACATCTCAACTCACGTTCAGGCTACTAAATCCACATGCAACCATGCATGGCCGTTGCACCCTTCATTAAGGCCTAGTTCTTGACCCCGCTCTCTATAAATTTATTGTACTGGGCTAACTGGACTTGAGTCCACTCTCTCAATAGTAGAAATGCTCAAACCAGGTCCCTACAATTGGCGTTGTCTGTGGGAAGAACTTGTGTGTTAGTAAGGGCAATGATCAAGCATGGTGGGATCAGGCCCTCATCAAGCAGGTCCCCATCAGCCTGAACCGGTCAAGCCCCAGTAACAGGGTAACTTTGCCAACCCTGAGCGCGGTCGAAACGAGGAGAATGGAAGGTTCCGAGAGGGAAGTGTACACACCACCCAAACTAGCAGCAGCTACTCGCGTGGAGACAGCCATGTGCCACAAAGACAAAACAACAACCGGGTCATACAACCAAAGAAGGGTGGAAGCCACGTGACCCAAGGACAGAACGATGAGCAGGCCATGCAGCGGGAGATAGATGACCTGAAGAGGAGGCTACGCCATGCACAACGAAGGCGATCTCGACCTAGCCCCGACCTACCCTCTGACGATGAGAGCGATGACGACTATAGGCAAAGATCGAGAACTCCTCTGAGCGAGACCTTCTCTCATGAAGAAGAGCACTACCGGAAGCGCAAGCGTAGAAGCCCATCCCCTAGGGGCTTGGGGTACGATGCCATGAGCAGAGCACTGGATCAACTGTCCAAATCGCCCTTCACACGCCATATAGAGGGGGTTACACTGCCTCGGCGGTTCCAGCAGCCAACCTTCTCCATCTACAATGGCAAAACGGACCCCGTGGAGCATGTGAGCCAGTTCAACCAAAGGATGGTTGTTCATGCCCAAAACAAGGGGTTGATGTGCAAGGTTTTCCCCTCCAGCTTGGGCCCAGTGGCGATGAGGTGGTTTAACGGCTTGAAGACGGATTCCATAGGTTCGTACAGACAGCTGACCCAAGCCTTCGGCTCCCGCTTCGTTACAAACAGCATAGAGCCTCGGCCCTTGAGCGCACTGCTGTCTTTGACCATGCATGATTGAGAGACTCTAAAGGCCTACTCAGGCCGATATTGGGAGGTGTACAATGAACTGGAGGGCAAGTACGATGATGTCGCCATCGACACCTTCAAAAACAGTCTCCCGACTGGACATGACCTATGGAAGTCCCTAACAGGCAAGCCTGCCACCAGTGTGCTCCGACTGATGGATCGGATCGACAAGTACAAACGGGTGGAGGAGGACCAGCTGCAGGCCAGAGAAAAAGAGAAGGCCATCCCTCAGGAGAAGAGGGATTCCAGGCCGGACCGATACAACAGCACCCGCCCGAGGAGGGACTTTGCAGGGCAATCTGGACTTTGCAGGGGCTATCAAAGAGGTCTTTTACCCTGAATGGTTTACCAAAACTGTGGTGGTCAAGAAGAAAAGCGGAAAATGGAGGGTCTGTGTGGACTTCACCGACCTAAATAAGGCATGTCCAAAAGACCCGTTCCTCATGCCCCGGATCGACCAGCTGGTTAATGCAACCACGGGCCATCCTCGGATGAGCTTCCTGGATGCTTTCCAAGGCTATCACCAAATACCACTGGCCTTGGAAGATCAGGAGAAGACAGCCTTTATGACGCCCGTCAGGAACTACCACTACAAAGTGATGCCGTTCTGTCTGAAGAATGCAGGGTCCACCTACCAAAAGATGATGACGAGAATGTTCAAGCCGATGCTGGGCAAGAGCATCGAGGTCTATGTTGATGATATGGTGGTAAAAAGCAAAGTGGTGTCTGAAAATTTGGGGGATCTCGGCCGCACCTTTGACGTCCTGAGAAAACACAAGCTGTGCCTAAACGCCTCCAAATGCTCGTTTGGCGTGGGCTCTGGCAAGTTTTTGGGATACGTGATCACCCACAAGAGAAACGAGGTCAATCCTGACCAAATCAGGGCTATTCATAACCTGAAGCCTCCGCAGAACCCCAAGGAGGTCCAAAAGCTTACTGGAATGATCGCGGCCCTGAACCAATTCATTTCCAGGTCGGCTGACAGGTGCAGGCCCTTTTATCTCCTGATCAACAAGTGGAAGGGATTCGAGTGGTCCGAGGATTGTGTCGTGGCCTTCCAGCAACTCAAGGAGTATCTATCCCGGCCGCCTATCATGTCCAATCCTGAGGCCGATGAGGTCCTATACACATACCTTGCTATGGCACTTCACGCTGTGAGCCTAGTACTGATACAGGACGACAATGGCGTTCAAAAGCCAGTCTACTACGTTAGCAAGTCGCTGCATGAAACTGAGGTCAAATACCTACCCTTAGGGAAAGCCATACTAGCTGTGGTCCACGCTACACGAAAGCTCCCCCATTATTTCCAAGCTCACACAATGGTTGTCCTAACCCGATTACCCTTGAAGTCTGTACTCCGGACCGCTGATTACACAGGAAGGATCGCAAAGTGGAACACAATTCTGGGGGCTTTCGACGCCAAATACATGCCTCAGACCTCCATAAAGGGCCAGGTTCTGGCTGATTTAACGGTCGAGTTCGCTGAACCAACAGTAGAGGTGGCAGCCGAGGAGAAAAGCGTTAACGAAAAGTCAGTTGGGGCAGTCTCCATCCCGGGGTCACCATGTTGGAAAGTATACGTTGATGACGCGGCAAACCAGAGAGGGTTCGGAGTGGGGCTAGTCTTAGTATCCCCTGAAGAGCATGTCATAGAAAAATCCCTGAGGCTCGGGTTCTCAGCCACAAACAATAAGGCCGAGTATGAAGCATTATTGCAAGGGATGGTCATGGTACAGAAGATGGAAGGAAAGTCGGTGGAGATGTTCTCGGATTCAAGATTGGTGGTAGGCCAGGTAGGGGGAGAGCTGGAGGCCAGAGATTCGAGAATGCAAGAGTACCTAAGCCAGGTCAGGCGGTTGCAGTCGGAATTTGGTCTTTTCAGCTTGTCTCATATTCCCAAGAGTGGGAACACCCATGCTGATTCATTAGCCACACTCGCCACTTCCTCGGCAGGGGATCTACCTCAGATCATACTTGTGGAGCATCTGGAAAGAGTGAGTGAGGTGGCAAAGGACACGGTCCGCATCCATCAAGTTGGGGTGGGTCCCAGCTAGATGGACCCCATAGTGAGATTCCTTAAAGATGATGTTCTGCCCGAGGAGAGGTCAGAGGCTAAAAAGGTACGAAGATATGCTTCTCGGTTCTAGTTGTCCGAGGACCACAAGTTGTACAGGCGCTCCTACTCTGGACCATACCTACTGTGTGTCCACCCCAAAGCAGCAGAATTACTGCTCGAGGAGCTGCACGAGGGAATCTGTAGGAGCTACACAGGAGGAAGATCCCTATCTCACCGAGCCGTCACACAAGAATATTGGTGGCCGGAAATGAAGAAGAAAGCCCTGGAGTATGTCAAGAAGTGTGACCAATGCCAAAAGTTCGCCCCAAACATTCATCAGCCTGGGGGGTCCTCAATCCTTTGTCCAGCCCATGGCCGTTTGCCCAATGGGGCTTGGACATTGTAGGACCTTTCCCAAAAGCGCCAAGGAATAAGAGGTATCTGTTGGTGGCCACGGACTACTTCACCAAGTGGGTTGAAGCCGAGCCACTAGCCAACATCAGGGATGTGGATGCAAAGAAATTCCTTTGGAGAAACATCGTCACACGATTCGGGGTCCCTCACACCCTTATTTTGGATAACGGACTCTAATTCGACAGCAAGGCCTTCAAAAGATACTATTGCGAACTTGGGATCACAAACAGGTACTCAACTCCAGCCTACCCTCAGGGGAATGGACAGGCCGAGGCGGTCAATAAGGTCATTGTCAATGGGCTTAAGAAGAGACTGGATGACGCCAAGGGGAGATGGGTAGAGGAGCTGCCACACATTCTCTGGACATACCGGACTACGCCACGGCGGTCAACGGGGGAAACACCTTTTGCCATGACTTATGGCGCCGAGGCTGTGATCCCTCTAGAGACGAACTTCCCAACGAGCTCTTTCACTCCAAGCAGAAATGATGAACTACTGGGGAGGAGCCTAGATTTGGTTGATAAACGAAGGGAACGAGCAACTATCCAGCTGGCCTATTACCAACAAAAGCTCAAACAGGGATATGATGCCAACGTGAAGCTCAGACCACTAGCACCGGGGGACCTGGTGCTGAGGAAAGTTGTGGGAGCTACCAAGAACCCTTCCTGGGGAAAGCTGGGGCCCAACTGGGAGGGGCCATATCGAATCACCTCGGTGGCGGGGATAGGTGCATACTACCTAGAAGACCTAGATGAAAAACCTGTACCTCGTCCGTGGAATGTAAATAACCTGAGGAGGTATTATTATTAATAAAAGCACCCTTTTTCTTGTGATTCGAATTTTAGTTCTATTATGATTATACATCTCATGTTTTGGGCTGCCACCTAAAATACTAGACTGAGCCATTTCAAGAAAAACCTGGGTGCTAGACTGAACCAAAGTCTTGCATGATCCTCGGACTCAAACCTATAGGGAAACTAACCACCTCAAGACGAACCTAGGTGCTAGACTGAACCAAGGTCTTGCATGGTCCATGGACTCAAACCTATGGGGAAACTAGCTACTTACAGGGGGATCTAAGTGTTAGACAGAACCAAGGTCTTGTATGGTCCTCAGACTCAAACTTATGGGGAAACTAGTTACTTACAGGAAAATCTAAGTGTTAGACGGAACCAAGGTCTTGAATGGTCCACGGACTTAGACCTCCGACGAAACTTGCTGCCCTCGGCAAAGGCATAGATAAACACAAGCCCACGAGCATCGCTCAAGGCATTCTAAAGCGCATTGAACCTAACCCCTTAGCATAGTCAGCAATTAATGGCTTTCCTAAGTGTTTTTTTTTTTTACTGTTTACAGTATCTAGTTTAAAGTGAAAAGCATGTTAAACTTCTAAGATTGCGAAGCTAATAGTTAAAGCCCAGGTTGTGTCAGTAGTAAAACTCATCACAATGATAATTAACGCGTAAAGTAAACAAAATGATTGATTCATACATTCAACTTAGAAGTAGCAGTACAGCACTTAAAAAAAAAGGAAGCAACAACCACAAAAACAGGAAACAAAAGGTAAAAGCTAGCCAAGGCAGCTCAGTTCTTCGACTTAAGCTCTACTCCCCCTTGGGAGGCTGTCTAGAGGTGTCCTCGGGGTCCTCGGAGCTTTGACCTAGGGAACCACCTGCAGAGGCACCACCATGAGAGCTGTTTCCTTGGTCGGAGGAACAACTCTAGGAAGGTCTCCCTTAGCAGGAAGTGCCGAGAGTCAGTAGCAGGGACTTGAGGGCCAACAGAGGGCTTCACCACATCCGGGGGCACTTCCAAGTTGCTGGTTCCGCCTTCCTCTGGCACCTTCTAATGCTTGGCATCCTCGGTAGACCTATTGGTGGGAGTAGGATCCTTGGCAGCATCGACTCGGTCCCCATCTGTCGCTTCGGGCGCAGTGTCGGCTTCAGAAATGAAGGAGACAGCCTCTCAGATAGCAGGTGGGTAGTACACTCTCTCGGCCTTCCTAAGGCCAGATGAAGCCTCGACCCCCGCTTGGTTGAGGGCCTCTGCCCAAGTCTGGGAGCAGTAGCGCCTGCATAGTTTAGGAACTTAAGTCTTAAGGGCAGTCTCAGTCTTGGCCACTCCCTCAGCGAAGGCCTCTTCCTCAGCTTGGTCTCTAAAGCTTTCGGCCTCTATCCGCGCAGCCTTAGCCTCGGCTTTAGCTCTCAAAGCCTTATCCCTGGCATGCTCGGCAACGCCTTTGGCTACCACTTCCTCGGCCAACTTCTGCTTTAAGTCAGCTATGTGCTCCTTAGCAATTCGCAGTTGGCCTTCAGTGTCTAGGAGACGCCTCGTCTGATCGGCGGCCTGCTTTTCAGCACCAGCCAAGCCTGACACCGCGCTATCTCTGGCCTTCGTCACCTCCTTTAGAGCCTCCCTCGGCTTCTTGAGGTCGCCCTCGGATTTACTAAGGATTCGCGTGGCATCTAGGCGGTTGTCACGCTCTTACACTAGGGCCCTGCTCTGTTTATTGGCCTCCTCTTCCAACCTATAAGTAACCTGGACAGCCTGCAAATTGAAACAGACAAACGATAAGTATGGGGACCAAGGGGTAAAATCAGCAAACTCTCAAGCAGCGGATGGCTTACCATGCCCAAGTACCTTTTCATGTTGAGGATGATCTCCTGCCTCTTCAGGCCCTCCAATTGAGCCATATCGGCAGGAAGCAGCAGGGATCTCTCCAGCGCATCGGCCACATATGCGCCTTCACCGCCTCTGAAGTCCCTGAGGGAGGCATTGTCCATCAAGGGTTCCCCACGGAGCATTGGGGCAGGGAGCCATGCCTGGGCCTCGAGCTGCACAGCCACCTCTCCCCCTTGGCCTTGATGCCCAGTTTTCTGCTGCTTAAGGGGGTGCCGAGCCTCATCCCCCTTAGGGGAAGAACGAGTCCTCTCAGCTCCCATAGGCCCTTTGCCCTTAGGGTCCTTCTTACGCTTGGGATCAGCAAGCTCGGGCCTCGGCGGCAAGCTCGGCTGAGGTGGAGGAGGTGGAAGTTTAGACTGGGAAGAAGACGACCTAGTCCGAACCGACTGGGACTTGGATGGCGAAGGAGGAAGCTTGGGTTGGGACTTTCTCAGCTCATCCCTCCCTGGCTAACCCTCAAGCAGGTCGAATAGGCTGGTCTGGGGTTGCCTCTTAAAACCCATCTCGGCTTGGGGAGAAGTCCTCGCAGAGAAAAGGTCGGCCTCGGTCAAATTAAGGTCGCCCAGGTCACTAGAAGGATCCTCGGACGTGTGGACTTGGTCAAATGCACCAAATTCGTCCTCAGATGGACCTGAATCAGCGACTTCTTCCCCTCCTTCTAGCTCTTCTCCCTCGGCCTGCGCAGCTTGGGTGGAAGTAAAGGGTCCTGCCAACGGAGCACCTTCAAGAAATAAAAACCCTTGCTCTACCACAGTTATCTCGCGAAGCCGTGGGTCACCGGCTTTGATCACGTGCTTCGGAGCCAAAAACAACTTCTGGGTCAGATCGTACCCGAGGATCTTGTGAGCAGCCCTGACTTGATTATCGCCCTCGTTCACGAAAATCTCTGCCCTAAGAACGGATTGCAAGTCTTCCTTGTTGACTAGATTAAAATGACACTTGAAGGCGTGCGGATTTGCAGAAAGAAAAACAAATTCCTGTCATCAACCGAGTAAAGCAGACTTACAGTAAAATAGAAAGAAGCTAGGCCCTCTCCTGCTCTGAGTACCCCACCTGGTGTCCCCTCCTCCATCGGACAGTGAAGGCCATCGTGCCACTCCCCGGACACGATGAGAAAGTCTTTGTTCAGACCCTTGCTGGACTCGAGAAGACACTAGATAAGCCGGACCTTATCGTCCCTCGTCTTCATGTAGTAAGACTTACCCTTTAGCTGCTGGAGGTTGTAGCACCAATTTACGTCATGGTAGGTCAACCTCAGCTCCATCTTCTCGTTCAAGGCGTTCACACAACCCAGGATCCTGAACACGTTGGTGGCGCACTGAGTAGGGGCCAACCCAAAATACGTAAGGTAGCCCCTCATTACCGGGCCCATGAGGATCCTCATACCGCCTTCGAGGAAGGCGATCATGGGAATGACGACCTCCCCCTCCTTCCTCCGAATGTGTCATTCCCCTTCCGCACAGTACCTAAGGCCCACGTTGCCAAGTATCCTATGATCGGCGATGAATTTCTCCATCGCCTCCTCAGCCTCAACTAATTTCTTAACTCTACCCATCCCTAACAACGACTAAAAGACTCAGGAAAGGACTAGGGAAAGAAAGGGGTTAGAGAAGAAATTTGAGCTAGAGAGAAGAAGACTTACAGAAATGAGGAAAAGCTCCTCGGACAGGCTTTTTGTGCTGGAAAAGTTGTGGATGTAGTTGAAGATTTGACCGAATTCAGTGAACGCGCACGAGAACTCTTGAATGCCAAAGTGAAAAGGCCAATCGGTTCGAATGGGTATTTATATCCCCAACTAGAAGTAACCGTGCGAGTTTCCCCGCTCATAAAGCTGGAGAAAGCCCAACCGTTGGATTAGCATCACACCGTTGAACGTGGGGAGCACGGAGCCGCCATAATTTAATGAGGGCACGCTCCGTGTACCGAGGCGCCAGGGACATGCCTTAGGCAAATGAAGAGACCCTAGCGCTGATGGAAGACAAGACGTGACAAGCCATAACCAGGGCTCGAGGACATCAAAATCCTCCTCCCCGCCCGAGGAACCGAACAGCAGGATTTTGAGGGGCTATTGTGGGGCCTAATAATCTGACAACCCCAGCCCATCTTATATCCGGCCCAAGGCCCATGCCGAGGATAAAGAAACGTCCGAGGAGGAGTGCAAATAGCCTAAGCTGCCAGGAAACATCGTCGAGGACGATGTTGTCCTCGGCAAGCCAAGACCGTTGAAGGGGGAAGTAACGAGCCACCAGGAGCAGCTTTCCTGAGCACCCAAAGAGAAAGAGCAAGTACAACGTGTTAGCAATGGAAGCATAGTGGAGGAGCAAGTTCAGGATGAACTGTCACCTCCACATTAAATGCCCACAACCAACGTCCTGGCCGCATTAATAAGGAAATGACCCTTGAACAGTGCTGCCTTGGTTGCTGCAACCCACAGGAAGAGTGGGAAGGCGGCTGATGGGACAAGCACTCAAGTAGCGACCTGGTTGATCAACAAATGTAGGGCTAGGATCAATTGAGAAAAGGGTATATAATGTAAGGAACCCCTCTGGAAAGGGGGACGGGGAAATCTGAACTATAGAATACTGTAGCAATCTGTATCCTCTCAAAAAACCCTTGTAATCATTCTCTAAAGAAATAATAAGAACTCTAAGCTCCCGAGAGCAAGGCCAAGGAGCATCATTGTGCATCTCAACTCACGTTCAGGCTACTAAATCCACATGCAACCATGCATGGCCATTGCACCCCTCATTAGGGCCTAGTTCTTGACCCCGCTCTCTATAAATTTATTGTACTAGGCTAACTGGGCTTGAGTCCACTCTCTCAACAGTAGAAGTGCTCAAACCAAGTCCCTACAAAAAGTATATTCAATTCTTTAATGATATTAATAAAAAATATTTATATTTCATAAATCCTTAATGATATATAAACTATAGTCACCTAATTTGTGCTATGTAATTAAAATATGGTATTAATAGGGTAAATGCAATCATTTTCATACATTTATTAGTTATAGGTGGTGCATTAATTGTTTATGTAAAATTAATTTTTATGATTATTTTAATGTAATCTTAATAAAGAATTGATGTGGAATATAATAACATTCAAGGTCAAATTGAGTGACGTTTGATAGCAATTGAAAAAAGTCCAGAAAAGATTTAAAAAAAAATTATTTACATGCAATCAATATTATTGTTATTACTTTCTCAATATATATATATATATATATATATATATATATATATTATTTTAGAGAATTTCAACCTGTGGCGTTAAATCTCAGACCTCTTATACAACTATTAAAGACTTTACCAGTTTAGCTAACTAGAATCCACAATATTATTAAAAGATAATTTTACACTTAAATTGTTGGAAATAATTAAAAGTTGGGTCCTATTAATAGGTGTTGGACAACACCCGTTAAGAAGGAATAAAATAATAAATAAACTACACGTGGAGCCACATTTACTGAAGAAAGAGAAACTTTTTTGAAAAGTTAAATTTGTTACATAAAAGACAAAAATACCCTTTATCATCTTTTAACTCTTCTAAACTTTTTACACAATTTTCTCTGTCTCTAACATCTAAAGAAAAAAAAAAAAAAAAATCCACCAACACCACCGCAACCACTAGATTTGTAATCCACCCACCACTACCAAATCCATCTCACTCCTTCTCTGCTATCTCGGATTCTCTCTTGTATCAACCAATGCCAAAACCTTGAGCTCCACCACCGTTTTTGTTAGTTGTGCTCACCGGCGCCACCACCACCACCTCTATAGCCGTCACCCTCTTCTTTCTCTCTTTGCCTTTGGTTCTACTTTTCCTTCCCTTGTTTTTGGTTGTATCTAGGTTGCTATGGTGATTGGGTTCAATTTGGAACGTGAAAAGCTTGACCATTTGGCTTGGATTTGAAATTTGGGCATTTCGGTGGTTTTGTAGATCTTAAAAAATAAAAAACAAAAAAGGGTATTTTGGTCCTGTTGTAAAATGCCTAATTTTTTATACTTTACTGACACTTTAATGCCACGTTACCATGCTTTTTTCTACTCTCAAAAAGCAATTAAATTTTATTAATAAAAAATTCAATCTTAACGGGTTCTGAACAGCACCCACCCGTTAACAGAAGCCTTAAAAGTTTATGCATTTACTCATGTAATTGGTTCATATTCTTGATAGTCCTTTCTACTAACATATATTGATTCTCCAAAAATTACAATACATAATAAGTATTATACACAGGACATAATTATAAAATGTTTTAATATGCACAGCACATTGCACGGGATATCAACTAGATTTATAAAATGGACTTCTTCGAGGGATTCAAGACCTCCAAAGTGAAACTTCATTCAATATTTATACTTTTTAACTTGCCTTTTTTTTTTTTTTTCCTTTTTTTTAAAGAATTTTTTAGCTTGCTTTCTTATTCAACATTAAGCCTTATGAATAAATAGCTTTACAAGATAAAACAAACATTTAATTTCAAAAGAAACCCAATCTTTATCATCTTAAAATAGATAAGATTTATTTAAAAACTAATATAACAATCCATCTCCTCCTTATTTATTTAGCCATCCCCAAATGACAACGAATACTCATCTCAAAAAAAAGAAAAAAAAAAAAAAGACAACGAATACAATTTTTAAATGACAATATTGAATAAAATAGAGGCACATAACGTAAACATTCACTCCTTATATTTACCCTTGTCCTAAGGGTTGCCTTTGGTAAGGGGCTCTTTCTCTCTTTTTGTAATTTAAACATCTTCAAGCTTGTCTTGATACCTTTTTTTGTTTCTTGTCTACTACCTTCCTTCTTCTTGAATAACCAATACAAATAGAATTCTTCTCTTCCTTAGTACACTGCCTGTATGCTTTGGTCTCGTATATGTTTTCAATTTTATTCAATGAAGCATTATTACTTATAATAAAGGGGGAATATATCCTTGTCTAGATTTTGGGTTTTTGTGTTCGACAAACCACTAGGGTGTTGACTAGTTTGGCCTTTGAGACATCCTTGTTGATACCATACAAGTGGAGCTTTTGCTATCCAAGCATGCTAAATCAAATTTCATTATGAGACCTTTCAAACGACTAATCTCTCGAGCCAATTGGTGGTTGTTTGATTATAATTTAATCTAAATTAAACTATAATTCAATGTTGCAAAAATGACTAAACCCTTTAGCTAAAGATTCAATGTTTTTGTAATATCTTATCCATTTCTACTCCAATCTAGGTCCGTAAACTATCGTTTTAAAGAAAATTTCATGATCTTTAACATGAACATAAATTTATGATGATTAGACAGGCAAATTTCTGGTTAAATCTCAACTAAATCTTGATTGTGGTTGATCATACTTGGTCAAACATTGCCAAGATTATTCAAATGGTTTGGAATGGTGGATTAGGTTAATTAAAATGAGATGGAATTTGGAAGTTGGATGAGCTTTGGGCTAATTGGACCGTTGATTAGCTCGGTCAAAGTTGGTTAAAGTAAGGTAATTTTGGTATTTTGAGTTCTTGAACTATTAAAATAGTTTATCCAAGGTCCGATCGGGATAAATTAATATATTTTATGTAATTTCTTATTCTTCCATGTCAAAATTTTAATTTTGGCTTTTTAAGGCTCAAATTAACAAATTGGCATGCAAACGGAGGTTGGACATAATGCAGTATTGACACCTATTGTCTCCAATAAATACATCAAAAAATAGCATGCAAGTTCTTGCACCAAAAGTAATAATAGAATTGCTTCGTGCCTAGAAAGTTGATGCAAAAAGAGAAGTCTTAAGGTCCTTTAGGCTGAAGAGTTCTAATGCTAAGATAATTATCTGTAGATTTGCAATGGTAATTTAGGGATTTAGTATTGAGATTGTTGGCGATTTGTACATAGTGCTTTCCAAATGAATAGGAACTACTTAGGCCAAAGGCTAAGAGAAGGACATGCACAAAACAAGTAAACGGGGATATTATCCTTTGTTTCATTTTTCTAGTGCTTAGAAAAGATATTTGGTTCCAGTTAAAATGCATTTCACTTCCAACTTTTATAGCCAGAGGTTGTTAAGTTGTTCATACAAAGCTTGTCCAAATTCAATGTGATTGCTACATAGGTTAAATGCAAAAAGTACGTGAATGTCAATTAAATTAATAAAATTGCATAAGTTCTCTCATTTTTCTACTTTTTTTTGTGAAGTAATTGTGGTATAGGTTTATGTTTTTATTACGTATTTTACTTCTTAAGGGTCATCAAATTAATATAAACAGTAGCATTAGGTAACATTCTATCTTGCCAAGGGCCTTGTAGTTACACCCTCCATGCACTAACTGCTTAGAGGTTTAGGAGAGAAATTATTCGAGTTGTGGAGTTTGCAACATATTATAATTATATCTAAAAAAATGATAACATTCCTTGTTTGCTTGGAATTCTAGACAAAAATAAAAGCAGATAGAAACTAATGCAAAAGGAAAGAGAGACTCTCGGAGTACAGAGAATTAATTGTGCTCTCTCCTCTCACATTCATACTTTCCAAAATGAATAAGAATTAATTTTTCCTTAAGCTAACAAAAACTTTTCATTGCAAACGAGCTTCCATAGAATTTTCATGATTACATACATGCTTCACTGTAGACAGCAAGTCGTTTTCTTAGAAAATGTATTGGTGCTTTGCACCTTGTGTAGAATTTGAATGATGCACATGCAATTAATTCTTATATACAATCTAGTTAGAATAGGTTTATGACGAGTCTGGAAAAGTCATTAGTACCTTTGATAAGGAATGTAAAGTTGTTATTTACAACTATGTATTTTGTTGGCTTTTATTCCGTGCCAAATTTGATTGTAATTATTCAATCGTTTATACCCTGTATTTATTGTGGGATTTCATTGTAAGGGTTGTGTGTTAGAGAGAGAGAGTGTGAAGACTCAAGCATTTGAAGACTGAAGATTTCTCGCGGGTATGTCGCGACTTAGCTTCCCGCGAAGTGACACATGTGCCATGCACATGCTGGAATGCGAAGAGTCATGATAGATGTAGACAGCTGTGTTTCGCGAGTAGCTCGCTGATAAGGCCTTCCCGCGAGATACCCGCGAAACGCTCTGTTTAGCTGATCTGTCATTTTTGATACACTCTATCCTTGCCCACTCTATATATACCCTCATTACCCACATATGTAGGAGACGCCATTCAAAGAGAAAAACCCTAGATAGGTTTTCTACAACACACACCCATCTTTTGTGAGAGAGAGCTACTCCTCCTTAGTGAGAAATCATTGTAGTCTCTTCTCCATCTCTCTCCCATTATCATAGCTTGAGAGAAGATTTGTACCCAAACACAACCCACACCTATTCAGAGTGTAGAGAATGTTTTGGAGTTGCTGGGAAGCATTGGAAGAAGCCAAGGATGGCAGATGCAACATGGAGCTTGTTGCGGGATTCGAAGAACTAGGACAAGACACGGTTCCGAGAAGCCTTGTTGGAGTAGGAGCTTGGAGAGCTTAGGTACATCGGGTAGATTAGGCTTGGAGGGTCTCTTGCTAACCCATATATCCCAACTGATTGTCTAGTGGATCGATTTCCGCTTGGAGGGCGGCGGAGAGGTTTTTCGTCGAGTTTTTCGGTTTCCTCTTTGAGAACACGTCTCGGTGTTTTCTGTGTTTGCATCCTTCTTCCATACTCTTGTTTATTTCATTTTTACTGCTGTGTTGCTTTAAATATGGATTAGAGTAGTTGTCTTTCTTATACGCTTGTGTTTACACTATTTCGCACTTAGTATTAAGTTAGTGTAAAATCAACCAAGCCATAATTTTAATTGAGGGGTGTAAATAGCTCTTGTGTTTTCAACACATTTTTTGAGCTTTCAAGGAAGAAAGCAATATAGATGGTAGTAATACCAAATTTTGAAGATTTTATCAGCGTTCCTTACGTTTTCCTCATACTATGTATTGGAAGGTACATCTTTTTTATTACTACTACGTTAAGATCTTGACGTTACAAGTAGCAGTACAATACAGCCATTTTCACATTCATAACAAATTTAACATACACATAGTGAAAGAGAGCAATACTATAAGGTATCTTGATCTATCACCTTTGGAGTACCTAAACAACTGGATAGGAAGCTTGCATGGCAATGCCACAAAGACCTTCTGGAGCTCCACTATCTCTTTGGATCCTCATATAGCCATTCTCACCCCAATTGGTGCCCCATGAATTCTTAATTAACCAATACTTGGTACCATCTTCACTGGTTCCATACCCAATTGCAGTAACATCATGACTTAAATTGGTCCCACATTGTCCTGTGAAAACTCCGCTGGCATAAAACTGCAAGTCATGACCAGTAGCGTCGAGGGAAACTGAAACTGGCTGTGTGGCCACTGCTTGTAGTATTGCTAACTCATTATTGGAAGGTAAGATTACAAACTCACTTATGCGAGCTGCGTTAATAGATGCCTTTCTTGGTCACAAGTTCCATCCATAGCCTCATATGGGTAATTTTCTTCAGTAGCTAGTCCTCGGTTTTGTATTATATATGTAAAGGCATAACTCACGACACCACCACCATTGCACCCAGAATTGCCTTCCACGACACAGTCCACTAGTTGTTGCTCCGAAAGGGAGATCAAGTTGCCAGTTTTGATCTGGTAGATCCCCTCTACTGCTGCTACTGCTGAAAAGGCCCAGCAACTTCCTAAATAAGAATCAACAATAATAAAAATCTTGTTAGGACATAAATAAATGTAGCAAATGAAGCTACACTAGTTTGAGTTTTAGACAATGTTATTCTCTTACCACAGTACTGGCCTTGGCTCTTAATGGGGGTAACAGCTCCTTTCTCTCTCCAATCCATAGTCATTGGAATCCTGCTTAGGTTTCCATAACTAAAAGTTTTTTTAGGTGATGAACTTGGTTGGGTGGAAATCTTGTATCCAGTATGAGTGGCAATGAATTCTTCATTCGTTAAGTCTGCAAATTCATTGACACTTAACCTGTACGTGCGATTCCCATGATTATTGACTTTGTCTATATACTCCACATTGTCCTTGAATATCTTCAAACGCCTTTTCTTCTCAGCATCGTCTACGTAGTTACGACGTCCATGCTGAGTCACCCATTGCTCATGTTTCTCAACAAAGGATTCTTCAAGTAATGTACCGGACAAGGATTGAGATATCCAAGACCCAAAAACCAACAACACGACTGTGATAAGTTTTTTCCCAAGTGTTAAAGCCATATTTTTTACAAACCGAAGAGAGTTCTTTGACAATGGCTTTTTGTTATGTGCCCAATTCCTTCGTGGTTGCTTGGAAGGAACCAAGAGGTCCTACCCAATATCAATATATCAATATTTGTATGATTTGGATCCTATCTATTTCCAAGTGAAATGGAAAGAGTATATTTAGTGGTTATGATTCAAAATGAAATAAATATATAGTTTAGATTTGCCAACAAATTTAAAATTATCTTTCACCTTGAATCGTGGCCATTAAATGGACATTCTATTTTCATAAAAATATGAAGTGGATCCAAATCCATCTTGGAGAGTTTGAGATTTTGGTGTCGCAAAAAATTGAGAATTCTTTTATTTAGCCTTTTAACTAATCTTTTAGTAAGCATTCCACCTCATCCTTTAATTAAGGCTTTGCTTTTTTAGAAAATCAATGCTCATTTTAATAATTAATGTCAAGTGTCATTCTTCTTTAAAATGGAAATAAAATCCTTTTTCTTTTTTTCTTTTTTTGAGAAGAAGCACCTATTAATTTAACCTTTCACCTAAGAAAAGTTTTTAATGAATTGATTTCATTTAACCTTCCACCTAAATAATGGATTTAATGAAATATTTATTTTTTATTATTTAATTAATGCCATGTGTCATTCTTTTTTGAAAGGGAAATAATAAGTACTAATTCATTTAACCTTTCACTTAAAAAATGGTTTTAATGAAATATTTAATTTTTATTCTTTATTTGAATCAACAATAAATTATTTTATTTCTATAATATTTAAAATTTAATAAAAAAATTTGGATAACCACTTAGTAGGATATATATATAGCTTGTAAACTATCGTGTTAATTGATAAATGTTTTGAAAATAGAAATTATCTATTGTATGTTATTCCAAGATTTGAACTAATACGTTTGTTCATAAGGAAAAAAAAAAATTATATGGTTTTTTTTTTTTTTTTAGAGAGTTTCAACCTATGGCGTCCGCTCCTGGTGATAGCTCTTTATCATCAGACCAAGACACCAAATCAGTTTTTGGTGTAGGTGGGGATTGAACTCCAGATCTCTTATACAACCATCAGAGATTTTACCAGTTGAGCTAACTGGAACCCACAATTATATGGTTTTTTATATAAAAATTATATAAGAATATTTATCATCAAAAATAAAAAAGGAAATTGATTTTAAAGATAAACTTATTCCTCATATTTAGTTGCTGTGGCAACAATTAAAACAAAATCTATTAAAAGGCAAAAGCAAATTTAATAACACTTGCAATAAAAAGATAAATAAATAAATAAATCTGCACTTAAGTTAATTTAAATTATTAAATATTTGAAAACAAAAAGAAAATAATAAATTCAAATATATAGTTATATTAATCTTAAATAATCACATTTCATAAATCCTTTTAAAGATTAAACTAAAGTTACCTAATTTTTCATATATTATTTATTTATAGGTGCTACAATAATTATTTATGTTAGAAGAATTTTTATGATTGCAATAATTGATGCGGAATTTATCATTCAAGTTCAAATTGAGTTGTTTTGGTAGCAATTGAAATGAAGTTAAGCAAAAGATAAAAGCAAATTTACTTGCATGTAATCAATAATATAAAAAATATAATTATACGCTTAATTTTGTAAAAATTATTAAATATTTATGAACTAACTCAATTAATTGGTTCATATTGTTGATAAACCTCTTTTTCTAATAACATGTAATCAAATTGAAGTTGATTCTCCAAATATTACAATATATAATAAGTATTATACATGAGACATAAGTAAAAAATGTTTCAAATTAGTCTAACTTGAAAATCGACCACTTCGAGTTAGTCCAGACCTCTAAAGTGAACTTCACTCAATAATAACATTTTTCTTAGCTTATTTTATTATTCAACATTAAGGCATATAAATAAATAGCTTTAAAAGATAAATCTATCATTGAATTTCAAAAGAACTCTAATCTTTATCTACCACAAGTAAATATGATTTATTCAGATGCTAATGTAACAATCCATCCCAACATTATCTATTTATCCAATCCCAAATAACAACAGTTACTATCTTGAAATGAAAATATTAAATAAAATAGATGAAAATAACATTCCTTCCCACTTAATTTTACCTTCATAAACAATTTCTTTTTTTCTTAAACCAGCTTCAATCTTGTCATGATGCCTATTTTTCCTTGTTTAATTTCTACCTTCTTATTGAATAACCAGTACTATAAGAATGTCTCTCATCCAAAATGATAACTCATTGTGGTGGGCCTTTTTTATATTCTAGGCTAGACCACTCCCACCATACTATGACCCAATGATTCTGAGATAGGAGAGTTAGGACTGGCTCAACTGAAACTCACCTTAAGCCAGAGGGATGAAGACTTGCTGAGGTAGGAGAATCGAGACTGGCTCAATTGAAGCCCATGCACCTTCATAACTTGTAGACTATTCTTCCATCAAGGGCCCAAACCCTGACGCATTGCGATGTGCCACTTGACTCCGAAGCAGGTGCTTCCTTCCTCTTCCTTTTCTACATTAGCAGCCCTCTTAGATCGGGCTCTAGGTCATCCGAAATATCCTTCCATCTAGGGAGGAAGGTGCCTTGTGGTTTGGACACCGAGCTTTCACCTGATGGCGCTCGCTCATCGTAAAACATGGTTTCTACCAGATGAGCTTTTGCTGGCTCGAAGGGTAACGGGTTTGCTGCTATCCATATCATTCTACCATTTAACCTTTCCTTCATGCATTGATGATAGGTAGATGGGACCAATCGGTGTTTATGCAACCATGGCCTTCCCAACAAGATGTGGTATGAGACTTCTATTTTCACTACATGGAAGCGGGCCAAGAAGGCTATTGGTCCCACTTTCAACCATAATTGGATGTGGCCTGCGGTATATTCACCTCTCCCCCCAAATCCTGTTACCTCCATTGGGCACCCCTGTATTTTGCCTTCTAAAATTCCTACTGCTTGCAGCATACCAAAAGGGATGAGATTTACTGAAGTGTCTGTATCGACCAAAGCCCTTTTGATGGGGATTTGATTAATGGAGGCCACCAGGTAGAGAGGTCTCCTATGATCTGAGTACCCTACTTCCATGTCTTCATCACTGAAAGTGACCTCATTGGTGTCCTGTATAAAGGCTTTGTCAGTTCTGATCTCCGCTGACAGGCATTCTACTCCTGCCCCTGAGACAATGCTCACTAGAGCCTCTGTGGCAATTCTCCGCTCATTTGCTGTAAGTTCCAACTGATAAAATAGGTTCTTGAATCTAGAACTTTTCTGCAAGGTGGTAATTGCTGCAGTAGGGAGGGCCGGCCTTTCCTCTTCGTCTTCCCCTGAATCCGCACAAATAACAATTGTTGCTACTCCTTTTCCCTTGTGGTTCGGGAGTGGGTTTCTTTGGACTTCTGGCTGAGATAACTTGAGAGTTCCTTCTTTGATTTTGCAATGCACTAATCTATGGAGCGCCTAGCATTTTTCGGTAGGGTGTTGCACATAATTGTGCAAACAGCAGAAACGCAAGTCTCTCCACTCTTCTTCAGTAGGTTCCTTGGAAACTTGGTTAGGCTTGAAGACCCCATCTACAATCCATTTATCTAGGAGCACATCTAGCTCCTTTGGTGTACATGGCAATGGTGGAGGGGTCACATACTCCCTCCTATCCGCCTTCCTTTTCCTTTCTCCAATAGATATTGCCATGGCCTATAGAGTGGACCTCCATTCTTTGGGCTTGTCAGAGCTTGGCCTTACTAATTGAGCGGCCTTTCTGGCTTTTTGCAACAACTGTGCAAACTAGGAGATTTCTAAGTTCTTCAAAACAGCTATGTATTCCATAATCATGTTACCCATACACATTTCCACTAATTTCTTTTCCTCACAATGATCATAGCAGTCAAGAGCTATGTCTCTGAATCTCTTGATGCATTCCATTAAGTCTTCGCCGTTCCTTTGCTTGGTTGCTTGCAAACTTACAAGAGTTACTATCTCTTCTCCATGAAAGTATTTAGTGCAAAACACATCCACCATGTCGTCCCCTGTCGGAATTGACCCTAGTTTCAAACCAGTGTACCAAGTGTACGTACGGCCACATAGGGATTTGGAAAACTCCCGAAGACACAAGTCCTCGTTTGCCACATAGGGACCGAGGGTATCAATAAACTTACTCACATGTTTGATAGCACTTCCCCTTCTGCCATCATATTGTACGAAAGTTCGCGGTTCATATCTTTCAGGATATGGCTTGCTGAGTATTCTCAGCGGATAGGGAGCCCTTCGTGCATAAAATCTTTCCTTAGTTGCTTTGGCCCTTTCCTGCTCTAGAAGCGCTGCAACTTCAACCATGGTAAGGAAACGCTACTCTGCATTCTGCGGACCACCCCTTATAGGGGTTTCTTCCTCGTCTGCTGCATGCTCTGGATCATGCTGGCTTTTTGCTTTCTTTCGTCTTGTCCGCCTTCATCTAGAGAATCTCTTCCATTATTTGCTGCTGGGAATGTTGTATGGATTGTAGCACCTCGATGAAAAAGTTGGCATTATCAGCAGGGACTCTCTACTGCTATGGTCCAGCCCCCACTCCATTAACACCTTCCGTTTAGTTAGGCTAGTGTTGGTGGGGCGTTGCTAGTCTTGACTTTGCCTGTAAGGGCATAGTGCTCATGTTCCGCGTCGTTTTTTTTTATCTCGGGGGTATAACTTGCGAGGGCTTTATCGACCTTCCTTGTCTTTTTCCCAACTCCCCAATGGAGTCGTTAATTTAAATGTGGTGGGCCTTTTTTATATCCTGGGCTAGACTGCTCCTGCCGAACTATGGCCTAATGATTCTGAGGTAGGAGAGTCCTTAAGCTAGCTTGTGCGCAAACTAAGACCCTTGGCAAAGATCTTGGTCACATGTCCATGGTTGGAAATACTGTCACAAAAACGTTATGGCAGGAGAAACATAATACAGCAGGATAGTTAAAATATTTTAACTAAAGTACCAAAGATAATGTTTAAATGATTTTGCAACTAGAAAAATAAACGATAATATGAGTATGGCAGGAATGAATAAGCAGCAAAAAAAATAACATTAGTACTTGAACAACTATTATTAAAAAAAAAAAAAAAAAAAAAGGGTTAGTTTGCTGAACTTGATCCCTCAGCAAATTTAAGTCCAAGAAGGGAACCAATTTGCAATGTAGGTAAACTCACAAGGAGATTCTACCACAGAAATTGCCTACTTTGGAAAATGGGCCTAAATGGCTTAATCTCAGACTCTTAACTTGCTAGAGAATGGGCTATTGAGAGGGAAAGAAGTAAATAGCCTATTGGTGCATGCTCTATCACGCCTCACACTCCTGTTTCCTCACTACTCTCTTATTTTCTTTCTTTTTGTTATCTTCTCTATTTTTCTTTGCTTTCTATTTCTCTCTTTGTTTCTATGCTTCTTGTTGTTCTTCCTTGTTGTTGTTTCACTGTGCACGGCTAAAGCCTTTTTATACTGCCATGGTTAGATTTACCGTTTTACCCCCCAACCACTTTTGCCCTGTTGTGGGTGTCCTTCCTAGACTACTCACTGGTCTGCTGCCTACCCAACCACCTCCAATACCCTGTGCTAGTTACGCCACGTTCCATTCCTAGACAAAGGGAGTTTTGTTTTATTTTCTTGCTATCTGTGGCATTCCCATCCAGATAAGGTCTAGGCATTCTCTCATACTAACTCCTATAGCATGCACCTAGTGATTCCAGCTCATTTTTGCCTCTTTGGGGTGGTATGTCATCCCAACAGGACATTTCCCCCAAAAGAGCTTAAATGAGAACCCCAGAATAGGCTTTCCACTTCTCCCCACCACTAGACCACACCCTATCTTACCTCTGACCCATGGCCCACCGCCCCTGTATTGGTTGGGGACAAGTTAGTGGTGCCTGAGTCTTGTGTGTGCTCGACTCCCATGTGAGTCCATTGCTTGTCTAGTGTTCACACGTTTGCTATTGCCTATGGGTTTGTCTAGTATTGTAGTGTGTTCTGCAGCTTGCTTAACCTTTTATGGCGTTGGTGAGTCATTGGATCTTTATTTTTCGCATCTTGTTTCTTCTTTAGGCTAGGTATTGCTTGGATGTGGGCCTTTGCTTCTTTCAATTCGACCCCTATCTCTTTTCACCCTTGGTTTGTGGGATGACTAGTACTCCTGCCATGCCATTGCATTGTTCCTGCTATGACATTGTTTAACTTTCGTTTGCAGGGCTTCCTCTGAGCTTGCCATGTATTATTTCTTCCTTCACTTTACGTTACCTAGTATTTCTACTGGGTCAATTCTCACGTCATCTTGGGCTTCCTCAACCCTTTCTATTCCTTTAGGCATCCTCAGCCCGTTTCATTCCTTGGGGCATCCTTGGCCCATCTCATTCTTTCCTACTTCTTACATTCCCATTGGCTTTTGCTAAATCTTTCGGGCTTCCCCGACCCAATTACCATATCCTTTACTTTTGGGTTCACTAGCCTTTCAACCAACCCCATTTACTAATTCCTTTCTTTGGGCTCCTCCAGCCCATCTTTGCTTGCTTTCTACTTCTTACAATTCCCATGAGCTTACTACTTCCTTCTTGTAAAGTTGTTATTTACAACTATGTATTTTGTTGGCTTTTATTCCTGCCAAATTTGATTGTAATTATTATCAATCGTTTATACCCTGTATTTGTTGTGGGATTTGTTGTAAGGGTTGTGTGATAGAGAGAGTGTGTGAAGACTCAAGCATTTGGAGGCTGAAGGATTCTCGCGGGTATGTCGCGACCTAGCTTCCCGCGAAGTGAAGCATGTGCCCTGCAAGTGCTGGAATGCGAAGAGTCAGGCCAGGTGGAGACAGCTATCTCTCGCGAGTATCTCGCGGGTAAGGCCTTCTCGCGAGACACCCGCGAGACAATCTGTTCTGCCAGCCTGTACTGACTGACTCACACTTTTTGCACTTATCCTATATATACCCTCATTACCCACAAATGTTGAGGTATGCTTCAGAGAGAAAACCCTAGCCAAACACATTGGGAATTAGAGATTGTCATCCCCATCTTTCTCTATACACTTGCTTGTGGTATCTCCTCAACCCTTCCCTCTCCATTTCCATACCATTGAGAGGTTGATAGCCCAAACACTTACTACATCCTTTGAGAGTGTTGAGTGACGTTTTGGTGCTGCTGGGAAGTATTGGAAGAAGCCTGGAATGGCAGATGCAACATGGAGATTGTTGCGGGATCCGGGGTGCTAGACAAGACACGGTTCCGAGAAGCCTTGTTGGAGTAGGAGCTTGGAGGGCTTAGGTACATCGGGTAGATTAGGCTTGGAGGGTCTCTTGCTAACCCATGTATCCCAACTGATTGTCTAGTGGATCGATTTCCGCTTGGAGGGCGGCGGAGAGGTTTTTCGCCGAGTTCTTCGGTTTCCTCTTCGAGAACACGTCTTGGTGTTTTTTGTGTTTGCATCCTTCTTCCCTACTCTTTTATATTCCATTATACTGTTGTGTTGCTTAGCTTATGGATTAGAGTAGCTTTGTGTTCATCCGCTCGCATTTACACTATTCCGCACTTAGTATTAAGTTAGTGTAAAATCTATCGAACCATAATTTTAATTGGGGGTCTAAACAGCTCTTGTGTTTTCAACACATTTTCAAACTTTCACTTCTTTAGGGCTCCCTTGGGCCCATTTGCTTTTGCTAGGGCCCTTTTACTATTTTGTGGGCCTGTGTACTATTATTCTTGTCATTCAGGCCTAATGGCTTTTCTTACTTTGCTGATTCTTCTTTCTTCACCCGTTGTTATGTTGTTGGGCTTCTTCTTGCCATTGGGCATTATCTTTTTGCCAAAATGGGCCTCAACACTCATCAAAATAATTTGTTCCTTATTTACTTTTTGGGTTTTTAGGTTTGACAAACCACTTGGGTGTTGACTAGTTTAGCCATTGACATATTCTGATTCTTTTAAATTATACAAATCTTCAGATTGATCACAATTTTGACAACCCACAGGTTGATTAGGACTCGTCTAGTCATTAGAACATCTTAATTCATTTCTTATTTTTGGCATCTCCTTAAGCATGCATTGTCACTAAAATCTAATAGCTCCAAGTTTATCTTCTAGACACTTTGGCATTGAAATGTCTGGCTTTGATACCAATATTTATTGTTGATGCCGTATTATGTCCAAACTTAATTAACTTACAAAAACTCCAATTTGAGCATTCAAAATTCCAATTTTTTTTTCTTTTTAATCGGGAAAATTAGGATATTTCATGAAATACATTGTCCTCATTGGATGTTGGATACAGCAATTTGATTATTTAAGAGTCAAAATCCCAAAATCATCCTTATCGACCTAATTTTGACCAAGCTGATCAATGGTCAAACCAACTAAAAATTCACCTAACCACCAAGTTCTACTTCATTTAAACCAAATCCACCATTTGACCGACCTTGATTGATGTTTGACCTTAACTTGACCAAACATTCGATTGTTCAATCATGAAAAATTTATTCCCATTTAAGAATCATTAAATTTCCGTTAATATGATTGTTCACAAGTGTAAGTTCCGTGAATTGTACCTCCTTTTATGACACATCAACACATTGGTTCCTTCTTACAAAGGTAGGGTACACAGTACTCAATCTCCTTGAAAGAGATTTTAGACTCAAAGTCAGTGTGAGCCTGGGAGTACACAGAGTCTCTTAAAAAGAGACGGAGGAATCGCTACCTAGTTAGAAGTCCAGGAACCAATACATGACTCCATAAAGGTCTATTTACCAAACTAGGTCCGAAGCTAAGGTACAGGATGGGAAGATGTTAGGCACCCCAAGCATGCTCAGCTGTAGTTCTTCTTCATATATCGTTACTAAAAAGTGGTCAAGTGAGCCTATGTGAACATGCGTATGCATCTAAGCCCTAGAGTTCTTTTACAGGTCATGTGAAACATGTAAACTAGAAAGTAAAAAAAAAAAAAAAATGATCATATAGAAGACAACCAACCTAAAGGTCAAAGGAATGTATGAGCATGTGCACATCTAATCATGTGAACATGGAAGCATGAGAACATCCAAACATGTGAACATAGAAGTATGTGAAGATATAATCGTGCAAGCATGTGAACATGTGAATGTGCAAGCATTTGAGGATATGAACATCCAAGCATATGAGTATCCTAGCATGTGAACATGGGAGCATCTTAACATGTGAGCATGTGAGCAACCAAGTGTATGAGCATGTGAACATCCAAGTATGTGAGAATGTGAACATCTAGCATGTGAACATAGGAACGTCGATGCATGTGAACATGGGAACATCTAAACTTGTGAGCATCCAAGCATGTGAGCATGTGAGCATGTAAGAACATGTAAGCATCCATGTACATATACACCTTACCATCTAATCATCTGAACATCTAAGCACGATCATCAAAGCATGTGAGCGCACAGATGTCTTTTAGGAAGGATCATCACATTAATTGCTTTTCCCTTTCCTAATCAACTTTAAAATTAAAATTCAAATATCTTCAATCAATTAGGAAATATAATCTCTTGATTGCCAACTATTAATGTTTGATTATGCCAAATATTTTGGAATTGAAACCTTTAAGTGTAAACATCGCATTTTGTACCCCTTACGATTCAGGCCCCTACTCCCTAATAATGGTAATACTCTAAAGCCTAAGGTTGGTTTAGGGTCCAATCTCATTAAAATTGACTTGAGGAAGGTATTTATGAAAAATATAACTTATTTTTGGAAGAATAAAACTATTTTTGAAAAAGAAAGGCTGCTGGAAACCCTAGAGTATGCGCATGCATACACGCACACTCAGGACATGCGTGCGCATGCCATATGCCATAATGCTTATGGCATGCACACATACACGGGCATACGTACGTATGCTAGGGTTCCAGAAACTATGTAAGGAAAGCTTTTTGCACTTAATTCTAGTATGGAATGAATCCCACATCGTCTGAGAGCCGCCCCAAACCCCTATTTTTCGACTATATAAAGCCATGAAAGGCACTTTTTCAAAAAAAAAAAGATGAAAACGGTGGTAAAACACACAAGATTCACTAGAAAATAGTAAATCAAAGAGTGAGTTTTTCACAAAACACCCTCAAGTCAAATTTTACTTGATTGAGACATTTTTTGGTCTTAATCTTCAAGTTCTAAAGTTTACTAATCCTTTTTTATTTGGTTGTAAATAGATTGATTGAGGGGAATGGTCAAAATCAAGCTCTAAAGAGTTCTAGTGTTAAGGTAAAGGTTTTAGCTTTGGCTCTTCACTTTTCTTTACTTTTCCTTTGTTCTTGTGTTTTTATATATGTTTATATATTTTAACATGTTTATTTATTTTAGGTTTACATAGTGTTTGTGTTTAAAACATGTTAGGTTGCTAGATTTCTTGTTTTTTGTGTTTTGCTGTTCTAAGTTTCTAGGTTAGGGTTTTGGGTGTTTATGCATATGCATGCTTCATGCATGCATATGCATACTCGAAATATGAGTATGCATACAGTTGGGATGCGCACGCATACCCTACGTATGCGCACGCATACTCTTGCCCAGAAACCCTAATTCGATCCTGCTTGTTCTTTCTTTGATTCATTCACATGCTTAGCCTCTATTTAAACTAGTTTTCATATCTATAAACCTTTGTGTATCTATTTTGTTTCTTTTTGTCTTATTTTATCTCTTTAACATTTTAGGGTTTTAGTTTGTTTGAATACCATGAAATCCAAACAGGATTTCATTCTCCTTGGGATGTGTTTTTCCTCACTACTCTTGTGTCCTTCTCTCTTCCCCAAATTGTCCAACCCCTTTTTATTACCTCTCCTCCCCTATTTATATCCTTCTCTCAGTGGAGTTGTCATGATGGAAGGATATTCCCTATGTCAGTGGGTCCTTCCGTATCATATCACTAGTTAGAAGGGACCCACTTTCTCTTGACATGACCTCCTTGTAACTTGTGCTTGTCGTTGGTTATTACTCAGTGAACAGATTCCTCTAAGGCATTATCTTTTGACCACAACATGTCTTGGGGTGCTTAATTTGTGTGTTCAGCCAGCTCCACACAGTTCGACTAGTAGGCTGAGATGGGCCAAGACTATCCAATAAATGGGCTTGCATTTCGGGGCCAATCTACCGTTCCTGGTCCGTACAAGTATTATTTTTAAAAAATAAATTAAATTGGCATACTCAGAACACTGGCAATTCCCTTAAAACAATTAAAAAAAAAAAAAAAAAAAAAACAATGACTTTTTCTCTCCTGGTAACAAGTTCGGTTATACTCGCTGTTACCGGTGGTGGAGCTGTTATTGCTATTGGCGTCACAATTTGGAGCCTCGAAGTGGGTCGAGATGAGCGTGGTAGGAAGAATGCAAGGAGATGAGCTGGTAACAAGCAGTTTTCTAGTAGGAATCATTTCGGAAAGTGGGTGCGTAGTTGTGGCTGTAGAGTTGGTGGAGGGTTTGGAAAGGACTATTAAACGTGGCCTAGACTGTGATCACTACGTTTGCAGAGTCTATGGATAGGACAGGGAATTCGTTTATGAAGGTGTTGCTCTTGTTGCAGCTTAGGCTTATATTGCAACTTGAGGAGAACCCAAATGGGTATTGCAGAGTTTTGGAGCCGCATGAGCGGTTGCATCATTTGTAGAAGGACAAGACTTGGGTTTCTTATGGTCATGGAAAACCTTTTTTTTTTTTTTTACTCTAAATCCTTCCTCGGTTTCTGTAATATGTCGGGATCAGCAATATTATTACAAAAAATTATTGGCCAAAATTTCCAAACCACCTTAAAATTGTGATGTCTTTGGCTGTGTGACTAACTTGGCCCAACTCATGTTTAAGCTGGTTTTATTAAATAAATTTAAAAAATAATAATAATTCTCAGATCTCATCCCATTCTCTCTCCCTCGCTTTCTCTTCCACTTCGTTTGAGAGTTTATAATAAAATGGAATTGAATGAAATTAATAAATTATATAAAAAAAAATGAATGAAATGAAACATTTTAAGTATTGTAAATGAATGAAAAAAAAAATTAAATAAAATAGAATTAAATAATCTTATTTAGATGTTTAAAAATAAAAGGAATTAAAAATAAGTAATATTATTTGAGAGTAATATAAAAGTGAAGGAATGAAATAATTTTATAACAATATTACATTTAGTCATTTAAATGTTTAATATAGCTGCCTCTCTCTCTCTCTCTCTCTCTCTCATGTTCTAGAAATTTTTATCCTTTTTGTTTTATTTATTTTTTATTTTTTTTATTCCATAGTTTAGCACCCAATTAAGCTACAAGAATAGTGAGGTCATTGACATATATGTTTTTTTTTTTTTTTTCTGCTAAAGTCGGTATAATAGCGTTATTAACATAATGAAAAGGTATAAATCAAGGGCCCACAGCCAAAAAAATTGGGGAACAAATAAGGTTGTGTGGCAATCAACATACAAAGGATATCTATCACAAAAACTCAGCATAACATGAATCACAACAAAGAACTATGAGTTTCTTTTAACTCCCGTTGATACAACAATTTATTAGTGGTAAGTAAAAAATTGATGTTAATGGTTGGTCCAAATGAGAATCATTACAAGCATGTCACATTAGTAGGTGTCCAAAATATTGTCGAAGTTTTATATATATATATATATATAGAGAGAGAGAGAAAGAGATAGGTTCAAGTTAAACCTAATGTAACTTTAAAGAGTTACACCTTTTTAAAACCATTGGATTTAAGTAGATCCAACGGTTAAAAAAGACTATAATTACTACATGATTGGAATCTAATTAATTACTTTCATTTATTACCTTCTAAACTTATCTCTAAACCCAAAAAAAGTTTGACTTCTAACTCTCTCTCTCTCTCTCTCTCTCTCCTCCACCACCTCCATAGGTTGCCGGCCAAAAAAAAAAAAGAGATAGTTGAGTGTGAGACAATTTGAACCCTAGATGTTTTCTTTAGAATTTTTTCATTAATATTAAAGGAACTACGAGCAAACCCTGTCACCTAGCTGCTCTGGAGAGATTCACTTCAAAATACTGGAGAAGCTTTTTATCTTGGGATTTTGTCGGATCTTGATAAGAGAGATTCACAAGACATGTTTTCTGCCGTATTAGTGACAACACTTTTTTGTTTTCTATGAACTTACCATTTCAATTATTGTGAAACAAATAATGAAAGAAAAAAGAAAAAGAAAAAAAAAGAAACAAAGAGTTAGGTTTTTTTTTTTTTTTTTTTTTAATGCAAAATAGATTGAGGTGATTATTTGAGGAGTTTTTGGGGTAAAAAGGAAATTGAAGAAGTAATTTGCTGTAGGATCTACGGAGATCCTCTTGCCAAAAGTCATTGCATTGCCCCAACAAGGAACAAATACTCAGTGAATTGAAAGGCAATAATGGAATTCTTGTAATCGATAAAGTGACTATAACCTGTAATGGTACGGGAAACTTCACATCAATCACCGAGGCAATTGCATTTGCTCCCAATAATTCAATGCCTGAAGATGGATTATTTGAAATTTATGCTAGAGAAGGGTATTACGAGCTGTACATTGTGGTGCCCAAACATGAGAGGAATACACTGTTGATTGGAGATGGGATCAACAAGACTGTGATCATTGGCAACCATAGTGTGATTGATGGCTGGACAACTATCAAATTTTTCTGCCGGCAACCTTGAAGGAGAAAAAGAGAGAGAAACATAAATGAGAGAGAGAGTTAGATGTGAAACTTTTTTTTGGATTTAGAGATAGATTTAGAAGATAATAAATGAGGGTAATTAATTAGATTCTAATAAGAACATTTGTAATAATTATAGTCTTTTTTTAACCGTTAGATTTACTTAAATTCAATGGTTTTAAAAAATGTGTAACTTTTTAGAGTTACACTAGATGTAACTTGAACCTATCTCATATATATAATATTACTCATTTTTTAAATTCGCTACAAGCTTGCGGTACTCTACATTCAGCTTAGTTGAGGTCCATTGCAGTTAACCAAAGCCAAAGCCCATTCTTCACAATGCTAAAGCCCATAAAACTATATGGTGTTAGGGGCTGAAAAACAAAATTGGCATAGAAGTTTGTCATATTCTTTTCCTCTCTTTGTCCTTCCCTTTATTGCTTGGCAACTCTGGTTTCACAAGAATGCATTCCTATTGGAATCATGGAAGATAATATCTAGATCCGCTGCATGTAGGACTATAAATGAGCCAAGTTTTGTCGAGTAGTGAGTAAAGGTGGCAAAATAAGATACGACCTGCAAACCTGACACAACACGACATGAAATTAGCTGGTTATGGGTTGAGATTTAATGAGTTCGTATCATATTCGGGTTAATAAGACTAATCTGTTTAATAAACGAGTTGGGTTAGTGTTCAACCCATGGAACCTGTTTGACCATTTGACTCGTTTAACCTATGTAATTAAATGATATTTTACTAATATAACCTTCAAACCCTAGGTATATAAACTTATTAGTTGTTATGGTTTATTTTCATTGACATATTGTGATTGATTATTTGTGATACAAGATGTGTTTTAGTTTTGAATTATTATTTGTGGTACAGTTACTCATTAGTTCTGAATTTTATATTAAAAAGATTTATTTATTTGTTTTTTCATAATTTTTTTTTATTTTGATAAAATCTGATAAACAGGTTGACAAGATTGACCCGTTTAATTAATAGGTCATGTTAGAATTAAGGAATCTTGACCTATTTAATAAACATGTCGACAATGACGGATCCAAGTGGGGGCCTAAGGGGGCCTGAGCCCTCCTTTGTCCAAATTCTTTTTCTTTTTTAGTTGTAATATATTTCATTTTTATAGTTGGACCCCCTTTCCAAAATGTTAGGCCTCCCTTCTCCTTAATAAGCCAAACTAGCTTCACCCAAATAGCAACTACTCAACCTAAAAACTTAACAAATGCAATAAAAACATTCACTATGGTGATTGTATTTTCGCAAAAAAAAAAAAAAACTATTTTACCACCAAAAAAGCATGTGTTATTGTAGAAACTAAAGCTAAATTTTTTGCAATTATAGTAAACTGGTATAAATACCAGTTGACTATAGCAAGTTGTTAAAAATAAAATAAAATATTTTATTAAGATTAAGATTATATCTCTTCCTTCAATTAAAAAACTCAAATTCTCTCACTTCCTTTATTATTTTAATGTGCTATTTATATTATTTTAAATGAAGTGATAAAAAAAAATAGAACATTTGATATTGGGTGTATTGTAAAGTAAAGTGGTAAAATAAATAAAGTAACTTTTTGAGATGCTAAAAACTAAAATTCTTAGCACCACTACTGTGAATGCTCTAACTTCAACAACAACAAAAACCCTAGCTAGCCTAGTATTAAAAAAAAAATATATATATATATATATATATATTTTTTTTTTTTGTTTTTGTTTTTGTCTTTGTTAGTAAATGATTGCATCTTAATATATTTAGATCAATGATTTTGAGTATTTATAATTTTTTAATACTATATGGATACCTATTTGGAGTTTTTTTTTTCCTTTATACTCCAGCTCCCACTAGCTTAAAATACTGGGTCCGTCCCTACATGTCAATTAGTGTTGGCCCATATAATTGGATACTCATGAGTTGACACGATACAAACCCGACACGCAAACACAAATTGACACCCCTAGTAGTGAGTGTTAAAGTTTGGCTAGACAATGAATGTAAAATGTTCAAGGTTAGGCCAAAATTTAACCAAACCTAAACATTTATAGTTAACAAATGTAAAATGGGATTGGCTCGACTTGATATTAGACTCGAGCTTGGCTTAGATTGATATTAAACTCAAGCTTGGCTTGATATGGGCTGGTTAATAGATGTAAAATGTTCAAAATTAACTTGATAGTGAATGTAAAATGTTTAAGTTTGAGTTTGATATTGAACTTGAGCTCAGCTTGGTTATATAAAATGTGCAAGTTTGTTTTGAGTTTAGCTTGGCTCTACTTGATTTATTAGTCAAACCAAGATCAAGTTCAATATTATGCTCAAACTTGAGATTAATATTAAGTTTTTGAGCTTGAGATCAAATATAGACAATTTGGAATCGAGTTGGATCCTGAATCAAATTATACACAACCAAAAGGCGGCAACTTCTACAACACCAGATCTTGAGATTCTTCAAGGAATAACACCGATAGAAGACATGTGAGAGCTTTTTGGGTACAAAAAACTAGATACAAAAGAGGCACACTCTTCTCTCCCCGAAAAGCCTTGAAACCCCTACCTAGGGTTAGCTTATAATGTCCTTTAAATACTGAAACAAATGGATCATGATTTAGGCTTCAAACGGATAAGTTATGGCCTTTTTTCGTTTGCTGATTTTTGCTGATCTACGACTTTTGATCGAGCGAATCTAATTTTCAATCAATCAAGCCTTGCAAAAATTGAATAGTAATTTTCTGCAATTACTCGATTCCAAACTTAATTTAAACCAAACTTTAAGCAAGTCTAAACCTAGACTAAATGTTTTGATCAAGGTTTGCCAACATATACAAACTGAAGTTCTAATACATTAGTTCCTAAAGTCTTAGAACCTAACAAATTTTTTCTTAAAAATATTTTTGCACACCCTTATTACAAGTATTTCAAATTTTAAGAATAAAGAGTAAGTGTCACTCTTTTTTATAAATCTATATTACGTGTGTGAGTGTGTCTAATATTGATTATGTGCATTACTTTATGTTATAATGTTATTTGTGTGAATTATAATGTGTGTGGATGTTAGTGTGTACAATATAAATATAATATAAATTTATATAATTTAATAATTAGGAAATAGAGATGGTTTGTTACATGTGTGTGTATTGTTATCATGTTATAATAAATTTCTATTATAAAGTTAGTAAAATTCAAGAAAAAAAAATCGTAAAGTTAGTGATTGTCCAAGCATTTGATTGATTAAGTAGTCACGTAGTGTATAATTTTATGTATGAATGAGTGTGGTTATGTGTGTCAATAATTAATACAAAGCCAATAAGTTTAGTTTAAAATATTTTAATAAAAACAATAACAAATAGATAATAAGAATTGCATAAAAATGAAAATGTTAGATAAACTTAACAAAATGAAATGGTCATAGGCTCATAGCTATCCACATTGGCAATAAATATCATAATGAATTATCATATAACGATTCAAATTTTGAAAACTTGTAGAAGGAAATTGTAAAACTTCATGTATTAATTAATTTTTTTTTTTGGGTCGGTAACTCGATATATTCAAGTTCTTTTTTTATCAAAATTTTTTAATGATCCTCCTAAACAAAATTCCTTGAAACATCATTGACGAAAAATTCACATTTTCCCTTTAAAATATACTTCATTTTACACTTACCCGCTAAATCACACGATATTCTTTTACATTTGCCACCCTAGACTTTGAGAATGCATATTTACTTCCCTAAATTATTACTCATAGGATGTGGAGCAAAGTGTTACATAAGTACTAGTTTAGAGGGTAAATGTGCCCTTTCATAGTTTAGAGAAACAAATGTTACGTGGGTAATAGCATAGAGGATAAGTGTGCACATTCTTATAGTTTTAGGAGGAAGGTGTAAAAGGGATATAATTTAGAGAGTAAAGTTTAATTTTCCATAATATATATTTTTAAATATTAGGACAAAAGCTGATAATAGGGACCGTCAACATGAAGGGCAATGGCTATTATACATACACAATAATACATTTTAGTTTTTGAACTAAAATCATAACTTGAAGTTATGATTTTAGTTTTAAAAATAAATTGTGTTTACTATGTGTGAATTAACAATTACCCCAACATGAATTCTGACCACATTTTCATATTTCAACTGTAGTGGGAGCTAATGGAATGAACCAAGTGCAAAGAGTTGTTTCGGGCAAAAGCAACTAGTGTTTGGCTCAACATATCCCGGAGGTTTGCCACCAGCTGTTGCGGTGCTCAAAAGTGTATTGAGCAAGATTACTGAAAGCTCGAAAATGTGTGAAAACACAAGAGCAGTTTAGACCCCCAAATAAAATTAATTACGGCTCGGTTGATTTTACTCTAACTTATCTAAGTGCAGAAACAAGAGTAAATGAAGCACAATCAACCGATACTACTCTAGTGCATAAACAAGAATAACAAACAATAAAATTAAAGCATAAAAGTAAGGGAAGAGAAATGCAAATACAAAATAACATGGCGATGTGTTATCGAAGAGGAAACTGAAGAACTCGGCGAAAAACCTCTCTGCTGCCCTCCAAGCGGTAAATCGATCCACTAGACAATAATTTGGGATACACGAATAGCAAGAGACCCTCCAAGCCTAATCTACCTAATGTACCTAAGACCTCCAAGCTCCTACTCCAACAAGGCTTCTCGGAACCGTGTCTTGTCTAGCTTTTCGGATCCCGCAATACGCCCGATTGCATCTGCCAAGCCTCATCGAATTTTTTTGGCAAATCCCCAAAACTTCCCAAGCTCCAAAACACTCTCTACACTCTGAAAAGGTGTGGGTTATGTTTGGGTACAAATCACCTCTCAAGGTATGACAATGGGAGAGGGAAGGAGAAGAGGCTACAATGATTTCTCACTAAAGATGGGTAGCTCTCTCTCTAAAAGATGGGTGTGTGTGTTGTAGAAAACCTATCTCGGGTTTTTCTCTCTGAATGGCCTCCTTTACATTTGTGGGTAATGAGGGTATATATAATATAGGTGAAGGGTAAGAAAATCACACTTAAAAATCCTCTAGGCAGAATGTTTCGCGAGTACCTCGCAGGAAGGCCTTACTCGCAAGACACTCGTGAAACTGACAGCCTGACATGACTCTTTAGCTTCCAGTCATGTGCTTCTCACATGGCTACTTTGCGGGTTAGCTTCTCACAAGCTTCTCGCGAAATTCACTTGATCTTCAATTAAGCTTGAGTCTCCACCAACTTAATACTAAACCTAATACAATAAAATCCCACAAAATACAAGGAAAAAAATTAAAGCAATTACAACACTTTTTGTCATGGAATAAAACCAATATAAAACATAGTTGTAAATCACAACTTTACAATTACAAAACCCGTCACATTGCTTGATATAAAAATTCTCTCTCTGCTACGTAAAGATGGACATCCTTCCATCTATGGACTGGGTGGGCCAACCGCAATGGACTGCAGCCATTGGTGTCTTACTGGTGTTCTTGATACTTGGAATGAGATTCTTTACAATCCAATTCTTTGAAATCGATTCATGGAGATTAGCATTGAAAATTTGATACATTTTTTTGCAATAATAAGATCTTCGTTGCAAGCTAGTGAAATGAGTTGATTTCTTAAAACAAGTTGAATGTGACTTAATCAATATAATTGAGAGCATATTAATGTGTTGTGGACATATTCATTAGTAGAATGTAGGATTTTAATTAATCCATGATAGGTAGATGTTGATACGTAAAAATATTTGGAAATAATGAAAGGAATAATTAAATGAGAAAGAAGTATAATTTTTGTAGTAGTAATAATAATAATAAAGGAATGAAATTTGAATTTGATTGAGAAAATCCTAATCTCTGGAGTTCAATTGGGATAAAATTTGATGATCTTTTATTGATAATTCTCCCAAATTTGAATTTAATCATAGTTAGTGTCAATAGTGTGTTTAAGCTGTAACATGTGCCTGTTACAGCTCAAGAAGAATTGCGTATTTAGGATTCTTGACACTTCCTCAACACATGATCAATTGATCGAGATCTCGCCACATGCCACAAATGTTGTTAATTGAGAAACGTGTTGATAGAATTCTTTCTCCGTATTTTATTTCTCTTTTGCACTTTCTTCGTCTCCATCAAGATTACTCATGAGAATCAGAGATATAATTAGATATGAGACAAGCATCAAATTTGGAGAAGATGAGAATCAGAGACGGAGAGATAGAGAGCCTGTTATGCGACAATTGTTAGTTACATTAAATTGAAAACAATAAGACAAAAATATAGAATGACTATCGTTAGTGTATCTGATTCCATATTAAGATTGGGATTAAGTGAGAACCAGTGACTTTTAATAGAATGACTGAATTAGCATATATATCCTTTCTAAGACAAAAAAGTACAATTTTCCCCATAAATAAACTTATATATATATATATATGTGTGTGTGTGTATGCGGGTGCGCACGTGGTTGTTCCACAAAGACCTTTACATTCAACGGGCAACCACTTGGGTGATTGTTGAATCATCAACCGAAAAAATTTCTAGCCGTAAAGTCTGTAATCTGGAGTCTTTTTCGTCACCTTCATCTCTTTTCGTTGAAAAAGCAGGCTTTTTGGGATTTGTCACAACTATAGTTTCATTTTTTAGCATGGAGAAAACTTCCAACATTGATGGCCTATCAATTGCGTTTTCTTGAACGCATAAAAGAGCTATTTGCAAGCATCGAATTAGTTTACACGATGAAGTTGTATCATCTAGAGTTAAATTCATAAATTCCATGCCTTTGCCTTCTTTCCATAGCTCATATGCCTGAAATATAGAACATTGACCATCATTCTGAAATGCATAAATAATACTCAGCAAGAGAATAAACTCACAATTGTTATCCACATTTGTTCTAGCAATGATTGTTAATGTAACTTACATACTCTAGGAGGTTTAGATTCTCATTCAAGCCATAATAACAAGCAGTCTTCTTGCCACTTATGATTTGTAGAAGTAGAACTCCAAAACTATAAACATCAGACTTAGTGGAGTATACACCTTTTTGGATGTATTCGGGAGGAATATAACCACTGCATTATTGGATTATCGAACATGGTTAATTGCTTAACAAGAAATCATGGGTTATAAAGCTTTATCAAGCAAAGTACTTACTATGTTCCAACAATCCGGCCCGTGTTTGCTTCGTGTTCATCTTTCCTAAAAATTCTAGCCATGCCAAAGTCTGAGATCTTGGGCTTCATCTCTTCATCCAATAAAATGTTACTAGCTTTCAAGTCTCGGTGAATTATTGTCATTCTTGAGTATTCTTGTAGATATAGAAGCCCTTGAGTTATCCCTTCAATAATGTCAATGCGTTTTTTCCAATCTAGTAGGTATTGTCTGATAGGGTCTATGTCAAATTAAATTATGAACAATCAGTTATTCAATCATACTAGGGCTAATAGAGCACTAAGATGTGAAAATTTGAATTTAACATATCTCAAATACTGTAATTGGAAGCAGAAAAGTTATCAGACCAAAGAGGTAGAAGTCCAAGCTTTTGTTTGGCATGTACTCATAGATTAGCATTTGTTCATCCCTTTCAATGCAGAATCCCAAAACTTGCACAAGATTTACATGTTGTAGTTTTGCAGTAAACATAACCTCATTCTTGAACTCCTCAAATCCTTGGGTAGATGTTTTTGAAAGTTTTTTCACTGCTATTTCTTTTCCATTTGGTAACACACCCTGATGAAATACACGCACTTATTATTGGTATTATTCACCCAAAAAGATACTTCAAGATATTTTCTACTCATGCTGATAAGAGTATTGCTAGTACAACATTTTCACAACTCCAAACATGACTTATAAAGTCTATAAATCGCACTAGTTTTATTATACACAAATCACAACAAATCATATTAGCAATTGTGAAAAATGTTGTCCCTAATCTTATTCAGCAATAAAATATGATATTGGAATTGTTTTATAGATAGATTCTTGTTTCGGCCAATTGCTTGAGTGTAAAAATGTAATAACAACAGTTTACCTTGTAAACGGGGCCATAACCTCCCTCTCCGAGTTTATTTTCAAATGAAAATCTATCTGTAGCTACCTCAATGTTAGCGAAACTAAAGACTTGCAGATTAGGAACATTGCTATCTAAATCTCCCGCAGTTGCTATTTTATAAGCTTTGGACTCTAATTTTTTAGCTATAAACACAATTCCAATATTGAAAAATAAGAATAAAAAGCAAAGCAAAGCCTAAAAATATTAATTCTTAAATCATATAAGTAATCCTTCTAACCATAGATGGGAACTGTAACACATGTATTAGAGAAAAAAAAAAATTACCTTTGGATCTTAGCTTTCTCATCCGTAAGTAACACATTAAAAGGTATAGTAGGAGAGCAATGGTAGCAATTGTCAAAATGATCACTAATAATTGCCACTTGGGTCGTCCATTATTTTCTTCCCCTTGAGCTGACAATGCAATTCATTAACATAACGAGAGGTTAATATGTCATAGAAGATCTTGAAACAATGTCATTCAGATTTTGTCATTTTTGACACCTTTAATTGTTAAAGGAATGGTATCTCATATAGTTTAGTTTATGAGTTTAAAACTTTAAATTTTGTATAGTCGTGGCCTAAAAAAAGGGGGGGGGGGGTTTACACCCTCCAATTCCAGCTTGCCACAACAGTATTTTACAATTTAAAGAATAAATAGTGGCACACAATCAATCCCCATTAACCCAAATCACAAATCTGCTCATTTCATAGATCCAGCTAGCTAGCCCCCAGGCTCCACCCATCTGTAGCCACTAGCATCCTTAGTACCAAGCTCAGCCCATCACTAACCCCCATCCATCCCTTAACCTGGGCTACTGAATTCTTCTAAAACTCTCTCTCTCTCTCTCTCTCTCTCTCACGATTAAACCTCCATGGCCAGCCAAAGCTCTCTATGAGCTTTTACCGCCACCCACTAGACATCATTGCCATAGTGTCTCCTTCTCTCTCTTTCCAACTTTTTCCTTCTCACTCAACCCTCACCCTTTCTCAGATTCATCTATCTCACTCTCACTTGTTTTGGGTCTCTCTGTATCTTTGTTTGATTCATCCCAGAGTGAGCACCACCACTCCATGGTGGTAATTTAGAGGTTCTAGGTGGTCATGTTTGGTGGATTTACAAATTGATGGTCATGGTTGGGTGTTTTGAGAGGTGTTTGGTATTGGAAGACTCTAGCCATGATCCGAAAGGTGTGACAGTGCATAGGGGATTGCGAATTGGTAGTGGTGAGTGGTGGCAGACCCTAGTGCCAAGGAAGCCAGCCGCTATTGGTGATGGGCAATGCTTGGTGGCTGGCCAAATCTGAGAGAGTACGTTGTGATTTGGTGGGTTGATGAGGATTGATTGTGTGTGGCACTACCTATTCTTTATTTTGTAAAATGCTAATGTGACAAGCTGGGATTAGAGGAGGTAAAACCCCTCCTTTATGCCAAAATTGAACCAAATTTAAATTCTTAGTTTATTAAAGCAATGCCTGAGAATTTAATCTAATCAATGTCAAAAAGAAATCATTTGTGCTACCTTTTATGTTCCATTTTATATTCTACCAAATATGATATTTCATGTGTTTGATTTTTTTTCTTTAAATATTTTATAAGGAAAATAAATAAATATATAGTAAGTTGTGATTACTGAAGTATAGAGTTGAATACAAAAAAAGGGACAAAGAATTTGAATTTAGTCAATGTCAAAACTTTTAATACCAATATTTTATATGACAAATTGTGACTAAAACATTGACCTGTCACTTTTTTTCCACCCCTCACAGTTTATCACAATTGATCATTTGGTTAACTGTGACAAAAGTTGTCCTAGAATTTTTGCTTCGTTTCATGGTATATTACTTAGCATCTTTCTATTGCAGTCCCTCTCTTGGGGATAACTGGCATTGAAGTCTCTATCTGTTTCCAAGCTAACCGATGAAATACATGGAAAATCAGGTCTTGATGGCCTACCTAGTTATTAGGACAAAAATCATTTAAGAAGCCGGTTGCTTTACGGCTACTCAAGAAATTACCTATCCAGTGCACATAGACTTATTGCTAAACAAAAGGACAATAATCAAAGCTCATGGGTGGCACCTTTGGGTGCAAGGTTATAACGAGTGGCTAGGAGGAGAAAGAGATTTCAACATGATTATTTGAAAGATGGGGAAGACATTGACATTTTTACTAGCCTTAGCCAATAGCTTTATCAATGCACTGGAAGCAGAATCAGGCCTAGTGAATCTTTTCTCCTCAATTAAACACAACGGGACATCCAAAATATTGGTTTCTTAATTATTTGGCTAATACAATAAAAATGTGGGCAATTAGATTAACTTTCTGGCAAGAGAAAAGTTAATTTTAAAAAAATAGAATACCAAGAGTTCAACATCTCTTCCGTACGTACCTGCTAAAGAAAGTGCCCAATTATCATCAAATGGGACTTGGCACACAACGTAACCAAGTAGCTTCCTCTCTCTGGCATAAGAAACCTTCTTTCTTACAGCCTCAACATCATCAAAGCCAATCCAAGTCGATCCGACTGTGCAGTAATTTACTACATATGTAGCATTATACATTATAGCAGCCCCGTATCTCTGAACATAATTTTTGATCTCCTTATAACTCATGGCTCCGCCATCAGCTGGAATGGCTGGACCCGTTGCTGGTGCACCTATTCCGTTGTCATTGGGGCTCTTTAGCGTCCACGCATAGCCATAGAAAGGCAATGTCAAAACCAACTTGCTAGCAGACAAGCCTCTACCAATCCATGCACCAATAGCATAATCCGTGTTAGCTTTACTCGATGGGTCATATAAGGCTGCATGAGCACCGGTATAGTTTGACCATCTGGGCGCATGGTAGTCATAACCAATAACATGCACCCAATCCAAGTTACTCCGAATCGAGTCAACAGGGAAAGAAACTGAATTTAAATCTGGCGAGAAATGAACAGCAGCAGTCAAAATCAAGTCTTTCTGGCTAAAATTCTTTGCCTCAGAATTCACAGCCGCACGCCAATCTTGAAATTGCAATCCCAAATTGGTCATGTCGGAGCTAGTGTTCGCGGAATTCCAACCAAAGTTTAGGCCTTGAAAGCCATAAAGCCTTGCTATCTTTATTGAAGAGTCTATGAAAGATTTTCTGTAAGAAGCCTTGCTGACCATATTTGAAAGGGTGGTGTAGTTTGCCTTTGCACCACCAATGGAAAGAAGAGTGGTGACTGATGGGTTCTTTTGTCTAACAGTGTCTGTGAAGGTGAAGTATGAAAAACAAGAGGATGAGCTGGTGCAGCAGGATGCATCACCAGCTGCCACACCAGTGCAGCATAGCATGCCACTCAGTGCAGCAGCTAGTGCATCAGGTAAAGCTGCCACACCAGTGCAGCATAGCATGCCACTCAGTGCAGCAGCCAATGCATCAGGTGATGCAGACCCAGCTGCCACAATTAGTGCAGCACAGATTGGTACTCGATGCAGCAGCACTGGAACAACTAAGATGAGAAATTCAAATAGAAGTCCAGACTACTTCTCAGAATTGAAGAAAGTGAAGACTTGCAATTACTCCTCTAAACGACAGTGTGGTTTGCTTGGACTGCTTGATGAGTACACATAAACGGCATGTAGTTTTCCTTGATTCTTGATTAGTTAGTTTGTTAGTTTTAAGTCATACACGTGAGAGAGTTAAATATATTTGTTTTGATGTGTTCACACGTGTTGTTAAGTTAGTATATATATATACATTTGTACAGCTATAGAATCAATTCAATGAAATAGTTTTTCATCCAAATTTCATATGGTATCAGAGCGATTTCTTAAGCGTTTCTAATTTTCTTAGGGTTTCTCAGATCAATTTTGGGAACTCTATCTGTTTCTCTCTGTTTCCTTCGAGATTTTCTTTCACTCTCTGTTCTTGTTTTTCATATCAGAGAGATTTTCTTTTGCTCTCTGTTCTTGTTTTCATATCAGAGAGCATTGTTATCCTCTTCGATTTTTTTTTTTCTCCACCATTATTGTGTTCTACAAGCTTTTCAAGCTTTTCTTTAATGGCAGAAACAGCAACAGTTAATACTACAGAAGCAGCTTCGTCTTCTTCACAAGATTTGTATAATCTTAGCAATCCTCTGTTCTTGCATCCTGGGGAAAATCCAGGAGCACTTCTCACTTCTCAACCATTGATTGGCGGTGAGAATTATCCTGCTTGGGCGAGATTAGTGAGAAAATCTTTGATTGGCAAGAACAAGCTAGGATTTATTGATGGATCTTTAACCAACTCTTCACCATTGGTGAATTCTCCAGAGGCTGCTCAAGCATGGATTCGAGCTGATAACGTCGTTGGCACCTGGCTTATCAACTCTGTATCACCAAAGCTCCAAGGAAGCATTATCTACAGAGATACTGCTTTGGAGATTTGGACTGATCTTCGAGACACTTTCAGTCAAGGAAATGGAACCAAGATCTTCAATATCCAAAAACAAATTGCTGAGATTCATCAGGGAGAGCAATCACTCACTGATTACTTCACTCAGCTCAAAATTTTGTGGGATCAATTGCAGAATTTGAGTCCATTTCCCCAGTGTACTTGTGGTCAGTGCATGTGTGGAATTAATCAAAGGTTGAAGAATCTTCAAACCAAGGAATCCACCATGAAATTTCTTATGGGAGTGAATGATGCCTTCTCTCAAGTAAGAACTCAGATCTTATTAATGGATCCCTTGCCTTCTGTCAATAAGGCTCATTCTTTGTTCATTCAAGAAGAAATGCAGAGGCCTGTGCATAATGTTGTTAGAGTTGAATCCACTGCCTTAGCAGCCAAGAACTCAGGAACTAACTTCAAAGGCAAAGACAGGCCCTTATGCACTCACTGTGGAAAGCTAGGCCATACTGTGGACAAATGTTATAAGTTGCACGGCTTCCCACCAGGATTCAAGTTCAAGAACAATAAAAATGCCACTGCACATCAAGTTTCAACGAATCTTGAACTACTTCAAGGCAACACCTCTACTGGAGTCACTGACTTTGTTCCATCTATGTCAGTATCTCAAGCTCCAGCCTTCACTCATGACCAATATCAGCAACTTCTGACCTTAATTGGTTCATGTTCTACTCAACAGTTTCCTAAAAGTCAAGAACCTCATGTTGCCAATTCTGTGACCTATCCATCAAATGTTGTTGCAGGTACTTCTATCAACTTCAAGCATTCTATTTTCTCTGCCAAAATTGTTAATAGAAGATCTTATAATCTTCATACATGGGTCATTGATACTGGTGCAAGTGATCACATAGTATGTTCCATTCATTTGATGACTTCTTATACTGAAATTTCACATACTATGGTTGAACTGCCTAATGGGGAAGTAGCTCTTGTTACACACATTGGTACCATTCAACTTTCCTCCCATATAACCCTTAGCAATGTTCTTTGTGTACCATCATTTACTTTTAACCTTCTGCCAGTCAGTGCCTTAACAAAATCCCAACCTATATGCTTGGTTTTCTTGTCTCAATTTTGTTTTCTGCAGGACCTTACATGTTGGAGCACGATTGGAATGGGTAAAATGCATGATGGTTTGTACTTGTTGCAAGATTCAAGCCTCTCCCAAGCTACCACATCACTTTCTAATTTTCTTTCCAAGCAGAATTTCAAGTCCTTCTCTGCTGTTTGCTCTTCTTCTCTCTCTACAAATGTGTCTTCTCTTTGGCATTCCAGACTTGGGCACCCCTCTGATGTCAAGGTTCATTCTTTGAGTAGCACTTTACCTTTCCTTAAGAATTGTTGTAATAAGCTTTGTACTGTTTGTCCTTTGGCAAAACAGAAAAGAATTCCTTTTCCCTTCAATAATAATAAGTGTGCTTGTTCTTTTGATCTTGTTCATATGGATGTATGGGGTCCCTTTTTTGTTTTAACTTCTAATGGTCATAAGTATTTCCTAACCATTGTTGATGATGCTTCTAAAGCAACTTGGGTTTTCTTGCTCAAAGCAAAATCTGAAGTTAGACCTCTCATTGTCTCTTTCTATACCATGGTTCTCACTCAATTTGGAACCAAGATTAAATCCATTAGATCTGATAATGCTTTAGAGTTTAATCTTAGTGATTTTTACACCTCCAAAGGGATTGTTCATCAATTGAGTTGTGCTTACACTCCACAACAAAATTCAGTTGTGGAGAGAAAGCATCAACACATCCTTGCCACTGCCAGGGCTTTGCAACTTCAATCCAATGTTCCTCTCTCTTTTTGGGGTGACTGTGTCCTCACTGCAGTCTACCTTATAAATAGGCTTCCATCCCCTTTCCTAAATCATAAAACCCCTTTTGAACTTTTGTTTCACAAACCTCCTTCCTACTCACATCTTAGAGTTTTTGGCTGCTTGTGTTATGCTGCCAATCTCACTCCTCATAAACACAAATTCACACCTAGAGCTAGAAAATGTGTTTTTCTAGGATATCCTTTCAATGTCAAAGGCTATAAAATGTTTGATGTTGATTCTCACACTACTTTTCTGTCTAGAGATGTTGTGTTTCATGAGTCCAGCTTTCCCTTTGCTTCAGATGCCTCTTCTCCATCTGTCACTCTTATTCCTCTACCTATCTTCCATTCACCTTCTTCCTCTGAATCTATTGTTGTTCCACTCTCTGTTCCTTCTTCTTCCTCTACCATTTCTGATGACACTATTGTCCAAATCCATCAAGATTTTGATGAAGAAGTTCATGAGTTTCCTAATGCATCTGATGTCCTTGCTGCATCTGAGTTTCTTGATGTTCCTGATGCATCTGCTTTACCTGCTGATCTTAGAAGGTCTACCAGACTTTCTAAACCACCCTCTTACCTTAAGGCTTATCACTGTAATCAAGTCAAATCAGCAGCCATTCCAAGCTCCTCCAATCATGTTTCAGGTACTTCTCATCCCCTTCACTCCTATCTATCTTACACTAATCTGTCCCAGCCTTATAAATCTTTTTGCTATGCCATTTCTTCCATCATTGAACCTACTTTTTACCACCAAGCTATTGGTAACCCCAAGTGGCAGGCAGCCATGGATGCTGAGATTTTAGCTTTAGAAGCTAATCAAACATGGACTATTACTTCCTTGCCACCTGGTAAGAAACCCATTGGTTGTAAATGGGTCTATCGAGTGAAGTACAAATCAGATGGTTCAGTTGAGAGGTATATGGCCAGATTGGTTGCCAAAGGTTTCACCCAAAAGGAGGGGTTGGATTACATTGACACTTTCTCACCAGTTGCCAAAATGGTGTCTGTCAAAGCTATACTTGCTGTGGCTGCTGTGAAAGGATGGTTTCTCAGTCAACTTGATGTTAACAATGCATTTCTCCATGGAGATTTGCATGAGGAAGTTTTTATGTCACTTCCACCAGGCTTTCACAGCAAGGGGCAGCCTCTATTTCAGCAGTCTAAGCTTTCTCAGCAGTCTAAGCTTTCTCACAGCAAGGGGGAGCAACAACCTCAGTTGGTTTGTAAACTAAATAAATCACTATATGGTCTCAAACAAGCTTCTAGAATGTGGTTTTCTAAGTTTTCAACTGCCTTAATTGATCTTGGTTTTGTTCAATCCAAGGCTGATTACTCATTGTTCACTAGGCAGCAGGGAGATTCATTTATTGCATTGCTGGTTTATGTTGATGATGTTCTAATTGCAAGTAATGATAGAAAGGGAGTTGAGGAGTTCAAAGTTTTGTTAGACCAGAAGTTTAAGTTGAAGGATTTAGGGGACTTGAAGTATTTTCTTGGTTTAGAAGTAGCAAGGACAGCCAAGGGCATTTCCTTATGTCAAAGGAAATATGCTCTAGAGATTTTGGAAGATGTTGGACTGTTAGGATGCAAACCAGCCAAGGTTCCTATGGATCCTACTTTGAAACTTAGTAAACATGAAGGTGATGTGTTACATGATCCTAGTCAATACAGGAGGTTGATAGGGAGGCTGCTATACTTAACCATTACTCGGCCTGACATTACTTTTGCTGTTCACAAGCTCAGTCAGTTCATGGCAACACCTAGAAAGCCTCATTATGCTGCTGCACTTAAGGTACTTCACTATCTCAAGAATGAACCAGGGAGAGGAGTATTCTTTTCTGCACAATCAGAACTCCATGTCAAAGGTTTCAGTGATGCAGATTGGGCATCATGTCCAGATACACGAAGATCTGTTACAGGTTACTGCATTTTTCTTGGAGACTCATTGATCTCTTGGAAATCAAAGAAGCAGGCCACTATATCAAGGTCTTCAGCTGAGGGAGAATATAGGGCCATAGCTGTGGCAACTTGTGAAATTTTGTGGATTCTGTATTTGCTAAAGGACTTGCAAATTAGGCATGATAAAGAGGCATTGTTGTTTTGTGATAGCCAATCAGCTTTGCACATAGGGTCCAATCTAGTATTTCGTGAAAGGACCAAACACATAGAGATTGATTGTCACATTGTCGGAGATAAGGTGTTAGCTAAAGTGATTAAATTGAATCATGTGAGAACACATTGCCAATTAGCAAATTTGTTAACTAAAGCCTTGGGTTATAAACAATTCTTTGAATTGGTATCCAAGATGGCACTGCTTAATATCTACTCTTCCTCAGTCCATTTTGAGGGGGAGTGTTAAAGGCAAGGTGGTGCAGCATCAGCTGCCACACCAGAGCAGCTTAGCATGCCACATAGTGCAGCAGCTAGTGCATCAGGTAAAGCTGCCACACCAGTGCAGCATAGCATGCCACTCAGTGTAGCATAGCATGCCACTCAGTGCAGCAGCCAATGCATCAGGTGATGCAGACCCAGCTGCCACAATTAGTGCAGCACAGATTGGTACTCGATGCAGCAGCACTGGAACAACTAACACTACAAGAATTTTGGTCTTTTGTGACCAATGTTTTAGCGACGACCAAAAAGTCATCACTATTAGCCACACATTAGCGACAATAATATATGGTCGTCGCTAATAAGTGCATAGTAGCAACAACACTAAGATCGTCGCTAATAATTCGTTGCTAACGCTATGCAGGGAATTTTATTTACTTTTGGAAAATGGAGGGAAACTTTTAGCAACAATAATAAATTTTGTAGCGATGACATTTATGTCGCTAAAATAAGGTTTATTTTAATGACGACATCTGTTGTCGCTAATAATCATCTTTAGTGACGACCTAGTGTTTCGTTGCAGATATGTGACCAAAAATATATAGTAAATATATTATATATACGCTTTATTTATCAGCGATGACACATTATTCATCGCTATTAGAAGGCTATTAGCGACGATATAATTTGTCGTCTCTGATAGTCACCTTTTAGCAACGACACAACATGTCGTCGCAAATATATCTACCAAAATACAATGAAGGGAAAAAATTTCACTCTCAAAAAGTGATGGGAATTATTGGAGGGAAGCAGATTATATATTAGTAACGAATTAGGTCGTCGCTATAAGGGATCTTTTAATGAAGACAAAGATTGTCGTCACTAATATGTGGCCAAAATAATTTTGATATAAGATGATTTTTTTTATCAAATCCTCCAAATGCCTCTTAAAATATTTAAAATGACATAAATTCCTTTAAAATATATGAAATTATTAAAATTCCATTAACCACATCAAAATGACCAAATACCCCCAAACTTATATAATGACCAAAATAACCTTGAAACCTCTAAAGTAATTTAAAACTCTCAAATGCGTTAAAAAGAAAAAAGAAAAAATGAGACAAGAGAGGGCTTATTGATTCAAAATACTCCTAAATCATAATGTTACCCATTTGGAACTCGAAATCGATAAAATAACAAAAATCGAGAAAGTTCTGATTCCACTAAAAATACTGACTAATACCCATAGTTATCAAAATGTGAATCGTATCATGAATCAATTTTGGATTTTTCTATATCATGTGTCATAAGAAAGGCATTAGTCAATATTTACCAAATTAATAAATTCATTATAAATATATGAAAGGTATATTCATTATAAATTCATAATATATTCAACTAATAACCAATTCAATCATCAATTTAATATTTACCAAACGTAACTAAGTAAATCAAATGAAAATATATTTACAACATACATATTCAAATTGATTAAAATAAAAAATGATATTACATGATATATGAGCCAAAATAATAAATTTTTTTATCATTTTGCCAAATCGACTTTACGTAAGTCAATGTTAACATGATGTTCATCATCTTTCAAAATTATTTCTTCATTGACATTTTCTAACAACTATTCCAATACCCAATAATCCACTGAAAACCATCCCACTCCTAGTTTCACCAAGTCTAGTGGTCTCGGAACCATCTATTAAGTTTGACCGGGTTTGACTAAATTTAACTAAACTTTGACTGCGCCTTTCTCTAAATCTAATCGTCTGATTGTGACCATAATTTACCACAATTAGCTTTTCATTACACTCTTCAAATCCAACAGTTAGATTTCAAATCTAAGAATGGCGCGTGATGGACATGTGTTGTGTACCTGTATGGCTATGTTATCTCAATCTGACCATTTAATTGGTCTCAAATTTCACCAACACCAATACGTCACCATACTCTTCAATACTAGTTATGAAGGTTTGAATATGATTTTCACCAGATCCAGTGGTCTTGGGACTATTTATTAAGTTTGACCAGGTTTGACCAACTTTAAGTAAACTTTGACTGCACATTCTCTAAATCTAACCGTCTGATTGTGACCATAATTTACCAAAATTAACCATTCATTACACTCTTCAAATCTAACGGTTAGATTTCAAATCTAAGTATGGCGCATGATGGATATGAGTTGTGTACTTGTATGACTATGTTCTCTCAATTTGATCATCCAATTGGTCTCAAATTTCACCAACACCAGTACGTCACCGTACTCTTCAATACCAATTATTAAGGTTTGAATATGAATTTCACCAAGTCCAGTGGTCTCGGGACCATCTATTAAGTTTGACCAATTTTAAGTAAACTTTGACCGCTTCTTTCTTTAAATCCAACTGTCTGATTGTGACCATAATTTACCAAAATTAACCTTTCATTACACTCTTCAAATCCAACAATTAGATTTCAAATCTAAGTATGATGTATGATAGACATGTGTTGTATACCTGTATGGCTATGTTTTCTCAATCTGACCATCCAATTGGTCTCAAATTTCACTAACACCAATACGTCATCATATACTTCAATACCAATGATCAAGGTTTGAATATGTAATTTACCAAGCCCAGTGGTCTCGGGACTATCTATTAAGTTTGACTAAGTTTGACCAACTTTAACTAAACTTTGACCGTGCCTTTCTCTAAATCCAACCATCTGATTATGACTATAATTTACCACAATTAACTTTTCATTACACTCTTCAAATCCAACGGTTAGATTTCAAATCTAAGAATGGCGCGTGATGGACATGTATTGTATACTTGTATGACTATGTTTTCTCAATTTGACCATCCAATTGGTCTCAAATTTCACAAACACTAATATGTCACTGTACTCTTCAATACCAATGATCAAGGTTTGAATATGTATTTCACCAAGTCCAGCTGTCTCGGGACTATCCATTAAGTTTGACCAGGTTTGACCAACTTTAACTAAACTTTGACCATGCCTTTCTTTAAATCCAACCGTCTGATTGTGACCATAATTCATCAAAATTAACCATTCATTACACTCTTCAAATTTAACGGTTAGATTTCAAATCTAAGTATGGCGCGTGATGGACATGTGTTGTGTACTTGTATAGCTATGTTCTCTCAATTTGACTATCCAATTGATCTCAAATTTCACCAACACTAATATGTTACCGTACTCTTCAATACCAATGATAAAGATTTGAATATGAATTTCCCCAAGTCCAGTGGTCTTGAGACCATCTATAAAGTTTGACAAATTTTAAGTAAACTTTGACTGCGTCTTTCTTTAAATCCAATCGTCTGATTGTGGCCATAATTTATCAAAATTAACCTTTTATTGCACTCTTCAAATCCAACAGTTAGATTTCAAATCTAAGTATGGTGCATGATGGACATATGTTGTGTACCTGTATGGCTATGTTTTCTCAATCTGACCATCCAATTGGTCTCAAATTTCACCAACACCAATACGTCATCATACTCTTCAATACCAATGATCAAGGTTTGAATATGTATTTCACCAAGTCCAGTGGTCTCGGGACTATCTATTAAGTTTGACTAGGTTTGACCAACTTGAACTAAACTTTAACCACACATTTCTCTAAATCCAACCATTTGGGGACCATGATTTACCAAAATTAACCATTCATTACACTCTTCAAATCCAACGGTTAAATTTCAAATCTAAGCATGGCGCGTGATAGACATGTGTTGTATACTTGTATGACTATGTTCTCTCAATTTGACTATCCAATTAGTCTCAAATTTCATAAACACTAATATGTCATCATACTCTTCAATACCAATGATCAAGGTTTGAATATGAATTTCACCAAGTCCAGCGGTCTTGGGACCGTTTATTAAGTTTGACTTGGTTTGACCAACTTTAACTATACTTTGATCGTGCCTTTCTCTAAATCCAACAATTTGATTGTGATCATAATTTACCAAAATTAACCATTCATTACACTTTTCAAATCCAACGGTTAGATTTAAAATCTAAGTATAGCGCATGATGGACATGTGTTGTATACTTCTATGGCTATGCTTTCTCAATCTGACCAACTAATTGGTCTCAAATTTCAATCCAATGACCAAGATTTGAATATGAATTGGTGCATGATGGTCACAAGCCATGTGGCCCCATGAAGATTTCATTAGCTCCATTATGATAATCCTTCCATTCGATTAAAATTATGTTCCCCAAAGTACTACCTTTAAAGGTATGTTTTCCCCTGGATCACACATAGGTGTGAAAGAAGGGTTAGTTCAACGTAATTCCTTTAAAATTATATTTTCCACAAAAAATTACCAATTTTCAAAAATTCATTTTTAAAGGCAAGATTAGTAGGTGCTCCCCTGGATCAAACATGAGATTTTCAATTTATCTTTACATTAACTCTTGCTAATCATGGGTTTTTCAAATGGTTTTCAAACTAAAGCTAATTTGTTTCCTCTAAAATCAAAATCATCAATATCTAAACACATGTATTATTCTTGATGCATGTAAGATATCACGGGACATATGCCCCTAAGACTAGGGAAGTATATTCTAAAATGACGAAAATACTCCCGAAACAACCAGAATGACCAAAATACCCTCTGAAACCTCTAAAATGACCCAATCACCCTTAAAATATCTAAAATGACCAAAATATTTGAAATTTCTAAAATGGTTAAGATACTTTTTAACCTCTAAAATGGCCAAAAATTTCATTGTAGAGGATTTAGGGTTATTTTGGTCATTTTACCAATTTCAAAGTATTTTTGTCATTTTAGAGGCTCTAGTGTATCTTTTTTCTCATTCTAGAGGATTTGAGGGCATTTTTGTCCTTTTCGTGATTTTGGGAGTATATTAATAATCATTTTGTGAGGTTTTTGGTCATTTAAGTAGTTTTCATGGTATTTTTGCTCATTCTATATGTATTTTGGTCATTTTAGAAGCTTAGGGAGTATATTGGTCATTCTACAAGTTAAGGGGTATTTTTGGTCATTTTAGAGGTTTTTGGGTATTTTGGTTATTTTATAAGTTTTGAGGGTATTATGGTCATTCAAATGGTTTCGGCTGTATTTTGGTCATTTAGAGGTTTCGGGGTATTTTTTGTTATTTTAGAGGTTTTATGGTATTTTTACTCATTTTAGAGGTTTTGAGGATATTTTGATCATTTTAGAGATTTTTGAGTTATTTTAATAAATTTTTAGGTTTAGGGATATTTTGGTCATTTTAGTGGTTAATGCTAAAAATAAAATAAAATAAAAACTGTCCAACCTGATCTAGGTGAGTTGGGTTGGACCCCTGCGATGGATTGAGTTAGGTGGCATTTTTTTTAACCCAACCATAATGGGTCAAATTGAAAAAAATCCTTAACTCGAACCACATACCTCTCTTTAATTGATAAAAGAAAATTAACATTTTTTTTAGAGAAATGATATGTTCACAATATTTTCACAACATTTTTACAACAAATCTTATGTGGTAGATTGTTACTAGTTGTTATTGTTGGAGCAAAAAAGTAATCTTAGTGTTAGGTTCAAATTTGAACCAATAACAACTAACCACCTATGATTTGTTGTAAAAATATTGTAAACGTAACACTTTTTTTTTAATAGATTTTTTATATAAAAATTGGTCATTAAAATAAAATAAATAAATAAAACAAGAAATCCCTTTTCATTTTTTTGAAAAAGAGTCTCTTTTTCAGCATTGGAGGGAGAGTTTTCCGCTCCAATATTGCAATTGTGGTGGTCTACAAATTGAATTGAAATCCCATGATCCCATTTTTTTCTCAGTCTAGTACCTATCACTAATAACACGCTCTATCTCTTGCTGAACGGTTGAACCTATACACTATACAAAGTTCGGACCCATTGCTAGCCCACTGCAAGTTTACCACTGCTCGTCTCTCCTCTACCACTGGCCAGGTATTTTTTTTTCACTCAATTGCTCTCTGATTCATATTTTGTTTATTCTTTCATAAAGTTAAAATGAGAAAATAAAAACAAAAAGCATCTAAAAAAGGCTGGAGCTGTACCTGACACCTTTGATCCCACAATTTTTCGCTTGAGAAGCAAATTTTTTTTTTCTTCTCAAGTTCCAAGAACAATAACAAGAACCCATCGCATTAAGCTGTTGCAAACACCATCAGTTCCTGTGTTTTTCTTTCCTTTACTTCTTTACTTCTTGCGTTATTTATGAAGCTGTTAGCTGTGTAACATTTAAAGTTTTGATCCAACCGTCCAAATAGATATATTAACCTCCAAGGCTCCAATGCTCCACACGTGTATGGTTAAAAGCAAAGCAAGTGTACTGGTGTAGAGTTTCCTGAAGGTATGTTTTCCTCTCATCTTTTTATTGATTTGACTTTTCTTCTCGTATATTTATTTGTTATTAAAATATACTATTACTAGTACTCTATTACTGTATTTAGATTTTTGTATGAGTTGGGCTAGGATTATCAAATATAAAGCAAAGCAAGTGTACTAGTGTAGAGTCTCCTGAAGGTATGTTTTCTTCTCATCTTTTTATTGATTTGACTTTTCTTCTCATATATTTATTTGTTATAAAAATATACTATTACTAGTACTATATTTAGATTTTTGTACGAGTTGGGTTAGGATTATCAAATATTGTACAATTTTGTGTCACAATTTGTCACGTGATAAGTTGTAATTGATGAAAGAGTGTTTGTGAGCCATATGGAAACATACATTTATCAATCACAACTCCCCACATGACAAGTTATGACACAAAATTGTGACACAAAGCAAGTATACTCGTGTAGAGTTTCTGCAGGTACGTTTTCTTCTCGTCTTTTTACTGATTTGACTTTTCTTCTCATATATTCATTTGTTATTAAAATATACTATTACTAGTACTATATTTAGATTTTTGTATGAGTTGTGCTAGGATTATCAAATATTGTACAATTTTGTGCCACAACTCGCCACGTGATGAGTTGTAACTAATGAAAAAGTGTTTGTAGGTCATATGGGAACATACATTTACCAATCACAATTCACCACATAACAAGTTGTGACATAAAATTGTTATACAAAGCAAGTGTACTAGTGTAAAGTTTCCTACAGGTACGTTTTCTTCTCATCTTTTTACTGATTTGACTTTTCTTCTCATATATTTATTTGTTATTAAAATATACTATTACTAGTATTATATTTAGATTTTTGTATGAGTTGCGCTAGGATTATCAAATATTATACAATTTTGTGCCACAACTCATTACATGATGAGTTGTGACTGGTGAAAGAGTGTTTGTGAGCCATGTGAGGACACACCTTCACCAATCACAACTTATCATGTGGCAAGTTGTGATACAAAATTGTGTCATTTTATATAATTCTAGCATTTTCCTTTTTGTATTGCAATTTGGTTGTTTCTTATTAGATTCTTATTGAAATTTGAGTGACTGTTTGTCTAATTTATTTTGAAAATTTAGGTCTATAGGCAAATTAAAAACTATTGACTCATTCTTTCTCTCAAATTTGTCTTCTCCTGATTGTTTAATTTAATAAATACATATTTTTAGCAAACATTGAACTATAAAAAATTTAACTTATATATTGAATTACATCTACATTACTATTTGAAACTATCATACATAATAGGAACATAATTGATATATATAAACAAAAAAATTATTTTTTGTTGGGCCCCTTCAAAAATAAATTCTTGGCTCTGCCATTGGCATTAAGATTCGGTGATGGTGACTTTACTTGTCTAATTAATTAATTTAATCTTAGTTTAGCTTATTTTTTTAAATGATTATTTAATCTTATTTTGTCAGGATATTGTTGTCAAACCCTCTAAGAAAGTACTTTTGTTCGTATAGCAGTAGCACTAGATTCTATATGGATGTTGTTGTTGTTTTTTTTTTTTTTTTTTAATTTTTTTTTTTTTAATGAGAATGTGGTCACATACCTTTTTTTTTGTTAGATTGATTTTTTTGGATCCTGGGACTTTTTAATATTACTATTTTCTTTTTGTTACTAGTAAAACGAAAGTTTCTACTAGATAGGTTATTGTTTTTCTATTTTAGGGGGAGTAGAAGAAAAAATTAGTTTTTTTTTTTTTTTGATTGAGAAGAAATAACTAAGTTATAAAATAAAAACTATTTTATGTTCCTACAAATATGTTTGTTTTATTTTTAGATGAACAACACAGTTTTTTTTTTTTTTAATCAATACCTTGGCTAGGTAGGCTACATTCTAGAATTTTAGATCATCACAACTACATGTTTTCTTCTTATGTGTTGTTATTACTTATTTGAGTATTGAGTAATAAATGTCACATGGAGAAAAATATTAAAACATATATAAGACAAAAATAATAATGGGGTGAATTAATTTACATTCTCTCTTCTCCTTTTTTCTTTTATTTTTTTTATTTTTTTTATTTTTTTAACTTCATGATTATTTTCCCTCTTTGTATGAATTCTTAAAATTTTACAGTTGTCTTTCATGTATGTCTTACCATGTAGTAAACATGATACTTCGTGCACTTCAGAAAATAAGTATCCACGTCATGTCTCATCCAAACTTAAGAAGTTGAAATAGGGCTCATGGGGCTCGGCTGAAAATGGATGATATTATAATACTGTTTTGAATGATTGACTTATCAAATTATTATTTGAATATCTGATTTGCAGTGATGGTTAGTCCTAACTTTTGGAGTTGGATTGTATTTATGGTCCTCAGCTATATAGTTTCTTTATGTAGTTGCAAAGTTGTTTTGTCAAGGTAACCATGGAAACACAAACACCTCATTTCTTTGTCTTCTATCTTCTAAGGAATTTTGTACTCTACAGCTTATTTCTACCTTTGTCTTAAAAAAAATAACACTTAATTAAGTTCTCATTGTGAATGAATTCAACATAGATAATTGAAATTGAATGAAAACATGTCATTCTGATTATATAATTCGTTGAATTCACCAAGCATGTTTACAATGTAGGTTTGGAAAAGACAATTTATCAAAAAAAAAAAAAAAAAAAAAAAATTGGAAAAGACAATTTTACAATTTTTTTCATAGAAAAACTTATTTATGTTTCGTCTGGATTTTCAATTCTCTTTCTATGTTCATCAATTCGTCTTGATTCAGCTATCCATGAATTTATAACTCCCAAAATATTTTGTGTGAGCCTTCCAACTTAATTAGTGAAGTGCAAGTGATGAAAATGTTAATGGTTGTATAATTATGCTTGAGTTATATGTATGGAGATAATAAAATAAGTAAAGGTTCAGATTTTGTGTTAGTCTTGTTATAAATGAGTGATGATAGAAGTTTTGTTATTTTGTCCCACTGTTTTCCTTTCATGCTACACTAGCTACTTTTTTATAATAATTAATACATAATACACTACTTATTAACTTATAAGCATCTATAAAGCAAGAAGTTTACTAACTTATATCCACATCTATGGTATTTTTGAAAAATATAAATGTTAAAATTTTACTTGAATGTTAAAACTATTTCGTAAGTATTTTTCTCATCTATTTTAGTTGACCTTTACATTGGTTTATACTCTTTGTTTCAGGTTAAAATGTCGCATGCCTTGGGTTACAGTTTTATAGATGATGTCGAGCGGAGATATATTTTATTGCAACAAGTTTTAGCTTGGCAACATATCTTCATGAGGAATATGTTATTATTTGATTAGTATTTGAGAGAATAGATTGGAACTTAAATTATGTTATATGATATTCAATTTGGGTATTGTTTTTCCTTATTAGTAGTTATTGATTGAGCAGTTATTATGCTTATATGTGTATTTGTGATTGAAAACTTGTGATGTATGGGATTGTGTTTTATTATTTTCCATCAGGTACCCATGTAAAATTCAAAATGTAAATTTTATAGAAAAATCCAAAAAAATGTAAAATATTATTAGCGACGACAATGTCATGGCTAATATTTTATCATATCATTAGTGACAACAAAAAATATCATCGCTAATATCCAATTTTTAGTGATGACATGTTTGTGATCACTTATATATCATTATCAGTGACAACAACAAGCGTCGTCGCTAGTAATGACATATTAGCGACAACAAAAATGTCGTCGTTAATAATAATCTACTAGCAACGACAAAAAAGTTCATCACTACTAATGAGCTAGTAGTGACGACATTTCGTCTTGGGTTCTTGAGTTATTTATGACGACAATTGTCACTATTAGCGATGACTTTGTAGTCGCTAATAGTATTGTATTTGCGACGACATTTATATCGTCACTAAAAAACTTTTTAGTTACCACTTTCGTTTAACGAAAGTTAGCGACGACATTTTTCATCGCCAATATAATTAGCGACGATATTTAAAGCATTAGTGATGACTATATGTCGTCGCTAAAGACCAAATTTCTTGTAGTGTAAGATGAGAAATTCAAATAGAAGTCCAGACTACTTCTCAGAGTTGAAGAAAGTGAAGACTTGCAATTACTCCTCTAAACGACAGTGTGGTTTGCTTGGACTGCTTGATGAGTACACATAAACGGCATGTAGTTTTCCTTGATTCTTGATTAGTTAGTTTGTTAGTTTTAAGTCATACACGTGAGAGAGTTAGTTATATTTGTTTTAATGTGTTCACACGTGTTGTTAAGTTAGTATATATGTATACATTTGTACAGCTATAGAATCAATTCAATGAAATAGTTTTTCATCCAAATTTCATATGAAGAAGTATTGCTCATCACTGGATGATACAGAGAGCTCGTAGGAGGAAGAGTTTACATCAGCAAAAGCGCAAATAAGGTGAGTAAAGAGGGCTGAGTTTATGTCTGAAATGGGAGACCCAATGCCAGAGAACCAGTAACCTGATTTGATCCAAGTTTCGGCTTTTGAAGGCTTCAATTCTGAATAGAGAATGATATGGAAAAGAACAATGATAATTTTGGACATCATGTATATGTGGGTACTTGATTCTCAGGAGCAAAAATATAAGGTGCATATAGAAAAGTCATCAAATTAATTAACAGTATCTGATATTTATATGTAGCCACACAAGCGTCCACATATTTGTGCAAGGAGAGGAGAGAATTTTGTGAACTTCAAGTACCCTTGACAGGTGAGATTTAAGAGGGAGAGGCCAGAGGAGGAAGACGGTGACAAATTAGTAGGCCATAGAAGAATGGCGTGGCGACTAATGCTTTGACTGCATCCTGCATATGACAAAAGGTGTTAGGTATAAACACGACTTTTTCCCATGTTGTAATTATTCAATTATCAATAAAAGAGAATGAGTCTTTATAACAATAAAAAATTGATATTATAACGTACCTATATTACTAATCGGTAGCAAGACATGCATATTTTCATATATTCATCCGTTTTACTCAACCATGCAGATATTGTAATTAGGGTTGTAATTGAATTCAACTATTTATGAATAATTTAGGTTTGGTTCAGTCTTTAAAGCATTTCCAACAGTATCGGCAAACACACAATTTTCTCTATTTTAGAGAGATAACAGCCTCTCTAAAACTCAAAAAGTTGTTCGCTAATGAATAATCACTCTCTTTGTCTAAAGTGCTACTATTCATTAGCAAATGAATAAAACGGAATAAAAAATTAACACAATCAATTAGAATATTCAACTTTTATTTCATAGGATACATATCCAACTCACCTTCTTTCTCTCTCAAACATCTCAAACTCAAGAGGGAGACATAGTCAAAACAAAGACAAACCACAATCTTCTCATAAAACTAATCAAAGACAAACCACAATCTTGATAAATCTTTTTCTATGTGCTCTTGAACTCTCACGGGTTGAATAGATGGAGGCTCAGGTCTACTTTGAAAGTCTCTAGAATAGTGAGATGGAGAGAAACTTGGTTATACAAACCCTAGCTGCATGTATGATGATTTCTCTCTCTCTCTGAAAAGCTTCTCTAGGAATAGTTTATGTTGTCCTTTAAATAGAACAAAAAACAAATCATGAATCGGGCTTTAGACAAGCAAGTTATGGGCTTTTTCGCGTTTTAGATTTTTGTTGATATCGCAATTTTAACGATTGAAACAGGTGTCAACTGGTGTCAAAGTGATAGTTTCGATCGGTCAAGCTAGGTGTCAAAGTGACAAAACTAGAACCTTTGTTTTCTTTCTCTGAACCTTTGTCTTGGACAATAAAATACACCTTCAACACACTCAAAACTCACCAAAAACAATATAAATTGATTACATTTGATCAGGATTTGCCAACCTAAAAATATGGGCTCTACAATTAATTTAATTATATATATTTAAATTAAATTAGTTATTAATCCAATGGTTGAACTAATGAAACATTATACGGCTTTGGTGACTGTTCCATTTGGTTATGATAAGTATGCTTTAAAATTGTCATTTTCTTCATTTGAAATTGACCTTAAGTTCAATTTCTTTTCCTTGTTGTCAAAATCAAAGATAAATAGGTTTTAAACCCCACTCCCCTCTCTCATTTTTTTTCTTTTTGATGATGGTTTTCAGACTTGTACACAAAGTTGTGGAGTTTTCCAGCCTAGCTCCGCTTTGCAGGAAGAACATCTGAAATTAAGACGATGGTGGCTTCATTCTCTAGTCTCTACTCTCTAGTGACAAAAAAACTTGATTGGTAAGGTAAGATGACTTTTGCAGGCCCCAGCTTCAAAATCCGAAAGCTGGAAAATAATAATGGCTTATCACTTTCTCTATTGATGAAAATTTGAATATTCGTGTGAGCTTTGTGGTTTGAATATTCTTATAAGAATTCAACCAAGTCCGCCATTGGAAAACTGTACTTACACTGAACAGTGAACAACTACTTCTCTTTTCTTTTTCTTTTATTTTATGGCGGACTTGGTTGGATTGTTGGAATGTGTTGCCTGTGATTGTTTTCACATTTTATTTTTGAATGGAATGGAAAGAAAAGTCTTCTAACTAAACAATCAAATGTTGATATTATTTCTTGCCTAGATTGCCCATCGGTAGTAAAGCTTGCATATTTTCACATATTCATCTATTTAACTCAACCATGCAATTATTGTAATTAGAGTTGTAAATGATCTAAACTGTTTTTGAATAATTCAAGTTCAGTTCAGTGTTTGTGTATATTTATTTAGCAAAAGAGTGAAAACTCAAATATAATAATAAATTTATAAGTTTTATGTAAAGTTGTCAAAGTATGTTTAACCTCTAGATTTGAAATCACTACTTATATATCTAGTATTGGGCATAATTTACAAAAACATTCTATAATCTTAGTAAGAGGGGAAAGAGTTAAGATTTAAAAATTTAACCGATGTAAGATATTGCATTGTTCCAAGAACCCTAGATAACTTATAAATATGATATTTGATTTAAATATATATATATATATATATATACATACATATATATAATATAAATAAAAGTTTGGTGAATCTATGTTATATAAAGTCCTAAACATTTAATACATTGTTCGATTCGGTTTGTTTATAGTGGTACTTACTAGTTACAACAATTTTAAGTCTTTCTCCGTATTTTATTGCTCTTCTGCACTTTCTTCGTCTTCTCGAAGATTACTCATGACAATCAGATATAAAATAAGATATGAGACAGACATCAAATTGGGACATGATGAGAACCAAAGAGCCTGTAATTGAACAGTTGTTAAGTTACATTAAATTGAAAACGACAGCTCGTTGCCTTAATAATATAGAACGACTATTGTTAGTGTATCTGATTCCATGGTAGGATGGGTTAAGTTGAGCACCAAATACATTCCCCCATTATTGAACTTTATTTATATATATATATATATATGCTCCACAGAGGCCCTCATATTTAACGAGCAACCACTTGGGAGATTGTTGAATCATCAACTGAACAAATTTCTAGCTGCAATCTGGTGTTTTCTTTGTCACCTTCATCTCTTTTCGTTGAAAAAACAGGCTTTTTGGGAATTGTCAGAAATGTAGTTTCATTTTTTAGCATTGAGGAAACTTCCAACATTGATGGCCTATCAATTGCGTTTTCCTGGACGCATGAAAGAGCTACATGCATACACCGAATTAGTTTACACGATGAAGTTGTATCATCTAAAGTGGGATCCATAAATTCCATGCCTTTGTCTTCTTTCCATAGCTCATATGCCTGAAATATAGAACATTGACCATCATTCTGAAATGCATAAATAATACTCAGCAAGAGAATAAACTCACGATTGTTATCCACATTTGTTCTAGCAATGATTGTTAATGTAACTTACTACTCTAGGAGGTTTAGATTCTCATCTAAGCCATAATAACAAGCAGTCTTCTTGCCACTTATGATTTGTAGAAGTAGAACTCCAAAACTATAAACATCAGACTTAGTGGAGTATACACCTTTTTGGACGTATTCAGGAGGAACATAACCACTACATTATTGGATTATCGAACATGGTTAATTGCTTAACAAGAAATCATGGGTTATAAAGCTTTATCAAGCAAAGTACTTACTATGTTCCTGTTGGGAATTCAACCAAAATTCCAACCTGTGAGAAACAAAAAAAAATAGAGAAAACACACGCCAAAAAAAAATAATCACATGCACAAGACAGTATTTACGTGGTTCGGCAATTTGCCTACGTCCACGGAGTTGCAGGGATTTCACTATTATCAGGAAAAAATACAAAGTGCGGCTACAGTGTTTTTCTCTCTCTCTAAAAAACACAACAACAGTTAACAAACCCTAATCACAAAAGGGGCTTTTATATCCTGCGCACAGGATTACAATGGGCTACAAAACGAGCCAAAAATTTAAACATAAACTAGGCTCCACAAAGCTCAACAAATCTCCCACTTGGAGACTAGTTCAATCACCAGCATCAGCCGCTATCCTCCAAAAGCAATCCCTCATCCCTGCAACTCATCCTCCTGTCCTCAAGCTAGAAGGCCAACTGAAGCTGCACATAGCTTCAGCTTCTCAATAGTGACACCCTTAGTTAACATGTCTGCCGGGTTCTTAGATCTACAAATCTTCTCAAGTATTACCAATTTATCTTCAACAAGGTAACGGATAAAGTGGTATTTTGTTTGTATATGCTTCGACTTTGAATGAAAAACCGAATATTTGGCAAGAAAGATTGCACTCTGACTGTCACTGTGTAGAATGCCCATCTCCTGCTTCTTACCCAATTCATCTAAGAAACCATGTAGCCAAATCATCTCCTTTCCAGCTTCAGTTGCTGCAACATACTCAGCTTCTGTAGTAGACAAAGTAACAATCTTTTGTAGATTTGAAACCCATGATATAGCTCTACCACCCAGAGTAAATACAAACCCAGTAGTACTCTTTCTACTATCAACATCACCAGCAAAATCAGCATCTACATAACCTTGCAGCTTCAAACTTGCACTTGTGAAGCAAAGACATGTATCTGATGAACCCTTCAGATATCTCAGAATCCACTTGACTGCCTCCCAATGCTGCTTTCCAGGCTTACTCATGAATCTACTCACAACTCCCACTGCATGTGCAATGTCTAGCCTTGTACACACCATAACATACATCAAGCTGCCAATAGCTGAGGCATAGGGCACCTTGCTCATATGGTCCCTTTCTTCTTTTGTCTTCGGTGATTGTTCTTTGCTCAGTTTGAAATGACTACCCAAGGGTGTACTCACTGGTTTAGATTCATTCATGTTGAACCTGCTGAGAACTTTCTTTATATACTCTGACTGTGAAAGTTTCAATGTACCATTAGCCTTGTCTCTAATGATTCTCATACCAAGGATTTGCTTTGCAGCTCCCAAATCCTTCATTGCAAACTGCTTTGACAATTACTTCTTCAGATTATTAATCTCCTCAATGCTAGACCCTGCAATGAGCATATCATCCACATACAACAGTAAAATGATATAAGAATTGTCAAAGAATTTAACATAGCAACAATGATCAACTTCACATCTCTTGAACCCAATTTTGTGCATAAAACTGTCAAATTTCTTGTACCACTGTCTTGGAGCTTGTTTTAGGCCATACAAGCTCTTTCTCAGTTTGCAGACTAGATTCTCTTGTCCCTGAACAATAAACCATTCTGACTGAATCGTGTAAAGGTCTTCCTCCAAGTCACCATGAAGGAATGCTGTCTTCACATCTAACTACTCAAGATGTAAGTTTTCTGCAGCCACCATTCCCAGTACCAGTCTAATTGTTGACATCTTCACAACTGGAGAAAATATCTCTATGTAGTCAATGCCTTCCTTCTGTTGGAACCCTTTAACAATCAATCTGGCCTTGTAACGTTTGCTACCATCATGCTCATTTTTTATTCTGTATACCCACTTGTTGTGCAAAGCCTTCTTTCCTACTGGCAATTCAATCAATTCCCATGTCTGATTCCCCAACAAGGAATCCATCTCATCTTTCATGGCTAACTCCCACTTGCTTGAATTTTCATCTTGCAAGGCTTCATCATAACACTCTGGCTCACCACCATCAGTCAATGGTAGATAATTTAAAGCGGGTGAATAACGCTGTGGAGGTCTAATGTTCCTGGAAGATCTGCGGACTTCAGCTACAGGTGTACTCTGATCTACCTGTGAATCTGCATTCTCCTTATTTTCTTCACCCCTTTTCTGGACAGTACTTTTAGTCAATCCATCTAAGTTGACAAACTCAGATTTCTTTTGATCTATCTCTGCAATATCTGATACTACAGTTGACCTGTCCTTGTACATAACCTGTTCATTAAATATCACATTTCTACTTCTGATGATTTTCCTATTTTGTTCATCCCAAAACTTATAGCCAAATTTCTCATCACCATAGCCAATGAAAAAACATATTTTAGACTTAGCATCAAGTTTAATACGAGCATCAGAATCAATATGAACATAAGAAACACAACCAAAAACTTTAAATGGGAAAACTTTACCTCTTTACCGCTCCAAACCTCCTCAAGAAGTTTGAACTCCATGGGAACTGATGGCCCTCGGTTTATCAGGTAAGATACAGTGCTAACAACATCAGCACAGAAAGTTTTTGGTAATCCAGCATGCAACCTCATACTCCTAGCACGCTCATTAAGAGTTCTGTTCATGCGCTCAGCCACACCATTCTGCTGTGGTGCCCCAGGAATGGTCTTTTCCATCCTAATTCCCTGTGCAGCACAATACTCATTGAACCCTCCATCTATGTACTCTCCTCCATTATCAGACCTCAAACATTTTAGTTTTAAACCTATTTCTATCTCAACCATGGCCTTCCACTTCTTAAAAGTTTCAAATACATCAGATTTATTTTTCAGAAAATAAACTCATACCTTTCTGCTTGAATCATCAATGAAAGTGATGTAGTACCTTGAACCTCCAAGGGATGCAACCGGAGAAGGCCCCCACAAATCAGTGTGTACTAACTCCAATTTTTCTGCCTTTGGCGTTCTACCAGTTTTCAAGAAGCTTACCTTTTTCTGCTTTCCTAAGATGCATCTTTCACACATGTCAAAATCAACGGACTTCAATTCTGGTAGTTTTCCTTTTGACAGCAGCATCTTCATCCCTTTCTCACTCATGTGACCAAGTCTGCGGTGCCATAGGCTTGTATCAGTACTTGCATCAGCAACTGCAATTGTGTCTCTTGGACTTGAGGTCATATAGAGAGTGCCAGTCTTCTTTCCACGAGCCAATACTCTAACTCCCTTTGTAACCTTCCAAGTATCACCAACAAATAGTATTGCATGCCCTTCATCATCAAGTTGTCCAACAAAAATCAGATTTCTTCTCAGGTCAGGAATATGTCGAACCTTCTCTAGTAACCAAACAAATCCATTGGGCAACAATATCCGGACATCTCCCATACCTACAACATCCAATGCTGAACCATCAGCCAAATACACCTTACCAAAATCATCTGCAACATAATTCTGTATGATTTCTCGGTGTGGAGTGGTATGAAACGAAGCTCGTGCGTCCAAAACCCAATCATCAAGTGGACTATCTATTGCAAGAAGTAATGCATCTTGTACCTCTTCTGTTACAGCATTAGCAGAATCATCTTCATTCTTCTTCTTAGGACTTTGGCATTAGTTTCTAAAGTGACCTATTTTCCCACAATTCTAGCATTGTACTTGTTGGCATAATCTAGATTTACTTCTGTTCCGATTAGTATTTCTGGATTTTGATCTATCCTGATTTGAATTTCTGTTATTACCTCTGCCTCTAGTCTCAAGGTTTAGGGCAGAACCAGATCCTGAGATTTCACTTGCATCTCTTCTGTGAATCTCCTCAGCCAGAATTAAATCTCGAATATCATTGTACTTGAGTTTTTCCTTTCCTGTAGAATTGCTTACTGCCATCCTCATTGCCTCCCAACTGTTTGGCAAAGAAGCCAAGATGATTAGAGCACGAATCTTATCATCAAAATCAATTTCTACAGACGACAATTGATTTGTAATAGTGTTAAATTCATTCAGATGTTGTGCTACTGATGCGTTCTCTGCCATCTTCAGATTGAACAGTTTCTTCATCAGATGCACCTTGTTGTTTGCTGACGGCTTTTCATACATACCAGACAAAGCCTTCATCAGATCTGCTGTAGTCTTCTCCTTTACAACATTGTGTGCAACAGACCTAGATAGAGTTAACCTGATAACTCCCAGTACCTGTCTGTCAAGAAGAGCCCATTCCTCAGCCTTCATAGCCTCAGGTTTTTCCCCTAGAAGCGGCAGATGCAGCTTCCTCCCATAAAGGTAATCCTCGATTTGCATCCTCCAAAATCCAAAGTCTGTGCCATCAAACTTTTCTATTCCAAACGCCTTTTCTGCTTCCTCTGCCATTGCCCTCACTCAAACCTAACCCTAGGCTCTGATACCAGTTGTTGGGAATTAAACCGAAATTCCAACCTGTGAGAAACAAAAAAAATAGAGAAAACACACGCCAAAGAAAAATAATCACGCACACAAGACAGTAGTTACGTGGTTTGGCAATTTGCCTACATCCACGGAGTTACAGGGATTTCACTATTATCAGGGAAAAATACAAAGTGCGGTTACAGTGTTTTTCTCTCTCTCTAAAAAACACAACAACAGTTAACAAACGCTAATCACAAAAGGGGCTTTTATATCCTGCGCACAGGATTACAATGGGCTACAAAACGGGCCAAAAATTTAAACATAAACTAGGCTCCACAAAGCCCAACAGTTCCAACAATCCGGCCTGTGTTTGCTTCTTGTTCATCTTTCCTAAAAATTCTAGCTATGCCAAAGTTTGAGATCTTGGGCTTCAGCTCTTCATCCAATAAAATGTTACTAGCTTTCAAGTCTCGGTGACATAAGCATGCAATGGCCATAAATTTAATCTCCTTATAAATATCAATGTCATTTGTCATGCCAATTGACAACCGACTTTTGTGGTCTATTATGTGGCATCTTTCTATTGCGGTCTCTCTCTTGGGATAACTTGCAATGAAGTCTTTATCTGTTTCTATGCCAATGGATGAAATGCATGAAAAATCAGGTCTTGACCTCCTACCAAGTTAGGAAAAAAATCATTTAAGAAGACAGTTGCTCTACAGCTACCGAAGAAATCTTTACACCCTTTCACACTTATTTGAGCCCACCACAACAATGAAGAGAAGGTGTGAAAATTTTGTGAAATCATTGATGCTCATATACTTATTTTCAAACAAAAGGAAAATAGTCAAGCTCGTGTGGGCCTTCCTGACAGTTCCCTGGGTTGGGTGCAATGTTATAACGAGTGGCTAGTAAGAGAGACAAATTTCCACATGATAAGCTTCACTCGACCAAAATTCAATTATTTGCAACACACACATACACACACAAAAGAGAGAGAAGAAATATATGAATGATTGAACAGGGGAGGCCATCGACATTTTACAATTCTTAGCCAAAATTTGACATTAGCCACATCAATTTCACTAAAAACAGAATGCTGTCCTAGCCAATCTTTCTTCCTCGATTAAACACAACTAGTAAGTTACCCGTGCAATGCACGGATAATTTATGATATTTTATGTAAAACAGTTTTAAATAATGTTGTACATTAATTATAAAGAAAAAGTAAACTAAATTAGAGTAACAAAACATATACATTTTGAGATATTAAAATTTGGTTTAGTAGCTTCACTGCATATTTGTAGCCTTCTTAAGGTAAGATTATTATTTTTTTAAATCATGAAACCAAAAATAAATGCAAAAGAGTAATGGGACCATGAAATAAACTAATTTGTGTTGTATTCACATATTTCATACTATGAAATAAAAGTATACCTAACTCTCTGACTATCTTCCACTTATCGATAGTGCGACATTAAGACATGATGTGGGCAAGTGTGTATGCATGTGTTTTATAGATGATTTTAAATTAAACCATGGTAGAATATAACTTTACATTGCGCATCAAATATTCTCTCTACTTATATACCCAAAACAAAAACTAACTAACCTAAATCATATTTAAGCCCCTAATTTAAAAAGAAAAAAAGATTACCCGTAGGGGTTTCAATGTCTTGATGGTGGTAGGAGATCAGTATAATGGAGGTGGTGACCCCTTCTCAGGTCTTTTATTTTGGTAATATATAGTGAAATAGTATCTTTTATTTAACAATTCACAACTTTTTTGTGTCTCTCTATCTCTCTTTAAAGTCTTATTTAGTTAGTTATTACTATTAGCCCTTACTTAAAAAAAAAAAACTAAAACGGTGGGTATGCTAAAAGACATGAAGAATAGTGAAAGATGTGATGTAAGCTTAGGCAATTAATGAGATATTAATGAGATAACAGTAAAATAAGATAATGTGAACTTTTGGGTAACAATAAAAAATAAAAAAATAAATAAAAAAAAAAACTTATTGAAAGAGGTAAAAAAAGGCTAAATGCAAAATTAGAGTGCCACTTGGTAGGACTTCATGCACTCTCGCATGAGGTATTTGAGAGAGAGACATTTTGTAACAACTTTTATTCTACAATATTCCTCCAATTTTTTTTTTTTTACTCATTCCTTGAACTGAATAATAATAATGGTTATGTGTGTGCAATTTATAACTGTTGTTTCATTGCATATTTATAGCCTTCTCAAAGTAAGATTAATTTTTTTTTTTTAAATCATGAAACAAAAAATAAATGCAAAAGAGTAATAGGACCGTGAAAATCAAATAATTTGTGTTGTGTTCACATATTTAATACTATGAAATAAAAGTATGTCCAGCTTTTTCACTGTCTTCCACTCATTGATAGTGAAACATTAAAACATGGTGTGGGCAAGTGTATATGCACGTGTCTTACAAATGATTTAAAACCATGATAGAATATGGCTTTACATTGCGTACCAAATATTTTCTTTACTTATATACCCAAAACAAAAACTATCCAACCAAATTACCCAAACCTAAATCATATTTAATCTCCTAATTTAAAAAAAATAAAAATAAAAAAATACTCGTAGGGGTTTCGGCGTCTTGAGGGTGGTGGGAAGCCAATATGATAGAGGCGACGTCCCCTCATATTTCTCTTTCTCTCTCTTTCAAATGTTTTGTCAGTCTCAGGTCTTTTATAATGAAACTGTCGGACCGTGTGCCTTACCAATCCATCCAACCACCAATTGGTGAAGGATGAGGGGGCACAAATCTTTTATAGCATTCGATCGCAGACCAAGCCCATTGGTATTGGAGCGAATTGTGAAATGCAATATAAAAAGCATCATGGGCTCAACCCAATCCAATCCTACCAGCACACAATCAAATTGCACACATCTAAATGCATGATAATATTGTTATAATGCTCATGTGATGCAATGTATGAGATTTTAAACTCATTTTAGCAAAAATCCATCCCAAAATTTCAACAAAAACTCATCAATTTTGAAAAACCCCAAAATTTAGATTTCAAAACATGAAATGCATGTAAATGAGAGATTAGAAACTCACCAAGTGAAGAAAAAACTTGGAAAAATCTTGAAGAAACCTTGAGGAAGAAGTTTGGAGTGAGTGAGAGAGTTTTGGGAGGTGAAAGGACGGATAGATCGAGAGAGATGTCGAGCAAAATGATAACCGGATCGCTCTGAACGAATAAATAGTAGTTCAGTAAATCTCAACAAATAGAGGTGTTAAGAGGTGTCGAGCCAAAAGGCGTAGACAAATGAAGTTGTCAAGGATCTGCCGAGGAACCAATCAACTGAACAAAAAAAAGAAGCTCGATCGATCCACCAGGTGTCGAAAAGCTATCGAGGGTCTAGAAAATTTGTCAATCGATCCACCTAGCTGTCAAGAAGCTATCGAGATTGCGATAAGAAGAAGTTGAAAAGCTCGATAGATAGCCAGGTGTAGAGGAGCTGTCGAGAAGCTGTCGAGATTGCTTATAAACAATTTTTCAAGAAGGGAAAAACAAAGACATGAATGCAATCAAGCATGCAACTCAACCAATGATCCAATCAACATTTTAAGCTCTCAAAATCATCTCTCAACAACAATTTTAAGCACATGGATCCCAAAAAACACACACACACACACACACACAACAAGTCTAACCAATTTTATATTTCAAAAACAAGTCAAGACAGTTTAGTGAACATACATTAACACATGTAAAACCTTGTGATGGCCAAATCACATTGTACCTGCACATGTATCAAGAATAGCAAAGAATATTGCGTGTTATGTGTGAAAAACATGCAAGATTGCATAAGTGTATACATGTTATGACGATTTGAGATATGAGAAAATCACTTTAACTCACACACAATCATAACTGTTTGATGGGGACTATCGCTTTCAAGGTACATCCTATAACTCCCACATCTCCTAGAAAACATGCTTGCAATCATATTTAAAAACATTTTGATATTTTTACTTTTGATTTTTCTTTGCATATATATATATATATATATATATATATATATATATTTTAAGCAAACCATGCGTGGGCATATAAGAGAAAGAAAAGAAATACCCAATTATGTTAAGCTTTTGACATTCCAATTTTGCTATGCCAAAGCACACAATTGTCATTGACATTGCACTTTTGCTATGCCAAAGCATACAAATGTCATTTCATGATTGGCAGGCAATAGTAGTGAGATGGTTATTTATGCCTTTCTCTTAGGATTTTCTAGTTCTTCCCGTCAAAAAGAGTGATACGAGTGTTAAGTACAAGAGATTACATAATCTTACTCATCACAAACACAAGCCACAAAGCTCACTTGCTTAGTTGTGCATAAAGATGCTCATCTAAGTTACAAAAGATACAAAGTTTAGAAAACTTTGTTTCAATGGTCATCCAAGGTACACAAATACCAATGTACACAAAACACATACTATTTTTGTATTTTTCTGATTTTTCAATTTTTTATTTTTATATCAAAAACAAAATAAACAAAACTGAAAACAAACAAACAAAAACATGTTAAGCAAAGCAAAGTATAAAACTAGACTGACTCAAAATAAAAGCCAAACACACAGGTTATGCAAAAGCAAAAACACGAAGAGAGAGAAGAAAGTGATAGAATCACTTGGAGCCCTTTTCCTTCCACACTTTGGAAGAACCTTTTCGTCTAGCATATCCTCGATCTGGTGGTGAGGGAGAAGAATTGAAACCATTTAAGTTCGAAAAGACCATGAGGGCTTTGAGAAGATCTCCAAGGGGAGTAAGAGAGGATTGAAGCTGATTTTGGCTTCCAGATACTATCATGCCGTTGCTCTGTTGAGTGGCTAACCACTTATAGCAATTTGGTCAAGTATGACCGCCAACTCCACAATGATGACAGAGATGTTGCTTCTTCTATTTAGGCTTTTAAGAGTTAGCCTTCTTAGCCCTAAAGTTTTTAACTTCTTTCTTATCCTGCTTAGGCAGTGCTCCTAAGATAGATTTACCATTGTCTATGTTCTCACTAGCTAAATTAGCTTTAATATCATTGTTCTTAATTTCAACATTATTACTAGAAGGAACAAAACAGTAGTATTAGTAGAAGTAATACTAGGAGTAGAAAAATCATACCCTAAACCTATTCGATCTGAAGCAGATTTCTGAATACTGAGCATCTCGTCAAACTTTGCACTTGAAGTCCTCTCTAGTTGAGCTCTGACTTGAAATAGTTCTTCCTCAGGCTTCTTGATCTTCTCAGCCAAGAAGTTATTTTCAAACCTTAGTGCTCCAATAGTCTGATTAGATTCATCAAACATTGTGGAAAGCTCTTCACGCTCAAGCTCACATCACTAAGCTTCTTGGTGGTCAACCTTGTTGGGAAATTTAGACCCCAGTTGATAAAATTAACACGTTTTAAATCCAAGTCGTTAATTAGATTTATTAAGAATAAAACTTGTTAAAACAAACAAACATCAATATCATGTCAATAATAAATGCAGCGAAAAAGTAAATAAGACAAGATATGATGACCTAGGAAAACCAATGAAACAAACTAGTTTCACAGTAAAAAACCTGGGGGGAAACCTTCCTGAAAAGCAATTCACTATAGTAAAGAGAAGTTTCAGATCTAGTACAAAACTTTTGTCCCTAGACTCTACAATCCCTGTAGATGAACTCACAGCAGAAACTTTCTACCGCTTCAGAACCTTTGAACTCTTCAATATATGAACGCCACCCTTTTTGTTGCACGGATCCCAGTACGTGACTAACTCCTTTGCACGAATCTCAGTACGTGACTCACTCACCAACTTGAAAATGAAGAATGTTGGCTACAAAGTTCTTCGCTTCATCAACAATGAAGATCAAGAAGCACTTGGTTACAAAACCCTAAGGCGCAAAAGACGCAGTAACTTCTTTCAGAGAGAATAAGGCATCAGTCACCTTTTGCATATGTTCTCCTTGTATTCTCTTATGTGATGGCCTCTAAAATAAGCCTTATATAGGTCTAGGGTTGTAAGAAAAGAAACCCTATACAAATACATAAGCCTGGCCCAAAAATTGGATTTGAAAATTCTGATTTTCGTAACCTCAATAGATACCTTGATCGATCGGGAGGTGTCGAGATTTAAACAACTTCAACAGATACAGCTATCGAGAAGTTGTCGAGGAGGTGTCAAGGGGACAGGAGATTTCTCGATCGATCCACCAGGTGTCGAGAAGCTATCGAGATTGCGATAAGAAACATCTTAAGATCTCGATAGATAGCCAGCTGTCAAGAGGTGTCGAGAAGCTGTTGAGCTATCTGTCCGCAGGTGTCGAGCTATCTGTCCAGCTTTATTGAACACCTTTTCTTCACTTGTTTCTTGGTTTAATCTTCATGGCTTTAATACTAGACTTGAACAACGTGTCTCTTGAAGTATTAAACACATCCTAGATCTACCCAATTACAAGTAAAATGCGTTTTGTCAAAGGATTAGCCAACTACATAAAAATCATGACATATGTTCTTAACATGTGAACCACATATGTCTTAACAATCTCCCTTTGGCAATCCGTGACAAAACCACAATAAACAAATGAACATATAAGAGAAGTCATAAATTACTCAACTCATACTCACTTGTTACATACAATAAAATCTATCCTAACACAAACTCTTGAAAAACTTTGCAAGAAGAGAGTTTATGGCAAGTAGACTTTGACAACCTATATTTCTGAAATACTTTAAACAAAACTCATCAAGGCATCTTTGTGTGAAACAGGAATAATAGATTGCATACAAGTATAAGAAACATGTGTATAAAGAAAGAAAAGAAACAACACATGTAAGAGATAGGTGAAGAAAACATATATCAGCATATAAAGAAGATAAGCACAATGTATGTAAACATGGTCACAAGACCCAAGGTACAAGAAGAACAAGCTAAAAGAAGCTCCTACAACAACAAGGAGGTGAACACTCCCTCTAACAAGATGAAACACAACTCCCCCTTACAAGAGCATGTATTTCTCCCTCTAACATGTAGAATCTTATAAAAAGAATTAACATGTATTTCTCCCCAATTTCTCCCCCTTTTTGTCATGATTGACAAAGGGTACAAGAAGCTAGAAAGTTTCACCCGAGAGACATAAAGATCATCAAGGATAATTAAGGGGGTACAAAGAATCCATATAAATGCATGAATGTAATGAAACAAGATGCTATGGATGCAAAACATGTAAAAAAACAAATCTCTCAACAAGAAAAATGTTAAGCACATAAATCCCAAAACACACGCACACACTAAACAAGTCTAACCAATTTTATATTTCAAAAACAAGTCAAGACAGTTTAGTGAGCTACATTAACACATGTAAAGCCTTGTGATGGCCAAATCACATTGTACCTACACATGTATCAAGAGTAGCAAAGAATATTGCGTGTTGTGTGTGAAAAACATCGCAAGATTGCATAAGTGTATACATGTTATGACGATTTGAGATATGAGAAAATCACTTTAACTCACACACAATCATAACTATTTGAGGGGACTATCACCTTTGAGGTACATCCTATAACTCCCACATCTCCTTGAATACACGTTTGCAATTATTTTTAAAAGCATTTTTGATCTTTTTGCTTTTTATTTTCTTTGCATATTTTCTTTTTATTTAGCATATCATGCATGAGCATATAAAAGAGAGAAAAGAAATACCCATTGATATTTGACATTCCAATTTTGCTATGCCAAAGCACACAAATGTCATTGACACTGCACTTTTGCTATGCCAAAGCATACATGTGTCATTCATGATTGGCGGGCAACAGTGGTGAGATAGTTATTTATGCCTTTTTCTTGGGATTTTCTAGTCCTACCCGTCAAAAAGAGTGATATAAGTGTTAAGTTCAAGAGATAACTCAATCTTACTCATAACAAACAAGAGCCACAAAGCTCACTTGCTTAGTTGTGCATAGAGATGCTCATCTAAGCTATAAGAGATACAAAGTTTAGAAAACTTTGTTTAAATGGTCATCCAAGGTACACAAGTACCAATGTACACAAACACACATTGTTTTTTGTATTTTTCTGATTTTTCTCTTTTTATTTTTATTTTGAAAATAAAACAAAATAAAAAACTAACCAACCAAACAAAAACAGACAAACAGCATGAAAGCATGAAAGAAAGATGCATATGCATGAAGGCATGATAGAAAAATGCAAATACATGAAAGCAAGATTCCAAAAACAGATAAGAAATCAAGCAAAAAGAGTTCTACTTTAGATAGAACGAATTAAAGCAGTGGACAAACAGAAAATACAATTAAGTCTTAGGCTCCTTTCTCACCCACACAACATAAGTCTTTGGCCGTGAAGATGAAAAGGCACGTGTCCTAGTATGTCTACTAAAGGACATAGAAGAATTAGAATTCTCCTGAAATTGAGTTAAAAAGCTCAAGACTTTTAACAACTCTCCAAACAAAGGTGTAAGTCTTTGAGAGGAAACCTGTGACCGTTTGGACAATTGCTTATGAGGATACAACTTAAAGCAATTAGGATGAGTGTGTCTAGAAACACCACAATGGTGACAAATATGAGCAGTTTTAGAACTACTCGGCTTCCTAGAAGGAGGTCTAACCTTAGAGGTTGACAGAGACCTCAACTTAGGACAATTTGGCCTAATATGACCAACAATATGACAATGATGACAAATGGGGACAAATTCAGATTTATCATTCAACCTAGGAGGAGTTTTAGACATAGGTTTAGAAATTTCAGCATTAACATCATATTGTTTACCTTTTTCTATCCTAGCAATATTAGCCTTCAACTCTTCATTATTCCTTTTAAATGGGGGAACATAAAAATCTTTTTCTTTTGAGTTAGGCTCAACAACAAGTTTGGCACTAGTTAATTTTTCAACTTCAGTTTTAAATTCAACTAGTTGCTCTTCCAAACTCTTAATTTTGTCCACCTGAGATGAAATTTGATTTTTAAAATTCTCATTCAAATTATTGGCTTCATCCAATTTTGCAATCAAATCATCTTTTTCAAGCTTGACCTTTTTAAATATAGCTTTCAATTTTGTAGAACATTCAAGAGATTTCATACAAAAATTATAAAGCTTGCAATAGGCATCTTGAATATCATCATCATCATTCAACACAAGATCATGCAAATCAAAACAATCAAGAGATTCCATGACAACGGGAGTCAATGGATCACACTCAAGAAATTAATCCAATCAGAGTGTACCCGCTCTGATAGCACTTGTTGGGAAATTTAGACCCCAGTTGATATAATTAACAAGTTTTAAATCCAAGTCGTTAATTAGATTTATTATGAATAAAACTTGTTAAAACAAACAAACATCAATATCGTATCAATAATGAATGCAACAGAAAAGTAAATAAGATAAGATATGATGACCCAGGAAAGTCAATGAAACAAACTAGTTTCACAGTAAAAAACCTAGGGGGAAACCTTCTTGAAAAACAATTTATTATAGTAAAGAGAAGTTTCAGATCTAGTACAAAACCTTTGTCCCTAGACTCTACAATCCCTGTAGATGAACTCACAGCAAAAACCTTCTACCGCTTCAGAACTTCTGAACTCTTTAATATATGAACGCCACCCTTTTTGTTGCATGGATCACAGTATGTGACTAACTCCTTTGTACAAATCCCAATATGTGACTCACTCACCAACTTGAGGAAGAAGAATGTTGGCTGCAAAGTTCTTCACTTCATCAACAATGAAGATCAAGAAGCACTTGGTTACAAAACCCTAAGGCGCAAAAGACACAGTAGCTTCTTTCAAAGAGAATAAGGCATCGGTCACCTTTTGCATATGTTCTCCTTGTATTCTCTTATGTGACGGCTTCTAAAATAAGCCTTATATAGGTCTAGGGTTGTGAGAAAAGAAATCCTACACAAATACATAAGCCTGGCCCAAAAATCAGATTTGAAAATTTTGATTTTCATAACCTCGATCGATCGGGAGGTGTCAAGATTTAAACAACTTCGATAGATACAGCTATCGAGAAGCTATCAAGGAGGTGTCAAAGGGACAGGCGATTTCTCGATCGATCCACCAAGTGTCGAGAAGCTATCGAGATTGCGATAAGAAACATCTTAAGATCTTGATAGATAGCCAGCTGTCGAGAGGTGTCGAGAAGCTGTCGAGCTATCTATCCGCAGCTGTCGAGCTATCTATCCAACTTTATTGAACACCTTTTCTTCACTTGTTTCTTGGTCCAATCTTCATGACTTTAATACTAGACTTGAACAACATGTCTCTTGAAGTATTAAACACATTCTAGATCTACCTAATTACAAGTAAAGTGTGTTTTGTCAAAGGATTAGCTAACTACATAAAAATCGTGACATATGTTCTTAACATGTGAACCACATATGTCCTAACAAACCTATACAACTTCTCATACTTTTCTGAGACCTTGTACAACTTTGCATAAACTGTGTGGATGTCATCTTATTTATCCATCTTCTCAAACTTGGACTCCACCAATTCCTCTTCTTCATCTACATCTTCAACAATCCCCTCAGTAGGATTGATAGTGGCAGTGAAGGCATTCAGGATTCTGTCATCCTCATTGTCGAAATCATCCTCAGGCTCAGTGTCGCTCAAAGTAGTAGTAAGTGCCTTGCTCTTCCCAATGCTCTTGAGATATGTAGGACACTTCTTTTTCATGTGACCGAAGCCTTGACACCCAATGCACTTAGGTCCTGCAGGAATAGTGTACTAACTGTCATCCCTAGCATCCTTCTTCCCTTTGTCTTGGCTCTTGGACTGAGAAGAACTGGATTGCCTACGGTCCTTGTCGAAGCCCTTCCAATTGGCATTCTTCATGAATTTCTTGAATTGCCTTGTAATGTAGGACTTCATCTTAGAATCCTCATCATCTGAAGACTCATCAGTGTCACTGCTCTTGGCCTTTAATGCCATGATCTTGCCTTTACACCCGACTTGCCAATTCTTGTTAACCCTAGCTCATAGGTTTGCAAATTACCAACCAGCTCTATCAAAGGAATTTTGTCAATATCCTTTGATTCCTTAATCGCCGTAATCTTGGCATGGAATCTCTCAAGTAAAGATCCGAGCACCTTTCTCACAATCTTGGGTTCAGGAATGGTTTCCTCAAGATTGAAAGCTGAGTTCACTATGTCCTTGAGCTTGGCATAGAACTCATCAAACGACTCATCCTCCTCCATCTTTATCTCTTCGAAGCTAGTAGTGAACCTTTGAAGTTTCGAGTCCTTGACGGCCTTTGTTCCCTCATAGGTTGTCTGAAGGATGGTCCACGCCTCCTTCGCAGTTTCAGTTGAGGATATCTTCTTGAATTCCTCATTGGTGACCACATTGAATAAGGCATTCAATGCTCTGCTGTTGAAATTTGCCGCCTTGATCTTAGCATCATCCTAATCGGCCGACGCTTCCTTTGGCTTGGTCCAGCCAATCTCTACAGGTTGCCACACCTTTTCATTTAAAGACTGTAAGAAAGCTCTTATGCATACTTTCCAGTATACATAGTTGTGCCATCAAATAAATGAGGCATAATTAATAATTGTCCTCTATCCATGACAAACAGAGGTCAATGGATCAGCACAGCAAAGATTAACCCTAATCAGAGTGTGCCTGCTTTGATACCACTTGATAGGCCAAAAATGAATTGACCCTTTGTGATGAATTAATTGATTAACTAGTCAAGTTTAATTAATTAATGGTAGCACAAACAAATCACCAATTAAATTAAGTATGCTGTAGAAAATAAATTGACATAGTGATTTGTTTATGAATAGGGAAAACCAACACGGCAAAAACCCCACCGGGTGATTTTAAGGTCACCACTCCCGAGAATCCATTATTATCACAACAAGCGGTTACAAGTAAAGGAATCCTAGTACCTTATACCAACCTACAATTGAACCCTTACCCCAATACCCAATTGGACTTGTTCTTTAGTGACAATCTCTCTTTATAATGCACAACTCTTAGTACATGACTAACCAATTGCACGGATCCCAGTACGTGACTTCAATCACCAACTAGAGAAGGTTGTTGGCAGCAAAGTTCTTCAATTCATCCACACAATGAAGATCCAAAAAATGCTTGGTTACAAAACCCTACGACGCACAAACTCGGCAACTTCTTCACAAGAATGATGAATTAGGGCAAATTTTGTCTCCGGTCACAATTCGCTTGAACAAACTTTGCTCAACACTTGTTCAACTTATGTCCACTTTGATAGCCATTAAAATAATCCTTTTATATGTCTAGGGTTGTGAGAAAAGAAAACCCAAATACATAATCACGGATTAGAGTTAAAACAGAACTAGAAAACTATTTTTCTTAAACCTCGACAGATAGCCATCTGTCAAGCAGCTGTCGAGCCACAGGGCTGGAACAGCTCTTCAAGCTCGACAGATACTAGCTGTCAAGTTAGCTATCAAGCTTTAATGAACTTGCACTTTTTAGCTTGAATCTTGAACAGACTTGTATGTCTTCAACACTTGATCTTGAAACACAGTTTCTTAAAGTATTAAACACATCCTAGATCTACCCAAATACAAGTAAAGTGCATTTTGTCAAAAGATTAGCCAATTACATAAAATAGTAACATATGTTCCTAACAAGTGAATCCCATATGCCCTAACAGTTAACTTGATAGGAGTTGGGGACAAAGATAAGCAAAGGCGCAAAAGAGGTGAGTGAAAAGGGTTGAATCTATGTTGGACAATGGGTATCCACTGACAGATAACCAGTAGGAAGCTTTGACGACATTCTTATTCCCAGCTGAGAAGCGAAGTTGGAAAAGGAACAGGAGGGTGGAACTTGGAAGAGAATAAAGCAAGTCTTTGCAAAGCCATTAAGGGAATTTGGGAGTTGTTTTCCTTTCTATGATTATGGTAATGGAGCAGATATATATTGGCAAATAGCATGGTTTCTCTTTCAATATACTATGTATTTTTTGAAAATAAATTTAATTCTTTCTTGGATGGAATATTGTATTTGCAACTTGCATATAGGATATATTGGGTTTTAAAGTCAAAAGTAGTTTCAATTTTGAGGTTGTTGAGAAACGAATAATCTTTTGGTAAAATCCTTGGAAAACCCGAACAGTACAACCACAAGTAATCAACAAGACAACTTCTTTTTTTAGGACAAAATTGCTAAATGCCCTTTTCTCCCAAACTAAGCAGCGTTTTGCCCCCTTTCCCAAACTAATTAAGGAAATGCCCCTCTTTTGAAAATCGATTTTCTCAAAATCGAGTTAGGCCCTATAGCGGCGTTTTTAAGGAGCCTATAGTGACGTTTTCAGGACCTATAGTGACGTTTTGTAACTCGATTTATAAGAAATCGAGTTATAGGTAAAAAAAATTAAAAAAATTGCCTATAACTCGATTTCTTATAAATCGAGTTACAAAACGTCACTATAGGTCCTGAAAACGTCACTATAGGTCCTTAAAAACGCCGCTATAGGGCTCCAGAAATTTTTTTTTTATAACTCGATTTTGAGAAAATCGAGTTTCAAAAGAGGGGCATTTCCTAATTAGTTTGAGAAAGCGGGCAAAACACTGCTTAGTTTGCCCAAAAGGGGCATTTTGCAATTTTGTCCTCATTTTTTAAATAAACAAAAAATATATTTTTGAAAAGAATAATGAATATGTCGGCCTATCACTGTGATGCACTTATATATAGATATAGATAGTTGTTAGATCAGATTCATTTAACGCTATGTAATCCTTATATTTTATAGTAAATTATTTTTTTTTTAAATGTAGACATTCTCATATCAATAATGAACATTGATGTAAAATTGTGAAGTTAAACAAATGTAAGAAGATATATTTCTTACATATTTTTACTAAAAATAAAAGTAAAAATAAAAAAAGAAACAAGTTCAAACAATTCTATCGAATATATTATTAAGCTATACTCTTGTTACGGGTCTCATAATTAATCACCAAATTAAATCCACAAGACCAATAAATTCAAATACAAAGCTTAAGAAATTGTGGGAGGACAGGAAACCGAGGACAAGAAATCGAGGACAAGAGCATGCAAACCAAGGACAAGAATAAACTAGAAGAGGTCAAGACAAAAGGGGCACACCTTGGAAGGTTTTGTTAAGGAAGCCTCGAAGCAAACATGATAACACAATCACAAAATCGGAGAATATCAGTGTGGTCGAGGAACTCGAGGATATGGGTACATTCCTGGAAGGGCCAAGGTCTGGCCATGAAGACCACCAGACATGTGTCCGAGGAAAGGAAGGAATGTTTGTCATTGAGTGGGTGAAGGAAGGATACAGATAAGGCATCCATCACCTCCACATTCAATACTCTGCACCCACTTAGCTGGCCGCATTAATGGTGGAATGACCTTTGAATGGTGTCATCATAGCTCACAATCTAACAGAGAAACCTTCTAGTAAGACCCTGATGGGACAAGTATCTTGAAAAAAAAAAAAAAACCCTTGGCCACCCAAGTGGAAGGCCAGGATGCAATTTGAATGATTATATAAAGGAAAGGGATCCCTACAAGAAAGGGGATCAAGAAAAAAAGCAAAAGAGAGAGAGAGAGAGAGAGCATTGTAGTTCAAGAACAAGTATTAACCTACACCTTGGCCTAAAACCGAGAAGCATTGTTGTATTAATCCCAGACATAAGTTGTTTTATTTTGCCAGGCTTATATATATCAAACATACATTCCAACATCACTTCATAGAGTTGTTAAAAAAGGGTGTCGAGGGGAAAATTTTTATGTTCCCAAATAGAGTATGGGGTAGCCAAGCCGAAACTCGACAATGGGCCCTTGAAATAGAGCCCAAAGGCTTTTGGTGTTGTGGAAGTCCGCCTAAGCAAGAGATAGAGGCTGCACCCTACCAAGAAGACAACAATAAAGCCCAATAAACACGTTACTATTGTTAGTTTGTTATATTATTAGTCTTTTTTACAGCGTCATAATTCAAATCAGTCCTCCAGCGGTAAATGTGAAATTACACTTAAAAGTCCAAAAGTTAATGATTAAATAAATTTATGAAGGTATTCAGTCCTAGGGTTCTTGTGTGTCTCGGTTAGGGGAATTTATAATACTTTCAGCCATCATTACATCAATGTGAGGGAAAAATTCAATTGTTACAAATACATTATATCCTTCATCATAATAATAATAAACAAGGATTAAAGGCTCCATTGTTACAAATAAAAGAGGAAAAAAAAAAGGATGGAATGAAGGGAGAGAAAGATCCCCAGCTCAGTGCAGCAAATATTAAACTAAGATTTTAATGAATGTGTGTTCATAAGGCATGAATGAGACAATATGGGTTGTTTTGAGCGAGTGGGATGAGATTAACTCTAAGGTTAAGGCTTTTTGTGAGTAGTGGGTTGTTTATGAGTAGTGGGAGGTATTTATGAATTGTGATTGTGTAAAAGAGAGGAAAGAATGTCTGAGGTTAGATGAATGTGGGCTGAAAGGGATGAGTAGTGAGCTTAAAGAGAGCTAAACTACTAGCAAAATAGCAAATAGACCAGGTGTTTCAGAGGGAGTAGCTGTTGGTTTGTGGGCTGAGATGCTTATGCTTTTATAATTGAGTTTTTAGAGAAACATTAATTAACAAGAATCCAAAAAATGTAGCCCTGATTCAGGGAAGCCAGACAGCTGAGTTAATAACCTGGATTTGGCCTAAAAATGGGAGATTTTCTTTTGGGGTTGTTTTGCTTCTTTGGGCAATGTCATACGTGGGTAGTATTTGGGGTAATCTTGCGTTAAATGCTAAGACTACTGAGATTGTGTTCAGCCAATGGGATTAAGGCAAGTATTAAGGAAGAATCCTAGTGCTGCAACTGAGATTTGGACCCTAGGAAGTAGGATTCCACACCCCAAGCCAGGTGTTAAAGTTTAAGCCCACTTCAGAGGATTCTGCTGGAGATCCCTTTTATGCCCTCCAAACCACATGTTCCCAATTTTTCCCCTTTTAGGATTTATGGGCTTGGCATATGAATCATGTCTTGAACGTTTTTAACATTTATAGTATCGATTTGTTGAAATTTGGATATTTTAGTTTCAGCTCCCTTTCCGTTAGAGGTGCAGTCTTGAGGAAGATGATGGATCCCCATCATCCTTTAGACTTCAGCTGATATGGCAACCTTTAGGCACTGTTCACGTCAGGTAAAGGGTGGCAGAAAAACTGATGGGACAACTCCTAATTCATCCTCAAAAGTTTGGTTCTCTTGTAGGGGTCTCTAGTTGCTTCTTTTGTTATGGATGAACAAGGGCTAGTTGCCCACTTTCAAGCCTCTTGCTAGGACCTTTTTTGGGTTGGAATTTTGCTCCATTTCAACACCTTTGGTTAGGCCACATGGCCCTTTCTTTGCTTGGGCTTGTTCCTTACTCCATGAGATTTTTAGGCCTACAAAATGGGCATTAAAGACATACTTTGCCATGGGTTTTTTACTCCTCATGGGCTTTAGTTGTTAGTAGAAATAAAATGAATCCATAAGCTTTAATAAATATTTATGATAAATTTTGGGTATTAATTTCTATGGGCTTTAAATAATAACTTGTATAGTTTCTCCTAATTTTTGCTATGGATTTCTTTGTAAATGATATTTTCTTTGAGGCTTTTTAAATAATGACCTCCAATATTTTTCTTGAGAATAATATTTACCATGGGTTTTAAATATGGTAACGACCACTATAATGGAATAATGTGATGTTCTCATGAATAATTACCATGAGTTCTGGTAATAAATATTATGAATGTTGTGATGTAAGATAGATAGTGAACATGAGTTTATAATATAAAATAAACAAATGTCATGGGTCTAATAATCATGTCTTTCCATTGGCTTTTATAAGATGATCGCCATGGGTTTTGAGAGTAGATAATTCATAAATTCCATGAGTTTTGTAATAGTATAGTAATAGGTTTTAGGGTCTAAAGTATTGTTCATTATTGGACTTTTAAGTAAAATAATTATAATATAATATTTTGCCAAGTATTGATAACTTTGGGCTTTCAATAAATAGTGCCAAGTAATTAGCTTGGGTTTTTAATAGTGCCAACGTAAGTTGGGCTTTTGATATTACCAATAAGAATTGGGATTTGATGTTGCCAATGAGAATTGGGCTTTGGTATTGCCAATGTGAATTGGGTTTTGGATAAATAAATTGCCATGGGTTTAAACCATGGGCTTTGATTATGGATTTGAATTCCATTGATAAAATTGTTTTGCCGTGGATTTGAATCATGGGCTTTTCAAATATTGTCAAGTATAAGTATTCTTGGGCTTTAAATAGAATAGGATTATTGGGTTCATAGGGCTGATTTTGGGCTTAGCTAGATGATGATAATAAAATTAGATAAAATATAAGTTTTTGGGTTTTTTGTGATAATTTATATCATAACCCAATTTAAGCAATGAGATATGAAACATTTGTTATTAACATGATAATAGACAAAAAATATTTGAGAAACCCAATAACTTATTAGTGGTATTTGAAAATAAATAGGTGGTACTCAAATAAAATTAGGTGTAAAAAAAAGTACCCTAACAAAGGGTAAACAAAGTTGATTGACATCTCATCTCTATAAATTAATTGTATGAGATTGAAATCTTACTTATCCAATTTTGGCCCGCCACAGAAACATTGGTTGAAACCCTAACTTTTTTTTCTTTTATCATTATTTCTTTTTTGCTTCAAATTGAAAATTATCATTATAGCAAACTATTTAAGAATCTAGAAACTAGCACAAAAATATTAGAAAATGATACATTCATAAGTTTTAACCTGTTTAATTTGGAGAGAGTCCAATTGTAATCAAGGTCAATCTGCCACGAAAAGTAACCAAGCAACCCCTTTCCCTTAGCATATGTGACCTTTGTATAAATACTTTGGACATCATCATAACCAATACAAGTTGTCCCATTGTAGCAATAATCTGATACAAGCATGGAATTAAACGCTATTGTGGTACTGTTTTGCGCTATGAATTGAACCAATTTCTTTGTGACCACCCTAAATTCTTTTTAAGTCCAACATAATTAAATTTTGGACAAAATTTGGTAACAAACTTGGTTGTAGACTAAGGCTACAACTCTATTTAATATTTATTTTATTGAATGTGAATTTTAACAAATCCACAATTTAATTTAATTTTCTTTTTAAATCCTTCATACTTGCAAAATTTCAAGAAGATAAAAGATTAATAGCTATGTCATTAATCAAATATTTAAATTTCGAGTTTTTGTAGTCTAAAATTATACATAAAAAATAATTTTATGGATCGAATGGTAAATAACATCCGATTGGCATGAAATTTTGAAGTGTTTTAAGAACATAGAGAACATGCAATTCATCGATTAGATTTTCAAAATATATAACAATGTTAATTCATTTAGTGAGAGTGACTACAACTAAGTTTGTAGCCAATTTTTGTTCTTAAACTTTGGCCCCCTTAACAATATATTAGGTCCTTACAAATAAAAGAAAAAAATCCAAGAAAAACTTTATTTAACTAAACTTTTGAAAAGATGTAGCTTGCATTAATGATAATGGGATTATCATGTAACGATTTTAAAATAAAAAAATTTGTAGAAGAAAATTGTAAGATTTTATGTGTTTGTGTGTGTGTGTGTGTGTGTGTGTGTGTGTGTTTTGTCAATGTATAAAATTCTCTTTTTATTAGATTTTGTATAATTTAAGTTTCTTGATAATCACCCTCAGAAAAAAGTCCTAGAGCCACCACTACCGATAAGTCATGGCCCATGGGGTGGTGGCTTGGTCATGGTGGCGTGGGTCTTGGTAGCGTGGGTTTGATGGGGTTGGCGTGGGTTTGATGTGCGTGGGTTGTGGGATGTGTGGGTTTGGCATGGTTCAGAATTTTGGTTGTGGGTTGTTGTGGTTTGGTGGTGGTGGATATGTGGGTCTTGGCTGTGATGTTGGTTGAGTGGGTCGGAATGTAATTGTGTGAGTTTGATGTTGGCTGTGTGGGTTGGAATGTGGCTGTGCAGGTCGGAATGTGGCTGTGTAAGTTTTATTTTTTCAATTATTTCGATTTTTTATTCGTATCCCAAATTGGGTGTAACAAAATGACTGAATCCTTCTCCTGTCTATTCAGGCTTGGTTACGTGAGTTCAATTGTATGTTAACCATTCAGCTTAATCCAAAGCTCAATATCTAATGCTTGAATTGATAGGCTTTCTGCCATCGTTTGCTTCTTTTGACCCAAAGCACAATACATTCAGCTTGATCCAAAGAAGCTTTATTGCAATAAAAGTTCTCTAATGATCTGTGTATTAATTAATCGTCGAAGTGTGGAACTAGTCCTAACTCTCCTAAGCAGAGCCATATGCAATGGCAGATTCTCACTCCAATAAGAAATCATTGCAATTTTCAATATCACATTTCTGTCAACACCAATCAAGAAGAAACTTTCAAAATTGATAAATTTAGGTGGTGCTAGAATACTTGCAGGCAAAATCATTCCTCACAGAGGTTATGAATCACTTCAAGTTGCCATTTGTAACGAAATCCTGCACCCAGTGACCCAAATGAAGTTTAAAACTAGTAAACTAGTCTTAAAGTTCAATATACTTCTGTCAAGACTCATTCTGCACTGAGTTTAAATATGTAAATCAGTGAAAGAGCATTCATCAAAAATAAAATCCCACACATTTTAGTTAATAACAAATAATATTGCTATAGAGGGAATGCACATGCTAAAAGTTTCTCAGGTGAGCATCAATTCTCATTCACACACTCAGATGCAAGTACTCAAAAGATGTAACAGATCATTGACTAAGAAAAATATTTCGATATGAAAGATAATGTATTAGACGATCTAATGCTATTAAGCTTCCAGTAGATGTATTGATTTCAAGTGGTGGTAATTTGAGTATCCAATTTTTATAAGTCAGCACAATACAAACTCATTTGTTTAGTACGGGGAAGAGGTTAAGCCCAGACTCATAAACCTAAGAACTATTGTTTTACTCCCTATAATATTATATTACAGAAGACCTTTCTCAGACTGTCAACTGAACTCTGATTGTAAAGAAAATCTAAATCATTGTTCCCCTCAGAAGAGAAATTTCTGCGTGGGCCTCCACCACTGTTGCACCTAGTCCTTCTTACCATATGTCCATTTAATGGCGAGAGTTGATGCAGATTGACCACCACCAGCAGCAGAATTAGACTTCTTTGTGGACAAATAATACTGCACTCTTGTGAAACAAACAGTCAAAAATAGCAGCTAAAGTTAATGTTTCGAGGATGCATGCACCTCCACCCTTATTAAGGGACTTAACACCCTCATTCCTGATAATTTCTGCAAATGCATGTATTGAACTCTGATACTTAACAACTTCTCCAGAGGTCATCATCATCCTCCTCCTTTGTACAGTGTCCAATGGGTAAGTTGCCATCTTTTGACAAACTGCAACTCCCATTGCCATTACTGGTGATGCCAATAAGTCTTCCTGCAAAAACAGCAAGTGTAATTCAACATAATTCTGTATCATGAATGGATTGCTATTTCACACTTATCAGCAATAGCAAAACCTTTAAAAAAAATCTCTGAATTACATGAAATGAAGATGCCACTTAGACAATTAAAATTAAAAATATTGGGAAAGCCAAATGTAACCAAAAACAAAAGAGAGAGCGAAAGGAATTTGTCAAGAAACACTTGGAAAAAATAAATCAAGGGTGACCTTGTTTGTAAAAAAGCAATGCATGCTGGTATAGGGGTTATAAATGTCATCAAGGAAATAACCCCAATGACACTAAATTCTCATGTTTGCACTGACCTGCGACCGGAGCCTGAGTAACATAAAGGTAACGTGTATGCCAAAGTAGACCCCATTACTTAATAAGTTTTTACAACATGAGATAGCAAATCCACGGTACAGTCCAGCAATGCCATCTGATCTTATAGTTTTTTTGTAGACATCAATCAAACCTTTGAATTGACTTTCTTCAATCTTATTGCTTGTCTTGATATCATTGGCTAGGCGAGTCTGGGCATAATCCAGGGGATAAACAACAAAATGAGTTGCTAAATTAGCAAAATTTCCTACTGCCAAGCTTCCGAGTAACCATTTCCAGGAAAGGAACTGGTAACATTAAATCTCTCCCACCCTCTCTCTCTCTCTCATGGATTTCGTTAAGAGTTTTTTCCAGAAAGATATACTTTATTGAAGTACATGCGTTTTGCAACACATTTTTGAACTTCTATTTCTTCTCTGATCCCTTTCTGATTCAAAATGCCATCCGTGTTTTCTATCTCTGTCTTCTTTCCTTGTTTTAGTAAATTCGATTCAATGAAGGTGCATTGTCTTGGGGCTGAAAAAAAAAAGAAAAAAAGAAAAGTTGTTCATCAAGTTGGTGCAATTTCATGGCTTTCTGTCTTCCTGTATATTTGTGTGAATTAACTTCACATTAATTTTACCTCTTCATGCATTTATTTCTCTAACCATTTCTCTCTCTCTCTCTCTCTCTCTCTCTCTCTCTCTATAGAGTCTCTATGAGTATTATGGTTTTTTATTTTTAATTTAAACCTTGTTAAATAATAATCTCCTGCTTTTTCCCGGGAACCAAACGTGCTCCCTTGGTATCATGACTCTTTAAGCGTGTCACAAACCTTGGGTACCTCCAAAAGCTTCAATGACCAAAAACCTCCATGATTTTGGTTTATGGGGGGTTTCCTTCAATTATAGTATTTATTATTTTATTTCACTTACACTAGGCTTTTTAGGCGGTTTACATTTCAACCGAGACTTATTATCACTGCTATTATTATTATCTTATTCATATTTTATTTTTTCTACTCCTATCTCATTTAGAGCATTCTTATCAAGGTTTGCAAAAAATTAAACATTTACTATCTCAAAACCCAATTTTATAACATATAACACCCCACTTTTCAATACAACCTACATCAAAACTTCTAGTTTTTTTATCATTTCATTTAAATAATGTTTCTTTATTATTTTTCAATAATTTTTTTTATTTTTCCTCTCTCTCCTCTGTCTCTCTCTTTCTCACAGCACCGCCAGCACCACACTACCAACCACCCACCAACCAAAAACCGACCACCCATACCACAACCACCACTAACAAAAAAAGAAAAAAAAAATCACAGCAGAAACCTCCACATCCACGTCCACATCCACCCACAACCACCAAATCCACTCACCACCACCATCCACAGTAAGAAAAAAAAAAAAACCTCTACCATCGCCGCCACTAGCCAACCCACTAGTAGTGAAAGCTTCTCCTCTCTCTCAAGATCGGCTTGTAGGCTTCAAATTGGCGTGGGATTTAGATTCCCGTGCGCCAGTGGTGGTCATGGCTCACCGTGGGTGGGGTTCAGATCGCAGTGGGTGGCCGTGGGTGGGTTCAGATCACCGTGGATTGCCTTGGGTGGCTTCAGATCGCATATGTGGCTGTGGGTTGGTTCAGATCGCGAGTGGTCATGGGGCCGTTGCTCACCGTAGGCCGTCACGGTGATGGTCGGTGGCTAATTTTGGGTCAGTCACAAATCAACCATGGTTTTGAGATTTGGACGGTCATTGACTGTCAACCATGGGTTTGGAGAGAGAGAGAGAGAGAGAGAGAGAGAGAGAGAGAGAGAAATGGTGAGACGGGAGAGAGAGAGAGTAGAGAAATGAGAAAAAAAAATAAAGTGAGCCCACTTGAATAAAAAAACAATATAAATTTTACAATTGGTGAACAGTGCGGCCTTAAATATGAGACCGCACTATTCACCAATGCCAAAAATTATAGCATTTAAAATTCTTGATGGAGCAAACTTTTGGGTCAAAAATTCTAAAAAAACATCTTTTGGTATGTAGAACCCTTGATGAGAATGCTCTTAATACTAAATTAATGTTTGTTTTAATGATGGTTTTTGTGACATGTGTTAATGGGTCTGGTTTTCGATGTGTTTTGCAGGTGGAGAGAAGGATTGATTTGGTCCATGAAGGTGGGAGCATGGGATGAGTGATTCTGGTGCCACGCCATTGGCTGGCGAGTTGTGGCCAATGGCGTGGCACCAGAGTCTTTCACGTGGGATTGACGGGTCTTGTTTCTCAGACAGTTCATGATGGTGGCACATGTTCTAGGGTTCATGATTGCAGTGTCAGTACACTTGGACTTAAAGTTAGAAAGATTGAGATGGAAACGTATGAGAAGTTGAACTTTTGGACACCTGTTTTATTTAATTGAAAAAATAATAATGTTTATTACATTCTTTGTTTTTGTATTTATGTTATTTTTTTAGTATAATAATATTTTAATGTTTCAATAATTTCTATGGCGTCTCAAAAATAATTGTTGCTGTGGGTTTGGTTTATGGTTCCTCTTTCACAAACACAAGGGACCTATGCGTTCTCTTCTAATATTTAATTCAATTTCCTTCTTATTTTGGCAACCAAAAAAAAAAAAAAAAAAATTTAATCTCTAATTTTTTTTTATTAAGGTGTGGAGAGCTCAATAATCTTTCAAGAAAAGACCAATATTATCAAGCTTCCACATCGCAAGCTTCTTGGTATGATTCGAATTCCTTAATTAATTTAGTTTTTATTTTTTATTTTATTGTAGTGGGGTCTAAAGATTTTTAGGTTTTTTAAAAAGGTCTAGTTAATATGTATCCTAAGAGAATAATTCAGTAATTTTGTTTTGCCTCTCCACAAGACAGCAATGACTTTTACGGAAACAAGAGAAAAGTATCTGACAAATTATATTTTTCTGAGAAGACTAAACTACCCTTCACTCATTTCTCCTCCTCCTCCTCCTCCAAAGTTGAAACACAAGTTACACAACTCAAACAAATTAACCGAAACCAACACTCAACCACCAAACAAACTCTTAAAAAAATTCTATTTAAAAAAAAATACTCTTACAAAAATTACAACTCATACAAATTTCAGATGTTACTAGAACAAACCCAGAACATATAATCAAAAAAAAAAAAATTATGACTTAAATATTTTTTAAAAAGAAATCGATATGGGTTTAAATAGTTGTGAATCTCGGCGCCGGAACTGTTCAAAGCTGAACAACTATTTGTTGCCGACGATAGGAGGGGCCTTGAAATAGGTGCGTCGGCCAGGCGTGGTTCATGAATGGGTGTTCCTTGAAGCCATTCCCATTTCGAGCTTGAGTTCTCTTTGATTTCAGTGGTCTCTGTCTGTTGAAGGAATGAAAGAAAGAAAGAAAAAATACAGAGAAAGAGATGGGATCTGAGAGAAAATGAAGGAAAGAAAGAAAAAAAAGAAAGAAAGAGAAGAAACAGTAACTATTGAAGACCAAGACTTGCCTCCCTTATAGTGGTGTGGCAGTTGAAAGGGAGACAAGAGCCACATGTTGTCCTCATGTGGATACGTGATAAACAAAGAGACACACAACATTTTTTTTTTTTTTTTCGTAAAGGCCTACACTACACAGTGAATAACTTTTTGACTATGGATCCTTGGCTCCTTGCTGTAAACAATTATCTAAGTTTAATGATTAAATAATGCTAACTATAATAAAATTTATTGTGAAATTTATTATAAGAATTTGTGAAAAACTAAATTTATTGTGAAATTTATTATAAGTATCTTCTTCTTTTTTTGAAGCAAAATTTATTATAAGTATCAATTGTGTCTATTATTCACGTTATTTTTATTCTATCACGTGACATTATTTTATTGGACAAACTAAACACGTGTAACATTATTTTGTGACACTTAGTGGAAAAGTATAAATGAAAAGGCTACTGATGTAAACAATATACATCTTCAAGAGGTAAAATCAAATTCTACAATAAAAGAAAGCAACGATAAATAATGACTTACTTGTTCAATAAATTGCATCAAGTTTATGTGGAAACTAACAAACTGTTTGATAAAGAGTCCAAATCTTTTGTCCTACTTTTTCTGCTCCACTCTATACTCCACCAATAAATACTTGCCACATGTTCACCTAATTAATTAAATACTATCATTATTGACTTATTAATACTACAGTTCAATAATGATAGTATTTAATTAATTAGGTGAACACGTGGCAAGTATTTATTAGTGGAGTATAGAGTGGAGTAGAAAAAGTGAGACAGAAGATTTGGACTCTTTGATAAATGCATTTATACTTTTGGATCTTTCGGTTGTTGTCATTCCCCAAAAAAAAAGCCACGAAGGTAACATGGTACCCAAAAATGCTTGATTTGATATAAACCACTTACATGCTTGTTAGTAAGCATGTCATATTTTGCCATTACTTGAGACCACTGATGCTCAAATTCTTCACATGAGTCTAACTTATATAACTTGTAGAAATCCGTGCACTAATTTGAATATTGACTATGAAGAATTGCTGTAAACCAACCACTAAATTTAGCAATAATGTGCCATATACAAAAAGCATGTTTTGTGGATGGCAATTCTTTTGATATTGCCTCTGTAATCCATAGATCTTGGTCTGTTAAAATTGCCTTAGGTGACTTCTTCATTAAATTTGCAAAAGTCTATAAATCAAATACAAAGTTATTAGCACATGAAAAAATATAGTAGGATATATACTATTAAACTACTAATTAATCAGATAAAATCGAAAAATAATTGCACAACCTTACAAGATAATTAAATAATTTACATATCTTCATTAACCATTAAAATGCACTAGTTGTTTCATTTTGAAGAAGTGCACAACCAAAGAGAGTTGTCTTTCCATGATTATTGATACCAACAAAAATACCAAAAGGCATGTCATATGCATTTACTTTGTAAGTAGTATCAAAAACAACCACATCTCCATATTTTTGGTACCAATCAAAACAAGGAGAAGGCGCCTAAAAAATATGCTCCAACCTACTCTCTTCATCAGTTGTATATGCATATTGAAATTTAGAGTTCTTTTCCTTAGCAACTTTGCACAATTGTAAGAGACCCATAGCATCATTCATTGCATGCATCCTTCTCATTTTCACATAAAGGTTTTGGATATCTCTTTTAAAAAATGGAAGATCTCCATGCTTCACACCTTTCTCAAGCTCCATAACACATATTATTTGCCTAACTGAAAGTCCACCCTTTTTCAATAAGAGAATGCGATCTTTATCTTCTTTAGTGATAACTCGATTGGCCAGAAGAAATCTCACTTCCGAAGGGGACAACAATTCATGATTGTGATCTATAACAAACTTAGTGACATGTCATTCTCGTGGAAAAATGTCAAATGACTTTCGCAATGTGATTCTTAGATGAGCTTTGCATCCACATCTTGTAGATATCCTATTTTGTTGCTCCTTAGATGAATCCACTCTTTTTAATTGTTGTCTACCTTATCGGTGACAAAAGAAATCACGTCTTACATTTTCTCCATTTTTTGTGACAAGACGACCTTTTCGAATTGTAAAACCATATCGATTTGCTTAATTTTTTTATAGAAAATGAAAGTCTCTTCTTCACTAAGAAAACATTGACCAACAAAAGGTTCAAACTCATTTTCTATTGAATTAATATCTTCATTTTCTTTAATAACTCCTATTTCTTCCATTGGATATTCATTCCAAACCACAAACTCGTCCCCACAAATGTCATTATTTTCTCCATCATTCGGAAGCTCATTTAAGTCAACACAATTCCTTGAAACACTTTGATAAATCTCACTTGCAATTACAATATCATTCATTTGTTCTATGTTGTAACAGGGGGGGGGAATAAACATCATATTCAATTATAAATGAAATATAAACTATAAATAAAATAAAATAGAATAAAATAGTATACCTTCTTGAGGTAATTCATTTAAGTCAAAAAAACTCATTGGAACTAATTGATGAATCTCACTTGCAACAAAATTCTCATCCATTGATTCTACAATAATTTAACAAAAATGATAAATAAATATTAACATCATATTTCAATATATTTGAAAAATAAATTAAGAACAAAAGAAATATATGTACCTTATTTATAATTTCTTGAACACTATATTCTTGTAGACATTCTTTAATCATTCATTGAACTCTTCTCAACAAAATTCTCATCCATTGAGTCTACAATAATTTAACAAAAATGATAAATAAATATTAACATCATATTTCAATATATTTGAAAAATAAATTAAGAACAAAAGAAATATATGTACCTTATTTATAATTTCTTGAGTTCAGTGTATTCTTCTGAGCTCTCTTGCACTATAGAATTGATTGTCCCTTTCATCTGAAGGTGCTGTTAGGTTCATAGGAATACCACATGTATTTCTAGGCTTGTGGGTTTTTCTTCAGGGGTTTGGGAAATAGAATTCAAGGTAGTGATTTGGACTCTTGGACAATCTCAATGGAGGACCTTACACAATCTTGGAAACGTCTTTCCCCATCTAAAAGAGACAGGCCAGGTTGCTGCCTCACGACAGAGGAGAGCATTAAATCTTCATCCATTGCAGCAAACTTCCTTACTAAAAGAGCTCTCAACGTTGAAGCGATTGCTAGAACTTTTACACCTCTGTGGCGGGCAAGGATGGGTTTCAAAATTCAAAATATTGGAGATCATAATATTCTTTTTTCTTTTGATGACAAGGAGTATGTAGACAGAATCCTGGGCAGCGAACCATGGAGTTTTGACAAGCACTTGGTTGTTATGTAGCGCTATGATAATGACAAACCACTCCAAGATATCAAGTATGATAGGACTACCTTTTGGGTACAAGTCCACGTTCTCCCAATGAGGTATATGACCATCGAGGCGGCGGAAAAAATTTGCGACGTAGAGGGCAAAGTTATCAAACAATCTAATTCATAGGTTTATGATGGGGGCAACTTTATTCGTGTGAAGGTCTCAGTTGACATTACATTACCTTTATGCCGAGGTCGCCTTATCTCCCTCAACAATGATAAGCAGTTGTCTTGTGGGTCTCATTCAAATATGAAAGACTGCCAAACATTTGTTATTGGTGTGGCCGTCTTACTCATGATGATCGAGACTACAACATTTGGATTGAAAGGGAAGGAACTCTAAGGAATGATCAGAAGGAATTTGGATCTAGCCTACGTGCGCCTCCATTTGTGGTTTCGAAAAAGAAAACAATTACGATGCCGGGATACTTTTCTACGAGGAAGATGAACAATAAGGCCGGACATGCTTCTCAACCAATGGAGGAGCCACTGACTCAGCAGAACCAAACCAAGAAGTGTTCCGAGCCGATGCATGAGCCAATCGGAGTAGAACGTTACAGGGAAGGGATACACAGTTATTGAGTAACGGTCAGAATGAAATGAATCCCATTAAACATGCACGTCCGGAATTTTTGCTGCCATTAACTCCCACAATTAATGGGATATTAAGCTGTCCTAAGGATATTGATACAATATTAAATGCGGGGAATGATGAGCCATAAAAGTCAGATGAGTCAGAAAAGGGTTCGGATACATTAGGGGTCTCAAAGCCACATGACAATCCTAATGCTTCAAGTCCAGGTCAGCTAAATGACTTAACATCTCACGTAACTGATAAGGTTTCACAAAACATTGGATAGGGGCGTGTTCTCCCCTCTTGGACTCGTAGAAATAGGCCAACCACACTTACACTTAGTGAAATCCCACCCACTCAATTCACCATAGGAAGAAAAAGACAACCTTTGGCTTCAAATGACTTTTCAAAATTGCCTTCCAAGTGGGTTCAGGCTTCTCACAAAGTTAATGGAGTTTCTTTTATATTGGCAGAGGCTGATCATCAGCCCTGCCAGAAGCAATGAGTTGCTTAGTATGGAACTGTCATGGGCTTGGGAACCTGCGTACAGGTAAAGAGCTTGTGGAAATTACAAGGGCAAAAGATCCCTCTATGGTGTTTTTGGCCGAGACACTTGCAGATGATGCGAGGCTGGAAACTGTACAAAGAAGTATTGAGCATGATCATCGATGGGTGGTCCCAAGGGAAGGTCGAGGTGGTGGATTGGCTTTATTTTGGAAGTCTTCAATAAATCTGACAGTAATAGGGTCTTCGAAGTATTACATTGATGCAATCATTGATAAGGATTCAAAAGATGAATGGTTATTTACAGGTTTTAATGGTGAACGAGAGACATCAAGAAGAGGTGAAGCATGGGAACAACTCAGGTACCTCAACTCTCAAGCTAATATTCCATGGTTGTGCGTTGGGGACTTTAATGAGATCACTAGACAAGATGAGAAGGTGGGTGGTGGAATAAGGCCTTACAATCAAATGCAGCTTTTCAGGGAAGTAATAAATGAATGTGGATTTATGATTTGGGGTATGTAGGTCCTAAATTCACTTGGGATAGGCATTTCGAAAACGGTAACTCAATTTGGGAGAGATTAGATAGAGGCCTAGCCACAAATAGTTGGTTTTAAAAATTTCTTCGCACGAGGTTTTACCACTTACAGTGTGACTCTTCTAATCACATCCCTCTCCACATTATTTTTTCTGGTTTGGACCCTCCCAAAAGAAAGAAGTTGTTTCAGTTTAAGGAAATGTGGTTGTCCAATCCTGGTTGTAGTGAGATTGTTGAAGCCATGTGGCATAGCAGTGGTGTTACTGATTCAGATGAAGGAATTTTACAAAGAATTGAGAAGTGTGGTAGGGATTTGAGTTGGTGGAGTAGAAATATCTTTGGGAATGTAAGAAGGGAGCTGGAGAAATTGAGGAATTTACTCCTCAAGGCCGAGAATGAAGCTGTCCTAAGTGGTGATAATACTCGGGTTAGACAACTAAAGAAGGATATTAAAGTTGTTAGGTTCTAAAGACTTAGGATTTGATGTATTTAGAACTCTAATATGTAATGTTGGCAAACCATGATCAAAACAATATGTTTAGTCTTGTTTAGGCTTGCTCAAAGTTGTTTAATTATTGTAAAGTTGGAATCGAGTGGTTGCAGATGTATTAGTGCATTTCGGCTTGGCTCAATCGATCGAAAGTCGGCCAGATTACGTTTTCTGTAGAATTTCCAACTCAGCCCTACCTCATTAAACGTTTAGGGTTTTATGTTTTTGCCCTAGGTATATAAGGCAAAACCCTAGCCACATTTTGTGAGTTGCTTTTGTTGTATTATTGCTCATACTTTTCTGTTTTGTGTAAATCTCTTGTGAGATCTAGAGGAGCTTTCCTTTACACAAAGCTTAAGGTTTTCAAGGTAGAGATAGTATCAACATCTTGATGATCAACTCGATTGCTGCCATTGGAGCTTAAAGAATAACAAGCGTGGGTGCTTGTACTTGATTGGAGAATCCAAGAAAGAAGGAGTCCGTGGATTCGGAGCTTGCACGTGGTCGTGTCAGTAAGTTCTATTGGTTGGTAGCATTAGGAAGTCAAGCGGGGAGCTTGTAAGCCCTTTTGTATGAACTTCGATTCTTTCATAGTGGATTCAGGTTTACCTTGAGAATAGCTGGGTCAAATCCTCCCCAGGTTTTTACCGTGTAGTTTCCTGGGTCATCATATCATTGTGTTCTTTATACTTCCGCTGCTTTATATCTTGATATGATTGTTTTATTGTTTTAACCTAGATTTGCATAATTTGACTAAGTTAATCACTTGGCTAATAAACTAGGTTAATCCAATTGTTGTTTTAAGGGGTCTAAAAACCATCAGAAGTATTGAGGGATAGGGAGGCGACTATGTGGGCACAAAGGTTGAGATTATTATGGGCAAGGCAAGGGGACAGAAATACAAAATATTTCCATAGTTGTACCATAAAGAGGTATAGGAAAAATCTGATTGGGGGAGTTAGAGATGATGAGGGGATATGGAGAGTCCACCCGGAGGAGATAGCACTAGTTTTTGTAGATTACTACAAAACACTCTTTTCTTCATCGGGACATATTGAAGTTTCAAGGGTATTGGAGTGTGTTCTAACGATGATTACAGATGAGATGAATTCCTTGCTATGCTGTGCCTTTGAAGCTAGTGAAGTGAATGTGGCTTCCTAACAAATGGCTCCTCTAAAAGCTCTTGGATCGGATGGAATGCCCCCCCTTTTTTATCAACACTTTTGGGGCATGGTGAACCAAGATGTCACTTCCTCCATCTTGGAGTGGCTAAACTTAGGTCAACTATGGTTGAGTGTGGGAAGGTATTGGATATCTTGAATGGCTATGAGGAGGCCTCAGGACAAAAAATAAATAAAAATAAAACTGCACTTTTCTTTAGCAAAGCCACTGATGCCGAATAAAGAACAATATCAAAGAAGCTTGAGGAGTTTTGGAAATTATGCAATATGAGAAATATTTGTGTCTACCTTCCTTTGTCGGGAAAGGAAAAAAAAACTAGCTTCAATTACATTAAGGAGAGGGTGTGGCGAAAATTACAAGGATGGGAAGGGAAGTTACTCTCACAAGCAGATAGGGAAGTGTTGATTAAGTCAGTCATCCAAGCCATTCCAACATACACAATGGGATGTTTCAAAATTCCCTTGGGTCTCTACAATGAGATTGAAGAAAAATCCATTGGACAAAGTGGAAAGATTTGACTAAATCAAAAGTAGTGGATGGTATGGGTTTTCGAGATCTTGCCATGTTCAATGACTCACTATTAGCAAAGCAAGCTTTGCGCCTTTTGCACAACCACAATACTCTCTTCTACAAGGTTTTCAAGGCACGGTTTTTCCCAAACACAATGATCATGGAGGCTAAGGATTCAAGATGGGGCTCTTACGCATGGAGGAGTATACTTATATGAAAGGATGTTATCCAAAGGGGTGCTAGATGAAAGGTTGGCAATGGGAAAAAAAATCAGAATTTGGCAGGATCACTGGTTGCCTGGAAAGCACCCTCCCCTTCTATCTGAATGCCCAATAGCAGATTATGAAAACTCTACAGTGGATATTCTAATAGATCTAGATAGTAGACAGTGGAACAAAGAGCTGGTGGAAGGGTTATTTAACGAGGAAGAAGCATAGTTGATAAAGAAAATCCCACTAAGCAAAAATGCATCAGATGACATCTTGTATTGGCCATACTCAAGCAATGGACTTTACAGCTACAAGTCAGGTTATAAGTTTTTAAAGATGGAGGAAGAACTTAGTGAAACTGCACAGGTGACCACGAACGGAGACACACAGGTTTGGAAGCAAATTTGGGCTATGCGAGTACCACAAAAGGTCAAGACAATGTTGTAGAGGGCTTGTCGTGAAGCAATGCCAAAAAAACAATCACTGTATCATCGCAAAATCGTGGAGGATTCATTATGTGCGAGATGAGCTACTTCAGAAAATTCCCTCCATGCATTGTGGACATGCCCTGAGCTTGACATGGTGTAGGCAGAACCGGAGCTGTGGAGTTTCTGAAGTGGTGTCTAGTTCTTCAACTTCAAAGAACTCCTATCATGGCTGATCGCAAACAGCCAACAGCTAGAGTTATTCGCAGTAACAGCTTGGTCTATATGGAATCAACAAAATCGGGTCCGTCTTAACCAACAAGTAGATGCCATCCATCATATCGCCCATATATCCAGAACTTGGTTAGCTGATTTCCACGCAAGACAGGTCAGTCACGGTGCGCAAGTGAACCATACTCAGCCTACTAGTTGTCGATGGAAGCCTCCACCATCAGGTCTCTTTAAAATTAACTTTGATGGTGCGGTTTGCCAGAGGAACAAAAGGCCAAGCATTGGTGTGGTCATCAAAGACAGTAGGGGTCTAGTAATTGCATCGTGTTCAAAGGCCGTGCATCAGGTGCTTGGCAGTGTTGACATCGAAGCCATGGCTGCGGCGTGGGCTTTATCTGTTGCATTAGATGTGGGGGTGAAACGTGCTGTGCTAGAGGGCAATTCCTTGGTAGTGATAACAGGTTTAAGAGAGGATGAAAGTCTATTGGTACCATGCGGACTACTGTTGGAGGATGCAAAGATTTTGTCTCAACAATTTGATGAGCTGCGTTACTCTCATACAAAGAGGGAAGGCAATGGTTTAGTGCATAGTCTAGCTAGATATGCAGTTAACATTCCAGATTTCCCAGTTTGGATGGAGGATGTTCAATCACAATTTCTTTTTGTATTACAAACTAATTTATCAGGTTTATTTTAATAAAAGTTCGATGTGTTTTCCCTAAAAAAAAAAAAAAAAAAAAGCTTATAGGTTATAATAGCCCATCTCTAGGTGCTGTGCGCATTGTGCCTAGTGGACCTTGGCGCAAATTAGCAACCCATCTCTCAACTTTGTGTGTGCTAGCTAGCTGTAAACTTTGACATGTTCTAATTATCTGTGTTCATGATAGCTTTGTGCCTTGTCATTTATATTTATATGTGTGTGTATATAGACACACACAAAGGTTTAAGACTAAATTAATGCATGGAAAATAAAACTAGCATCTGTTCAATGTTAATTGGTAATTAAATATAAATAATATAAAAAAACACAAAATAATTATTTATTAATACACTGTAGATCAATCAAATATCAAGAAATTTGACATTATTTTAAATTCTGAAAATAATTTATGTTATATACTAAGATTGTTGCAGTAATTTCCATTTCAATGTATATAATCAAATAATCATCTAGAAAATAGTCTTCCTTTGCTGTTTTGAAGCCCAGATTGACAATATTTCAGGATAAAAAAAAAATGCTTGTTCCATAGTTGGAATGGAATTTAGAAGAGTAAGCACAAGTGCAACTACTCTATAAACTAGTTGGTAGGTTGTTAATTTTCTAGTTCATACCAACCATGAATTGTTGGCAAAATTCAATAAAAAATGATGATTAAGTAAAACCCGTATGTGTGTTTCGGATCTACTATCATCTCCATTAAATTTTTTTAAAAAAAAATTCTATAACTATATGATTGTACTTGTACCGTTGTAGAAGGTTTTATAGAGTTATTGCATTTAATTTTAGAACCTTGCGGCAGTCACTATTACAATGAGTGAAGGTTGCATTTGAGCTTGAGCTCATTGGCATACATGTGAGATTTTTCTGATTAACTAATATATGAACATGGTTTTTGTGTTCATTGCAAATGGCAAAGACTCAAAGGAACAAGGCTACTGCTCATCACCTGGGATTGCTCAAGGTAGATATTTTTGGACTCCCATATTAATTTTTTTTTTTTTTTTGTTAAGTAAGAATGATTTATAAACAGAACCCATAATAATTTTTCATCAGAAGACTGAAGATTCATCTTTTTATTATCACTTCTTTCTTATATTAAAATTTTCTGTGTCTTAAACGTGGAAAATGGAATGAGCAATCATCTTTCGTCATTGTCCCATCACTGATACCATTTTTATTATACACTAATCATGACATGCTACCTCAACAATTTTGAAAATTCTTATATTACTTGACTTATTGAAATTGAATAGGGTTGACATTTTATAAGCACTTTAAAATGTTTAGCACTGGATAATGATGTCGCGGAAGCCTGAAGAAAGCACACACGATGCTCTCTTGATGGAACAGAAACTAAACTATTAGTCTCTGGTAGTAAACCTCGAATCCACGAGGGGTTTCCCTGAATCCACAAGGAGATAAAACTGGAATCCACCAGAAGAAAATTTGACAAAAGTCTGTGTTTATTGATAATCAACTATGAAAAACGTTTACAGACTTAGGGGCCTATTTAAGGGCTCCTTAAAACTTGACTGACAAGAAAATATAATCTAAAATAACTCCTAATTGATACCTAACCATAACAGGAATCAAATTTGACCTAAAAAGCATTAAATGCACCTAAAAACAAGGAAATAAATGCCCTAAACCTAAAATAACGAAAATTACAAAAAAATACCAAATATAAAAGATTACAGAAATTAATTAGAATATTTTGTCCTACATCAGACCCCTCCACTTGAAATAAACTCGTCCTCGAGTTCATTCTTGAAATCTGAAATCTTCCGCTCCAAATAAACAAATACTTCGAATGCTTTAATAACTTGATTAGGCTCTGAAACTTGAATTCTTCATAAAATGTAGCATAAAATTTCTTCTCATCTACTTTCAATTTATTTGCAACATCAATCAAAAATGGGTTGATAATGAAATTAAAATTTTCTACTCCAAGAAAATCAACATATTGTGTAGTCGTCTTCAATAAATCAATCGGAACCTGGGGGTTGTGGGTGATGGACTCGTCCTCACCTTTGACCTCAAGTGGATCTTCCACAATATTCTCAATATTTACTATCTCTTGATTTCTGTGATCTTCCACAATCAACTCAATCTTCTTTTCAAGTTTCAATTCAACAACTTGTTGTAAGTCTTGACATTTTTTAACCACTTCAAAAGTTTCTCTAGAAATAGGTTGCTTCTTCTCAACCCTCAAACTCTTTCCTTTACTTGATACATGGACTTGGCTGTGATAATTTTGGTTTTGACCCTTCATGTTGTGAGCATATTGATTTTCATATGAATATACAAATTTATAATCAACACTTGTATAATCTAGTATATCATAATAGTCATTAGGAAACCATAAATCAATTAATACCTTCTTCATTCTTTGCCAAGAGCAGATTGGATGCTTACCTCACCACTTTCTATTTATCTTCCCACCATTCCTCTGCTTCATCATCCAATTTATTAGATGCAAGTCACACTTTTTCTTCATCACAAATCTTCCAAAAATTAAAATACTCTTCTAAATCAAGAAGCCAGTCAATAAAGTCCATTTTACACATATCCCCGTCAAAGAATGGAATTTTCTTGTAGTTAGGAGTGCGTCTTTGAATATATCGAACATTGTTGTTGCAAGATGATTTCCTAGCAAGAAGAGTAGCAATCTTTTGCTGGATTTCACCCATAATTTTCTGACTCTTTTCATGAAATTGTTGATTTTCATCACGAAATTGTTGATTTTCATCACGAAAATCAAGGAACTCAGCCCTAGTGAGGACTGGGTTGTTGACGTCGTCACCGTCGTCATTGTTGTGGTGGTCACCGTCTCGCCGGTTAGCCATCAGACCAGGGTAAGTCAAGGCTCTGATACCAACTGATGTCGCGGAAGCCTGAAGAAAGCACACACGATGCTCTCTTGATGGAACAGAAACTAAACTATTAGTCTCTGGTAGTAAACCTCGAATCCACGAGGGGTTTCCCTGAATCCACAAGGAGATAAAACTGGAATCCACCAGAAGAAAATTTGACAAAAGTCTGTGTTTATTGATAATCAACTATGAAAAACGTTTACAGACTTAAGGGCCTATTTAAGGGCTCCTTAAAACTTGACTGACAAGAAAATATAATCTAAATTAACTCCTAATTGATACCTAACCATAACAGGAATCAAATTTGACCTAAAAAGCATTAAATGCACCTAAAAACAAGGAAATAAATGCCCTAAACCTAAAATAACGAAAATTACAAAAAAATACCAAGTATAAAAGATTACAGAAATTAATTAGAATATTTTGTCCTACATCAGATAAGCTGTCTACGCTGGCTTGGGAAATGTGCTATGTGAAATTAGAAGTCTAGGCTAAATATTATCATGTGCCTAATGTATGTAGTCCGAAGGAAATTGTGTTTGCTTTGTTTGATTTGAAAACAAATTCTAATCCAAAACTATAGTGATTATTTTCACTTAAAATCATTTGCTAATGGACATATTTTAATACATCATGTAAAATGATTTTGTGATAATTAGAATCTAGATCTCCTTCGTATGTGTGTAAAAACTCATATTTGGTCTAAGACTTTCTCTTGAAGGTTGTTTGATTGGATGGGTTTGTTACTTTGTTTACATCATGTAGACAGTTCTGGTTAAAAAAAAAGTTGAAGCAGATAGTGAAAACATTATCTCTACACTATTAATGTTTGAAATATTTTCAAAATCTATTAGGCATGCACTTTTTTTTTTTTTTTCCTCCTTTTAAATTGATTGACTCTGAGCTTTTGATGTTTTATTGTCGTTTTGTTTCTTTCTATACACTTTTTGAAGCTTCAATTAAAGTTTTTATTTACTTTGATTTTTATCACTTCTTTTTTGGTGGGTACACTTGGGTAAGTGAATTATCTACTACAATGTAAAGCACTTCATAGTTGTTGTTACCTTGAGGGAAAGAAAAACAAAACAAAACTACCATGTTGAATATATTCATTTAAGGCAGTATGTTGCAACTGCGTAGCGCACTTGTCATAATCTGATTTCTCCTTTGTCTTACTTCTTGTTACATCAGCTCTGTAACTATGCTGATTTATCATTAAGGCATCTCATTGTGTCAAATAAAGGGTTGGAATATGCTTAAATTACATTCATACATACATGTAAAACTCAAATGGCACTGTCCTTCTACTACAGAATAGGGAGGAGGGCATTGTGTTGGGTTTAAAACCCATAGGATGCACATGTAACTTTCTAATCTCTATGCGTGCATGTGTGTGTATGAAGTTGAGTCAACATGTATTAATTTTATAATTTTATCATGTAAAAGGCACTGATACAATAATGTCCCTTGCTCCTATTACTTTCGGACAAGATGAATCCCTTTTTCTTTTAACTTGTTCGAGAATATGTGTCCTTAAGATATATTTGTATGTATTTATGTGTTTTTTTTTTTTGTTTTTTTATCTGTTTATATATCCAATATTTTTTGGGGGAATGTTTGTTTTGCTAAGAATGTATGAATTCTTGGTTGCAGTTATGTTGAGATTAGAACTTTTACCATTGAGCTCTAATTCCATATTTGAGGAATTTTAATTTTGTGCCTTTGTGAAGGATCTTTTATTTTGGAGAATTATGGATGTAATAAAAGTTTATGAGAAATTTAGACTCAATGGAAATGGGCCGACTTGCAAGCAAAATTAAACAGCGAGTTGCTAAATAACTTGGGCAACTTTATAAATTGAGTTTTGAGTTTCATTGTTATACCTCAAGGTTGGTTGGCTGTGTGCCTCCAATGCATTTGCCATTTGGTTAAAAAAAAATTTAAAAAAAAAAAAAAAAACCAAAGGGTTATAGCCACATTTTTAAGATGTGGCTATAGCTATCCCCTATAGCCATGTTTGAAAAATGCGGCTAGAGTATGTCCTATAGCCGCGTTTATAAATACGCGGCCATTGGTCCTAGCCTATAGCCGCATTTGTAAAAACGCGGCCATTGGTCCTGGCCTATAGCCGCGTTTGAAAAAACATGGCTATAGACCCCTTAGGACTACAGTTACGGGTTTTAGGCCACAGCTGAAAACGCGGCTTAAAAAAAAAAATAAATAACAACTTACAAAAAACCTTGAACAACTTAGTAGAATAGATTTTTCTTTCTTTTTGAGAAAAAGTAGAATAGATATTCAATAAACATATCGGTATGTGAAAAAATAACAAATGATGTCAACTAACAATCAGCAATAAGCAAGACTTGATATTAATTGTCAAGGTTACAAACCCAATTAGGACATAAACATGCTCCCCTAATCATAATATTACTCCTAAAAAATATCAAAAGAATGAAAAGACAAGAGGAAGGAATGCAACATGCTTATGAGCATATGAGCCAGAAGAACTCAGCTGGAGGAAAATGGAAGGACATAATTTTGGTTTATTTTAATTAGTATTTATATTTAGAAATAAGATGAGATAATTTTTTATTTTTTATTTTTAGAAATAAAATAAAAATCAAAACTATATTGCCTTTGGACTTTTACGTCAGACCAATTGATGTAAGTGAATGGATTGAGATCTTGTGCAACACCCTAGGGTATTGCACGGCGTGCAATAGCGCAAATTTGAGCCGTTTGAGCCATCCAATGGCTCCTGTGAAATGTTAGGTTATCAATCCACTTGAAAGCAACAACAACAAAAAAAAAAAAAAAAAAAAACCCTAACCCACCAAAATTTTTACAATCCGCAACTCACTATTTCAAAAATAATCTCTCACACATAAAAAAAAATAAAACATAAAAAAAAACTTCACACTTCTCCAGTCCTCCTCCCCTCAACTGTCACCGCCACCACCACGCCACTCTCAATTTCTGCTTTAACCATTCCATGGGCTTTGTGAATTTTTGTCTTGTTCCTCTTCTAAACCTATAAGTGATTTTTTTCCCACAAGATATCCCAACTTTGACATTTTTTTTTCGTCATCTTCTACAACAACTCTAGAAAGGTCAATTGGAGCTTTATTATTATTATTATTTATTTATTTCTTGACTGTGGAGACTGGAGATATGGGTTTTTGTTTTATAGCTGTGGTAATACAAGTTTTTTATTATCTTTATTTCTTCTCTATTCTCAGGTTTTTTTTTTTTTTTTTTCACCTAACTTGTGTAATTATGTATTTTCATGAATTTGATGTTGAAACTTCACTGAATTTGTGTAAAATTATAAATGGAAGATCAAATTGATAGGCTTAGTCACTCAATCAGATTGATCTCTTGAAATTCCCATTGATCTCTTGATACTTCACTGAATCTATCTATGTAAAATTATATATGGAAGATCAAATTGATAGGCTTAGTCACTCAATTAGATTGATCCCTTGAAATTCCCAGATTTTTTTGGCCCATGAAATTTTCTGCCATACGTGTTCTTGATGATTTTTTTTTTTTTCTTTTGATTCCCATGTTGATCTTATGGTTAGTCTTTGATGGAATGATGTATTTTGAATGATTTTTGTTTTGGGTATTTAGGAATTTATGTACTATTGATGTTCATTCCTTCTGCACTCCATCTATTTGATAAAATGCACCAATGATTACTAGTTTTGCACATTTCTTTTATTTGAATTTGGATTGTTGAGTTTTCAAACAACAGATGAACACATTCATAGACCCGCAAAATCTGAAATAATTCTTGATGAAAATGTCATATTGATTATGTAGCCTAAATTCAAAATGCTGATGCTGGGACAGTCCAACAAATAATGATCATTCCAAAACACAAAACTGCAAAGCGGCCTTAGTCGAAGATGAAACAGAAGGGTGAAGGTGAGTTGTTTTGAACATATAGTAACAGGGGAATTGGTAAGGTCATTGGATGTGGTGTCTTGGATAACAACAAACTGGAAACCAAAAAAAAAAAAAAAAAAAAAAAAAAAAAAAAAAAAAAAAAAAAAAAAAAAAAAAAGATCTTTCTGGTTCTCTCAAGCCCAGCCAGGACTGATCTCCTAATACCCATACCATTGTTGCTTGAGGTGCTTATCACTGGTGTTAGTCCAACAATCTTCCAGTCTCCACCCTGACCATGCTCCAATATATCAGCCACACCTTTGTTGTAAAAGCCAGCCCCAAAAAAAAAAAAAGTGGTAAATCCCCATATATTTCCAGAACAGAACAGTTAAGTACACTGTGAATTTAATTGGCTGACAAACAAATTAATAACAGCCATCCTAGCTCACTTCTTAGGAGGGCTTCATCGTAAATTGAACCACTTGAATAGCCCACTTAGTTACAAGCATGCTTACTATGCTCAACAAAGTTTAAACTTAAGAATATGGTCCTTCTCTATGATTTGAGCGATGTGGGATAATATTGAGGCACTCTTGTTATTATACATTGCGTAAATTAATCACACAATTAAAAGCGCCTATATCCTTCTAAAAGACCATGACCATATATGAGCAAGCATCGATTAGCATCCATGGCACCAATGTTGCAACAGTCTTTTTGGAAGTGTGAATGGTCGTTTGAAGTGAAGGTACCCTGAAAAAATACGTAATTTTATATGGCGATTAAGTGGTATCTCCAATCCCCGTAGTCATTGTTGCAAACGAAAACAAGAAGAGAGAAACATAGTCACACGATTTTCTCTAAGAAAAATTTAGAACACAATAGTAGTAATCAATAAGTGACTGAAACATGGATTCCAGTTAGTTCAACTAGTGTAGTTGATAGTTGAATAAGAAATTTGTGGTTCAATCTTCGCCTAAACTAAAAACTGATTGGTGTCTTAATCTGATGATAAAGACCTATCATCAGGAGCGGACGTCATAGATTGAAACTCTCTAAAAATAAATAAAAAAATGATTGAAACATATATATGAAACATTAAAGAGGCTAGAGTCTTTCAGGATAAAATATATAACTTATGCCTTTTGTAGTGTAGTTGAAAGCATGGAAAATAAGTTTGCTATAAGAAAAAGGGCACCGCACATAAAAAAGAAAAAAACCTATTGTGCGTCTCACTTTTCAGAACAAACAAGAAAGCATCTTCATTTACTTAGTTTTTAATCCTATCTTTAAGAGTGGCTTTTCTCTCTAGTTAGAGCTTTTCCCCTTTTGGGTTAGCACTGGCGATTCCTTTAGGCCATGTCACTTTGATTTTCACCCAGTTTCCTTCTCCTTTTCTGCGTCTTTCTCTTAAACCGGGTAGGTATAGCCGTCCTATCTTTTTTTTTTTTTTTTTTTTTTTTTTTTTTTGCTTCTTTTCTATACTTGCTCATCATTTCTTTCCGCCTATCTATACCTGTGCATGTTAGCAGTGCGTTCCTTTCCTCCTTTAGTCAATACTTGCTGACCCCTTTTTCCTCTCGTACTCTGAACCAAGCCAAAAAACCACTTTTTTTTTTTTTTGCTTCTTTTTTCAGAAAAAATTGACAATTAACACCAATTCCCAGACAATGTAGTTAGTTAGCAACGTTTCTAAACTATATACTAAACTAGCATCTCGAGTTTAAGAGACTCGATTTACCCCTAAGAACTCAAGCCTCAAAGGCTCGATTTCCGTGTTTTGATGTAGATGTAAATTGGCAATTAACACCAATCCCTAGACAATATAGTTATTTAGCAACGTTTCTAAACTATATACTAAACTAGCATCTCGAGTTTAAAAGACTTGATTTACCCCTAAGAACTCAAGCCTCAAAGGCTCGATTTCCGTGTTTTGATGTAGATGACGTGGTTTTTTATCCACGTGAAATCAACCTGGAACTCAACCCTTAGAGGCTCAATTTCTGTATCAACCCTTAGAGACTCGATTTCTGTGTACTGTGAATGACATGGTTTATCCACCTGGAAATCGACACTTAGAGGCTCGATTTCTTAAAAGCAAAATCGAGCCTTAAAGGCTCAATTTGCAAACTGTGGTGGATATTAATCCACGTGGTTTCAATGGGTCCCTATTTCCTCATAAAGGTCATTCAGACCCCAGCTCTTTCTCTGTTGTGGGACTCCCGGGCAGATGGTGAAGAAAACCTCTCTTCATTCTTGTATTCTCTCTCTCTCTCTCTCTCACTCTCTCATACAATCCTAACACTCATAGCTCATAAATCCACATGCCAGGTAAGGGTATCTGCACTTTAGAACTTCTACCAATTTCTTTGATTTATTGAGCGAGGTTTTTAAGATATATTTGTATTGTTAGGTTTTTATCATGGGTATGTAATGGATCATGACTCTTTTTTCTTTTTCTTTTTCTTTTTTTGGTTTGATATTTTTCTTTATTTTTTTGTTAGAATGATTTGAAATTTTGTAATGGGGGTGAGTTTTGTCTTTAGTTTTTTTTTGGTTTGAGTATGAAATGATAATAATTGTGTGTGTTTGTATGTGATGTGGGGTGAGTATATGCAAATGTGGGGTGTGTTTGTATATGCATATGGTGTTACAAGTTGTAATTTTTGTACTTTGACTAGATAAAAGGTTTTGTAATTGATGTTAAATGAAAGAGATAAAATATGTCACTAACATATTACACTTGACTCTAATAAGTTCACAATCACAGTTGAAGATGATTGATATAAATTTATGCTATAGTGGACCCCTTATCAATCTTGACAAGATTGACGGATTCTCATTTAAAGGGCCGGGTATCCAGTGCTATTATATGATGATACATCATAAGTTGATACATCATAAGTTGAAGACGTTGAATGATTTGAAGATGAAAATTATGGAAGAATTGAATTCGAACCCTGCTTGTTATGACATAAAGATTATTTATCGTTACCCACAAGAAGTCTTTCATGAACGGATAATTTACAAGTATATGGCGATCAAAGAAGACAAACATGTGAAGTTCATGTTTAATAGGATCCATAAACTGCCCTAAGTAAATGCTACTGAGTTGTACATTAGTTCGGAGCCGCTTGTATAAGTTGGTGCCGAGGAGGTGCAACAAACAACTACATCTTTACAATTTACAGCCCTACATGATGGATGCACTACAATGGGAGGCTATACACTCCCATCTCAAGAGACACATTTAGGGGAGGAAGACGAAGATAAAGATCATGCTGCCAATAATGGTGAAACACTCCAACCTTAAGAGACACATTTAGGGGAGGAAAATGAAGATGAAAATCATGCTACCAATAATGGTGAAAATCTTGATGATATAGATGAGTACGAAGAGAGGATTGAGTAAGGCGACTTTGACGGAGATGTTTATGACCATGAAGTTGCTCCTAATTTTGAAAAGGAAAATATGGCTGATTGTCATGAAAGTGATGCGAACATAATATTAGTGTCCAGCATGTTACAAATACGACCACTACCTACACACCTCCTGCCTCATCATTCTATGAAAATACTTGGAAAAATATGATTGATCCTTCATTTCATCAGATACCATTTGTTTGTACTTAGGAAGAGGGGATGAATTTTAGTAAATGGTTGACTTTTACAAATAAAGAGGTGGTGAAACGTGCATTGATAATTTACGCAGCAAAGGATAATAGAAATTTAACAATTAGGAGGTCGACCAAAACTAAATTGTGTACGACATGCATTGATAAGTCATGCAAGTGGTACATTGGGGAATTCATGAAGCCTAAACTTAATGGTCTATGGATGGTCATGTCTTATTTGGGTCTACACAATTGTATACCCCTTGGCTTGCAAAGAGACGATAGAATGATGGATTCTAATTTTGTTGCATCAGAAATTGTTCCAAAATTGAGACAAGATCACAATGTTGTATTGATCAGCTCTGGGACATCATTAAAATAAAGTATGATCATGAGCTTTCTTACTATAAGGTATGGGATGCGAAATAAAAGGCAATTGTGAAGATATTCGGGGATTGGGAATAGTCTTACCAAAGGTTACGAAAGTTGTTGTTGGCATACTTGGATCAAGATTCGGGTACCCGATACTTCTATCACACCATATTTAAAAGCGTACCTGGTACTACGTTACCGCATTATGTATTTTGGGCATTCTCTCTATGCATTAATGGATTCAAATATTGCAAGCCAGTGATCAGTATTGATGGGACCCATTGGTATGGTAAATATCGAGGGGTGTTATTGATTGCAGTGACAACCGATACTAACAACAAGGTTTTTCCTCTCGCCTTCCCCATTGTGAACAAGGAGACAGGGCCTAGTTGGGGTGGTTTTTAGAGTGCCTTAGGGTTTTGATAGGGCATGTGATACCTGATGAGGGCATTTGCATTATTTCTGACCGGCATTTCGGTGTCAAAATCGCCATTGTAGCGTGGCCTAGAGGTGATGACGGAAGATTACAGGTATTTCACCGATATTGCCTTCGACATGTTGCTAGCAACTTCAACACACAGTTTCAGGACTCGATTCTAAAGGCATTGGCCTTGAAAGCTGGATATGCTACTCAGGAAGTTAAATTTGAGTCCATAATGCAAACCATTAAGGAAGTTGAGATTAATGCCCTTAGGAGGAATGTGACGATACAAACGAAGAAAGGCGATCCTATACACTATATGCCATACACATATCTAATGAGTGAGGATCTAAACACATGGACCCAGTCACATGATGGTGGAAGACGTTATGGGGCAATGACAACCAATATCTCAGAGTGCTTTAATGGGGTACTTAAAGGTGCTCGCGGCTTGCCCATTGCTGCAATGGTTGAGTTCACTTTGTGCAAACTTGTTGCATATTTCCATGATCGACATAAAGAAATTACTTTTGATCTCTCTCAAGGTAAGGTGTGGAGTAAATATACCTTGGGGATCTATGGCTCAAATCTGCACAAATCTTTAGGACACTCTATAAGGGCATTTGATCATGAAGCTAGTATATATCAAGTAGTTGCCCCATACAATGACTATAGTGGTGGAGGTAGAAGGGGAAACCACAGTTATGAAATTAATATAGTGGCTAGAACATGTGGTTGTGGAAAGTGGCAAAACATTAAGATCCCTTGTTCACATGCAATTAGAGTTTTTCAATGTCTGCGAATTGATCCGACTAGCTATATTGACCCATGTTACAATTTGGACAATGCCATTTACACATATTCACATCAATTTGTGGTGCCAAAGTCAGAGTCATTGTGGAAGGAAGTTAATGGCCCACAGTGGGTGCCTAACCCAAATCTGTTGTGGGACAAAGGTCAACCTGTGAAATCAAGAAGAAGGAATGAGATGGATGGGGTATGGCGAGAACTAGGAAGCTAGAGGGAAGAATCAGACTTGAGGGAGATTCAATCGAGGCAGCGATGTAGAGTGTGTCATGAAGAAAGGCATAACCGTAGAAGATGTCCCAATTTCCGTGGGGCTTCGACAAGCGGTGATGTTACAAGCAAGGTAAGTGCTATTTTTATATAATATGCTCGGATTGTACAAAGTAGCTGAGATGTAAAGATCAGATTGTACAAAGTAGCTAACTTGCATAGAATTTCATCTGCTTTTTTTTCTTCAAATTTAAGAACTAATGACCATATTTAAAAGTTTGTCAGGCAAGTAGAGACTCGATTTTGGAATGACATTGTAGCTAGAAGTTGTGGTTATCTTTAGTATGGACAAGTGTACTTATCAAATTAGGCTATGTTGTATCGACATAATTATTATTATTTTTTATCGCTAAATGTACTTGTAATCGAACTATTCTCTACCCATTGTACTTGTTGGATTAGTTGCATTGTGCATCTTTTCAATGCAACTGACTTCAAAACTTATATATATATATATATATATATATATATATATATATATGATGATTTCATCTGCATCTTGTTGGATTGGTTCCCTCAAAAAACATATATATATATATATATATATTGTGTGTGAGATTGTTGTGCTCTGTTTTCTCTGTTTCTGTGTGTTTCTGCTGTTTTTGGTTGTATCTGGTTGTTTGCTGCCTGCATGTGAAAAAAAAAATTCCCCACACAAATCAAGTCTTTAAAACTCGATTTATGGAACTCAAGTTTTTATATACTCGAGTTCCACTGAGGTTTTTTTCTTTTTTTTTTTAAAAAAAAGGCATAACTCTCTGCCTAGATACTCGATTTGCTTGAACTCGAGTACTAAATGGAACTCAAGTATTATATACTCGAGTTCCACTGAATTTTTTTTCCCCTGTAAAACAAGGCATAGCTCCTTGTGTGAATTAAAAACAAAAAGAAAATGGAGATGATAGTAGATCCGAAACACACATACGGGTTTTACTTAATCATCACTTTTTCCCTTGTAAAACAAGGCATAGCTCCCTGTATATTCATAATCAAACTGTACTTGTTCACATAATATAACACATTAACAAGGTATTTTCTATATCACCACTGCTTGTTCACATAATTTGATACATCAAAATACTAGAGACATGCTTAACTTTCTACACATGTTCACATCAAAATACTAGACTAATGCCTATCTTTCTTCACATCAAAATTCTTGTTCACATAATTTCTTTATCAGCTACCTTTTTTGAAGCTTATGTTGTCTTGTATAATATTTACTTTGCAGAGGAGGTCTTGCATGTCCTTGGTCAGATGCCTCGTGCCCAGCTTTTTGTCCATGTTTGTGACCACCCGTCTCACAAGGAGGTTCCTTTGATGTGCGTTTCGGCCAACCTTCTGGCTCTATAGGTAACCCAACAGCCTGCTCAGTCTGCACATGCATATGTAGTTGCTTAGCTTCTATCTGAACATGGTCGACATGAGGTGGGTCGATGCCCGAAGTAGGGCTAGTAAAGCTAGTGTGGGAGGGTGGCTCCATGTGCATCACAAAAGGGGTTCGATTGAAGTCAATACCTAGGTCAAACGATGGAATGAGCGAAAGCTCAGGAAATGAACGTGGGGTGGTGGAGGGATGTCGAACCCAGGACATGGATGTGGGGTGAACGGAGGGATGTCAGACCCAAGACATGGATGTAAGGTGTGGAGAGGGATTAGGGCTAGGGACAACCCAAGGGGTTGCAACATGCTGACAACGACCACGTCCAGTAGGAGCTGTGCTCATGCTCAGGGTGGGTGGAGAGGGATAAAGGCTAGGGATAACTCGAGGTGTTGCAACACGCTGACAATAGCCACATCCGGTAGGAGCTGTGCTCGTGCTTGGCCTCTTAGTAGCTGCTGCCTCAGGAGTAGCTGCCTCCTTATTCAGGACCTCAGCGATATGACCACGTACACAGTCAATCTCATTCACTACCTTCAGCACATCAACTCTGAAATGAAATTCCACAAAACCCATTTCATGAAACCCCAAATTACAGCAAAAAAAAAAAAAAAAAAACACTAAACCTACCTACATTTCCTCCAAAATAGAGCAATTCAAAAATGATTCAACTAAAAAAACTCACATATCATGTAAAATAACCAAAATCCAATACAGGAATTAACAAGTAAATGTGCTTGCATACTCACAGAGAGCTAATAGGAACACTTCCAGAAGAATGCCTCACACATGTATCAAACATAGTAGAACCACACACACACACACAAAATTGAAAAAAAAAAAAGAAACAAAGCAAAAGAGAAAGGGTGGTTAACAAGAATCAGGTTGGGAATTGAAGAAGTTGTTAGCTGGTATGTGAGTAATAATAATCAAAGGAAAAGAGAAAGAGACAATAGTGTATAGAAGCCATGAATGAGCTTCAAAGTGTGTGGGGACTAGAAAGCAATATAAAGTAATAGCTAGCTGTCCTCACTCACACACAGTCACTCTCTTTGAGTGAGAGAGAGAGAGAGAGAGAGAGAGAGCCCACCATGAGCAAGAAACTCAAAGACAAACATCAACTAGTGCATTAACGCCATCAAATTCCTTTTCCTACTTTTGTATGTATGAGTATGAGTGTTTCTTTTCTAAACAAATTCCAAGACTAAATAAGACATGGAGAGATGAAAGAACTTACCATTATAATCATTTTAGCGCCCCCACGATCAATGAACCTCCGAGTTACCCTATGGAACCAGTCAAAGTACTCATGGTGAAGAGGCATATCACCAAACACTGCATGACACCACCGTTCAAATCGATTATCCCAATCGAGGATATGCCCAGCATGTTTCCGCGTCTAATCGACACTGACCTTCCCAAACTAACGAATGACAAGATCCGGTGTATGTTTCTCTACTAGGTAGAAACATACAAGCGGCACTGTTGCCGTCCACACTACCCTCCCTGCAATGTAGTATGTAGGAAGGTCTCTTAATTCAGTTTCATACGGTTGCCACACCACCTACAGCAGCCAAAAAACAAGTAGGCAACACATTAGGCAACTTTCCATCTTTTCGAGTAATAGACAATTTCAATGTGTATATTTCAAAGTTCACCAAAGCTATATCCTGTTCCTAAACATGTCAAAAACACATTTTGGTACCTGGTCCGGCAGCATTGAAGCTATTTGCTCACAATACAGGAGCAAAAAGATGTTGGCGGGCCTGTTTTTCTTGCTTGGGACCCACAACCACCTACAATCAAGAACGAGGGGATCAATATCTACAACTTTCCTACAAACATACTCTTATGATTAAAACTATAATGTAATTAATCTATAATGTAATCAAGTTACATGGTTAGGTAATGATCACAGAATGTATATGAGGTGTCTGACGTAGAGACTTACCACATACTGGAGGACCATAAGCACCTACTAGCGGGCCATGCTCAACACTCGGGCACAAAAATGGGAACTTGGCCCATGCCCAATACTGGACCAACAGCAAGGACCCACCAATCTGACTGGCCATCTTATCGCTTGCCTTGCATAACTCTCTATACAACCATGCTAGGCAAGCACTTCCCCAATTGTACCTTCGTAGGTTGCGAAGGTCTTCCAATAATTGCACCCACCTTAGATGCACTCTATCGCCAGACTTGTCTATGAAGATTATGTCCCCCAGTAGTGCTAGAATGTAGCACCATGCATACTTATTCACCTGATCCTCTTCAGCATTAGGCGACAATGGAACTGTAACTTGCTCCAAAAGCTGTTTGATGACAATCCTCTAGCCTTGTAGCACCATTGTATTATCCAAAGGAACACTAAAGCCAAGAAAGTCTCGACACACATCCCTCCAAACTTTCTCAATGCTCCTAGTTACAACCTCGCCATCAACAGGAAGCCTGAGAAGAACCTCCACATCCTACAACTTGATGTCACCTCATTATGTGGCATCTGGAAGGTGTGAGTCTTGGGCTGCCATCGCTCCACTAAGGCCGTTATCAGCCCACTAAGGCCGTTATCCTTCATATGGTACCCCATTTCATTCATAGAATGTAGACACACATTATATCGTATGAAGGATAGAATTCAGAACATAACAACTAGTTTTAGTGTTGTGTTTTACCTGCCCATTCCAAATAGCATCTGACCGATGTTGGGCTTGCAGAGTTAACACCGAATCATCAATGGGTCCAAGCCGCGTAGCCTCAATCTCATCAACATTCGCAGCAGCCATACTGCAAAAGAATGATAAGCAGTTAGTTTAATAAATGAGTGACTAGCAAGGTTTAAATGTTTACAGCTCTGACAATGCCTGTACGGATTCTACAAATATTCAACACTTAAATCATGGGGACTTTTGAAAAAATAGACACTACATGATTTCAACCTCCCATATCATATTCTAACAGCATCCTTCTCTTAAAGAGTAAGGTGGAGGATAGGGATGAGGTAGTGACTTGTGGGTTCAAGACACATTAGATGAGCAATTAACTTACTAATATAAAAAGTGTCCAAACATCATGTCCATAGTGGTTCTAAACATATAAAATAAAATTCAAAATTCAAAATTTCCAAATTCCTATGCATGAAGAAGAATATCATAAAATCTTATCCAATTTCCCTTCGTTAACCACTTCAATCGCTCTTTCAAGAACACACATCTCTAATGTTTGCCGAACACTACAATGGTGAGAAGAGGAAGGCTAAAGTAAATTGAGTCCTATCTATTAAAATTTTCACAATACTTACCTAAGAGATCAATATTTATATTCGATGTTGGCCGGGTCTCAAAGGACCCATTAAGTCCTAGATGGAAATGTTATCTCACTTTACCAATTCTTCAACTCTTTCCCTTCGCCTTCCCAGTTTAGACCACATCTCTTATAATGTCTTAAATCTTGATAGTCTGGCAACCACCAAAGCCAACCAATCCCTAGCACACTTCCCTGGGACACCTTCCAAAAAGGTTCATGTGTTTGCTTAATGGTTAAATTCTGCAAATAATTTAGCTTAAATTGAGCCTTATATAAATAGGATAGCCCCTACTCAACAATACTTATAAAAGCATTGCAGTCTAGATAGATTAACATGCAACCCTAAAACCACTTTCAGAAACGTCATAATAGAAAAGGGTCGCCCTGCTAATTCCTAAGGAGCTCTAAACAGATCCCCAAAAAGTCATCGATACAAAAATAGCGGCAACAACACAGAAAATATAAAATGTCCCCCAGTTTTTCATTTTTTCTTTTTGAAAAAACTTTAATCAATATTATCTTAATTTCCATGTGTATGATTTTGGATATGATAGAATGGAAGAGAAGAATACATGTGGTCTACTTCAATTAGTCTTTTGAGGATCCATGGCTAACCCCAAAAGTTTTAGGACTAAAGCTATGTTGTTGTTGTATCTTAATCTCTATGAGAGTAATTTCTTTGAGTTCCTTCAACTCACCCCACCTTGATGCCTAATTTTGTAGAGGAATACATCCAACTCTAGATGCATTATTGATTGAGAAAATTCAAATTAGAAAGGAATGTGATAGTATCAGAAAAATATTTTATATCATATGTTGCCTCATTTTGGTTATATTAATTGTTCTATCTTACTTGAAAAAACTACATGATTAACATGCTTAAATTATTCAATGTAGTTTAACAAAAACACAAGTCAGATGTAATAATATAGAGCTAGGCATATATTAACTTTAGCAACGAAATCATTTTAGTCCTTTCGTTCATTACTGATGAAACGATATCATTTCAAAATTAAACATTAAATTAGTGTTTTTTTTTTTTTTTTTTTTGCTAAACAAAGCGATTAGTGTATCTTTATAACAAATAATGGCAAAAGGAACATTATATACCAAATCAAATTTAACTCTTACAAGCTATTACTGAAATGAAATGCATATCACAAAACAATGCAAAGAAATTTGATAGAAGATCCATCCAACTCACATTGCATATCACAGAACAATGCATTTCAAATTTGATAGAAATTTGAAATACGTTCCCTTTTTTTGACAAAATACAAGATAAAATTTGACTTGCAAATATATTTTTTTTAATAGCAAATTTTAGGATAGTGAGGATCTGTATATCAATATATACATGATTCAATGATTTAAGCATATATCAACAGTTCAACCCACAAACACAAAAAAAAGTGTATGTGTGTATGTGTGTTAGAACCCTTTTTCCTCTCTCTTGTGTGTGTGTGTGTGTTTGTTTCTCAAAAAAAAAAAAAAAAAACAGTTCAACCCACAAACACAAAAAAGCGTAAAAATAAAAAAATCAAACCCACAAAACAAAAAAAGCATTTAACAAAGAAATGGATTACCTGGTGTTTCAAGAGCTTCTATAGATTGTGGGTTTCAGTGATGCAGAAGCCATGACTTATGGGTAGCAGGTTTCAGTGAGGTAGGGTGGCCAAAGTGTTTGGGTGAGTGTGTGAGTTTGGGTGAGTGTATGGATTTAGGGTTTGATTTAGGGGGAAGAATTGAGGGAGAAGAATCCTTGTTTGGATGAGGAATTAGGGGGAGGACGAGGAATTGAGAGTGTAGAGGAAGAATCAGAGTGAGGAATTAAGAGTGTCTCTGTGGTAAATGTGAATGAGTGAGAGTGGAGAGTGGTGAGAGTGTGAGTGAATAATAGCATGAAGGGAATTTTGCTTTTACGAAATTGAGCTTCTAAGGGTCGAGTTCAAGATGGATAAAAAAAAACCACGTCATCTATATTAGAACATAGAAATCGAGTCTCTAAGGGTCAGTATGGAAATTGAGCCTCTAAGGGTCGAGTTCCAAGTAGATTCCATGTGGGAAAAAAAAACAACCACATCATCTACATCACAACACAAAAATTGAGCCTTTGAGGCTTGAGTTCTTAGGGGTAAATCGAGTCTTTTAAACTCGAGATATTAGTTTAGTATATAGTTTTGAAACATTGCTAACTAACTATATTGTCTGGGGATTGGTGTTAATTGCCAATTTTTGCCTCTTTTTTCGCTTCCTTCTTTTTTGCCCCTTTCCTCTTTCTCTGTTTCTTTTACTTGTCTGCTTCCCCAAACTTCTCTGCCTTCTCTCCAATCACTTGTCTCCTTCTTTGTTTCCTTTATTCCTTTATTCCTTTTTTCTCCGATCTAAGTGGTTCCTTTTTTCTCCCTGTATAATTCCTTTATTCCTTTTTTCTCCGATCTAAGTGGTTCCCCTAAATCTTCTTGAGCTATGCAGCACTTTCCCACTGGTGCATGCAAAGCTTCTTCACTTCACTTCAAGCTATGGATAGCAACATTGAAGCTAGAGAATACGGATGGACTGATAGCAGTGATACAAACTTTAGTGTAGACATGTCCATTGAGGAATAGGAATCAGATCTACTGTCCAGCGTTGGAGACGAGATGCCCTTTGCAAGACATGGTTCTATAATCAATCCTGATCCAGACGATGTAGCCATATAGCGTGAGTTTTGGGATCTCTACGCCATTGACTTTCTTTTGGACTATCGAAAATTTTTTGTGAGTTACCTTCAACAAATTATTAATGTTGCATGGAAAATTAGAGGTTCGATTTCAATTGTGGGTAGGGAATCATACTTCTATGTTCTTCATTTTGAGTACATTAAGGATCTCATAAATATTTGTAATGAAGGACCTTGGGCTGTAGAAGGGGCTTTGTTTGTGCTAGAAAGATGGAGACAAAACCCGGTTTTGAATTGTCTTCAACTAAACTATATATCAGTTTGGATCCAATTACATGGTCTTCCCTTAGAGTATCAATATCCTGAACTAGCGGAGTATATGGGTCAATTGATGGGAATTGTTGAGAGGGTTGATTGGGAAGATAAAATCCCTAGGAACATACGTTTTATGCGTATTAAGGTAAGAGTGGACCCTTGGCTACCAGTCATTGTAGGCTTTATGTTAAGAACAGATGATGACTCTAGTTTTTAGCTTCAATACCGATATGAGTGAGTTCATAAGTTTTTTACTAGATGTGGTCGGCCACACACGAAGGCAATGCACTCATTGCATGGATGACATTGAGAGGATGTTGTATAGGCAAAGGATGAGACTCCAAGATTTACATAAGTTCAGTACAGGTTTGATGCTCTACAACCACAATTCACAAATGAGCTTAGAGCTTTCCACAAGAGATGATGGACCACCCAAATCAGATTTGGCCACCTGACCCAAACCATAGGACGTGCATCCCCACATAATCCCTCTAATGACTACCCTGATCCTAGTACCCCAAGCCCGCCAAATTCCCCTCGCCAACCTACACTTGTCACCACACAATACCCTAAAAATAACAAGTCCATTCCCACAACTACTCAACATACAACCTCAAATCATCAAACACATAACAGTGACTCCACTCTTAATGCTGCCGTTAACCAACTAAATTTGAACACTAGAACTGTCCTTCCTACCCCAGCAAACTCACTAGCATCGACAAACTCTAGCTTAGATGATTTTGAGGCTATCAACCAAGTTGAACCCAGCCTGCATGTAGATCACCCCTCTCCATTGCAAAACCAACCAAGCAATACAATAGATTTTGACAATTTTTCCACAAGATAACCTGGCTACCACCTGAGGACTCAAACTTGAAGTGGGCCTGGATTGAAGGTAATGGTCCATTTATCACAAATGGACAAAGCCAACATCCTCAATTTGAAGCCCCGAAGACCGAGAGCTACATCACAGCTATGATGTTTAACCTGGATAGTTTGAATTAGGAAAGACCAAAAGCCGTGCAAGATCATTTTTAGATGAAAAGGTGCATACCAAAATCCCAAGATTCCTTTACAGAATCCTTAGTTTAAAGAGTAAACCACGGGAGATTTAGATTTAAATTTGAGGGTTCAAGTACCGGGCCGAGCCTTTTACCCACTCAAACTGAAGAAGCCCAACCTACAAAACCCAACAAAACCTAAGGTCTGGGCCATCTCAATGCGAAACCTCTTCCTAACCAATATGCAAGCCCACTAGATACTAGCCAAGCCAACAATATGGAAGGTGCTGTGAGAGACTTAAGCCCTTTTGAACTGCTCACACTAGGCCTAGGCCCCCCACCCCCTACATTTCCTACACCCTTCCTTCCTCAAAACCTCATTTTGAGTTCAACTGAAATATGTACCTCAATACTAGAAGCTGATACATTTTCGAATAGCTCAAGAAAGAGAATTAGGAAGGAGATTGGGAAGCTTGGAAGGAATATCAAGCAAAGGCTCTGTTGTAGGCTGTTTGACAAGGAGAATCATCAAAGAGAAACAATCAACCTCTAGGATTTTTTGACAGTTATCATTGCACCCACCTGCATGCTGAAACAGAAGAATGGCTTCGGGAAGTTGGCCTCAACAGCTTCCCCAGCAGCCATGAGGATTTTGAGCTAATCAACCTCTAGGATTTTTTGACAGTTATCATTGCACCCACCTGCATGCTGAAATAGAAGAATGGCTTCGGGAAGTTGGCCTCAAGAGCTTCCCCAACAGCCATGAGGATTTTGAGCTAAAACTGTAGAAGGCTGGGCAAACCCTCTGCAGTTTTGCAATGCCAAAAAAAGGCCTAAGAGTATAAACCCAACATCTTGTTTCTAATGGATTCTGGAATGGGTGGGAGGTGCCTCGTGTGGGACACAATGGTGGATTATTGCTGGGATGATTATCAGATTAGAATCTCAAGATCCAACATAGCTCCAATCACCTAATTCATGTGGATCTGGTGGATCACAAAGGTACCCCTCTCTAAATTACTTTTATTTATAGTCAACCTAATCAATCCAAAAAAGAAGAAGTTTGGCTTGAGTTAAAACACCTCAAACATGAATCTAGGTCAAATTGGCTGTGCATAGGAGACTTCAACCAAATCTTGTCAGATGAGGATAAATTTTCCTTCCACAGTAGGAAAATTATTGGGCCAGAAACCCTTCAACAAACCCTGAATGACTTGGTGCTTTGTGAGCTTGAGGCCAAAGGCCAAAAAATTACTTGGATGAATAGAAGGGAAGATGATACCTTTGTTATGGAGAGACTTGATAGAGCCTTTGCTTCTATGGAATGGATTAACACTTATCCTTAGTATGCTCTCCATTACAAACCTATTCTAAGATCAGACCACTGGTCCATCCTACTAGATTTTGAAGTCCAACACCCATTGAGAAAATGTGGATTACCCATGATGAGTGTCAGAGTGTGATCCAAAATGCCTGGAATGTTCACACTCAAGGCTATAAAGCCTTCAAATTACAGCATAAACTCATTAATGTTAAGAAGCAATTCATTGAATGGAATAGGAAGGTTTTCGGGAAATTACTACAAAAAAATGGGTTTCTAGCCGCGTTTCAAAAACGCGGCTATAGACCCCAAAAACGCGGCTATAGGTCTAGAGCCGCGTTTCCTTAGCCGCGTTTGCAAACGCGGCCTAAACACCGCAGCAACAGGCCTATAGCCGCGTTTTTAACTGCGGCTATAGGATTCTGGCCTATAGCTGCGTTTCTTAAAAACGCGGCTATAGGCCAGCTTGGAGCTACGTTTATAACCGCGGCTAAGGGTTCGGACCTATAGCCGCGTTTTTAAAACGCGGCTATAGGTTTTTTTAAAAACAAAAAAAAAATACTTTTGGGTTTTTTTTTTTTTTTTTTTCCAGAAAACAAAAAAAAAAAATTTGGGTTTTGTTTTTTTTTTTTTTTTTTTTTCCAGAAAACAAAAATAAATATATATATTTTTGGGTTTTTTTTTTTCCAGAAAATTCAAAATTTGAAATTCAAATAAAAAAAATTAAAAATTAAACGTAAATCCAAAAATTTCAAAATCAAACACAAACTCAAAAAATTCAAAATCAAACACAACATTCTCACAATACAAACACAAACCCAGAAAATTAAAAATCAAACACAAACCCAGAAAATTAAAAATCAAACACAAACCCAGAAAATTAAAAATCAAACACAACATTCTCACAATATAAACACACCCAAAAAATTCAAAATCATATACAACGTGCTTCAAAATATAAGAACACAAACTCATTTAAACATAATCACAATATCAGCAACACAGTAGCATAGATTTAAGCACAGATGAAAAAAATTCAAAATCAAATATTGCTACAATATCCACTTCATTCAAAATTTTCAGTAGATCTATTGACAAATCAGTGTGCTTGAGATATAGAAAAAAATGAAAGAAAGAAAAAAAAAAAAAAAAAAAGCAGCAGCTCCAAAGAAACAAAGGAAAAAAAAAAAAAAAAAGGAGTTACGCAGATAAGGAAGGAAGAAAGAGGAAGGAAGAAAAAAAAAAAAAAAAAACAAAGAAGTGTTACGCAGATGAGGAAGGAAGAAAAAAAAAAAAAAAAACAAAGAAGAGTTACCCAAATGAGGAAGGAAGAAAAAAAAAAAAAAAAGAGACAAAGAAGAGTTACCCAGATGAGGAAGGAAGAAAAAAAAAAAAAAAAAAAAAAGAAACAAAGAAGAGTTACCCAGATGAGGAAGGAAGAAAAAAAAAAAAAAAAAAAAGGAAAGAAAGAAGAAGCTTACGGAGGAGCAAGTGAAGAATGAAGAGAGAAAAAAAAAGAGAGAAGGAGAAATAAGAAAAGAACAAAGTGGGGGTAGGTGGGGATGTAGGTGGGAAAGGAGGGGCACGTGGGAAGCTGAAAATTTTTTTTTTTTATCCCTATAGCCGCGTTTTCTAAAAACGCGGCTATAGGTAACGTCACAAAGGAGGGACCTATAGCCGCGTTTTCTGAAAACGCGGCTATATGTCAGTGACATATTTATAAGGCTTGACCTATAGCCGCGTTTTTTAAAGGTCATGTCACTAAAGGGCGACCTATAGCCGCGTTTTTAGAAAACGCGGCTATACGTCTCCTTTAGAAAAATCGGCTGGACCTGTAGCTGCGTTTTTGAAAAACGCGGCTATAGCTTGCCTTTAGCTGCGTTTTAAAACGCGGCTAAAGGTCAGCTATAGCCGCGTTTTTTAGAAAACGCAGCTATAGGTCCCTGTTAAAAAGAATTATTCATTTGGACCTATAGCCGCGTTTGAAAAACGCGGCTATAGGTTAGCTATAGCCGCGTTTTTTGAAAAACGCAGCTATAGCTTGAGGATTTAGCCGCGTTTTTAACAAACGCAGCTCAAAGTCTAGCTAGGAGCCGCGTTTTACAAAAACGCGGCTCAAAGTCTAGCCTGGAGCCGCGTTTTACAAAAACGCGGCTTAAAACCGCGTTTTTTGTAGTGAAAGTAGAAAAGGAAATTAAGAACAAACAACAAATACTCCAAAAAACTTCAAGACTCAATTCAAACCTTGGCGGATGTAAGGAAGGAAAAAGAACTCAGGGAGGAAATAGAGAATTTGATGAATAGGGAAGAGATCATGTGGGTGGATTGTACAAGGTGACAAAAACACCAAGTACTTTCAAACTGTGGTAAAGCAAAGGAGGGCCAGAAATAGGATTGTGCAGCTCAAAATAGTTGATGGAAACTCAACTGATAATATTGAAGACATTGAAAGAACTCTAGTAAGGCACTTCACAGATAGATTTGCTGAAGCAGATCCCAAATCTATTCAATCCATCCTTAACGACCTAGAGGCTTTGCCTATTCCCAACTTGGAACAACAGCAATTGCTCCATCTCGACAAACCAGTCTCTAATGTTGAAATTGAGATGGCAGTATTCCAATTGGGTCCACACAAAGCTCCTGGACTTGATGGAATTCATGCTTTCTTTTATCAAGAATACTGGGACAGAGTGAAACAGGATATCGTCAATTCAATCCATTCCTTTTTTCATTCTGGATCCTTACTTAAATCTCTAAACCAAACCTTCATCACCCTTATACCCAAGGTGACTGTCCCTGAGGAAGTTTCACATTTTAGATCAATAAGCCTTTGTAATGTCACATACAAAATCATTTCCAAGATTACGGTGAATAGGTCAAAACCTTTCATAGATAAACTCATTTCTCCCTTCCAAAATCCTTTCATACAAGTAGGAACATTTCTGATAATATTTATAGATGCATTGAAAAAAAAAGGGTAGGAAGAAAGGATATGGAGCTTTGAAGATTGACATGTGCAAGGCCTATGATAGAGTTAGTTGGAATTTTCTCAAGACTGTGATGATCTCAATGAATTTAAGTAGTACCAAGGTGAACTAGATTATGGAATGTGTTACTTCAATATAGTACACACTTCTCCTTCATGGGAGCCCCACCCATCCCTTCCATCCATCTAGAGGAATTAGACAAAGGGATCCTTTCTCCCCATACTTGTTTTTAATGTGTGCCAACATCCTATCTATAGCACTCACCCAAGCTAAGAACCAAAAGAAAATCAAAGGCATAACAATTGGTAGAAATGGTGTTTCTTTCACACACCTTTTCTTTATTGATAATTCATTGTTCTTCTTTCAAAATGATAAAGGTTCCTTGGCCTACCCAAAGAACATTATTATATGGTACTGGTCACTCTCTGGCCAAAGTATTAATTTTACAAAATCTGACCTTTTTTGTTCCCCTAACATACCTCCCAACATTCAAGAATCCCTTGCTAACACCCTACAGATCAACCTTGTTCAAAACTCGATCAAGTACCTAGGTATCAACTTTAAATTTGAAGGTAAGAGAGCTATAGACTTTCAAGATTTGGTGGATAAGATAAAAGAAAAACGTCAAGGCTGGAGAGCCAAAATCCTATCTCAGGTAGGTAGGGCCACTCTAACTGCTTTCGTGCAGCAATCAATGCCCCTCTATACTTTCTCATGTTTTAGAGTGCCATAGACCATTTGTAACAAATTGGATGCTACAATTACAGATTTTTGGTGGGGTTATGAAACTAGTGCTAGGAAATTGCACTTGGTTGGGTGGAATACAATCTGTTATGCTAAGAACAAGGGAGGCCTTGGATTCAAAAACTTCAGTCTGTTTAATCAGGCAATGCTGGCTAAGCAGTTCTAGAGGTTATAAAATAATCCAAATTCTTTGCTAGCCAGAACCTACAAAGTAAAATACTTTCCCAAAGACCCTTTACAGGAATATACCCCTAAACCACACCACTCACAGTTTTGGAGGAGCATTGCGAAGCCTCAATTTGCAGAACTACAGCAGGGAGGATGGCCAATTGGGTCTAGTTAATAGATTCCCCTCACACATCCAGATTGGTTTTAGGGCCCAAACCATGTCTTAAGAGAGCATAACCTCCTCAATGGTACTGTGGCTAACCTTATTGATACTAATACCAAGTCCTAGAAATGTGATTTACTCAGAAGGCTTTATCCATACCCCATTTTTAAAGAAATCATGCAAACACCTATCTCCAAAATTGATGGCAATCCAAATAAGCTTTTATGGGAATACAATGTACACCAGGCATACTCTCTAATCCAACAACTCCAAACATCATCCAATAGGATAGAACATAATCCCTTTAATGTACCATAATCTACTTGGAACTTCCTTTGGAAGGTTAAACTGCCTATGAAAATTCTTACCTTCATATGGAAACTTATGCATGATAGCTTACCTGTGTTTGCAATACTAAATAGAAGGTGGATTATGAGATCCAAGAGTTGCCTTCTGTGTGACGCAGAGGAGGAATCCATCATTCATTTATTCTTACAATCCCCTTCTGCAAGAGCTGTGTGGCACAATTCAATTCTTGAGATTAGAACAACAGAGTAAAATCAAATTTCTGCAAAACAATGGATCCTGAGTTGCATCACCACAAACAACATTACAGGACAGATGAAAATAAGATTTCTACAAGCTGTGTTCACTATCCTATGGACAATCTGGAATCATAGAAATATGGTTCTCCATGAACGAAAGGTTCCCAATCCAATAGAGGTTGTTCTCACCATTTGATGGAAAAATTACATGTTTGTATCGCATACAAAACATATGCAATGGAAAACTAACAGATCTACTTCATTCGTAATTGATAACATGTGCTATGTAAGTTTCAGAATATAAGAACAAGAGAGTGTACCTTGGTGTGATGAATTTCAAAACCAAAGATCAGAAGTTCTTGAGAACACTTTTAATCTTCACTCCAATTCCACTTGATGCCTAAGAAGTGTGGTCTCTTAATCAGTTATATGTGTATGTTCAAGAGAGAATGAAAAGAGTGTCCAATACTCACATACATACCATTTCATATCACCTTGCAAAATTATGTATGTTACTCTCATTATAACTGATTATCTAATTGGGCTAGCTTTTTGGGCCTTTCCAATTGGGCTTTAGTATGTGGCTTGGAATGGGACCAAAGGGAAATAAATAAGACACTAGCTTCAATGGGCCTTGGGCTTTTCTGTCAACTCTTAATAAGTCCAAAGTTACCATTAATTATATTTAATACAACTCTATAAATATAATTACACTCTAGGCCTTATTAATAAATTATATCCCAAGACTTTATTGTACGTGCAACCCCTTCATAGAATATTTGCAGTAATGCAAAGTTATGAATGAAGACTGCCACTTTATAGATTACTACATCTTAATCCTTAAGTACCCAGTTTAATCCTTTAAGGTTATTCATCATATATTTATGAAATCCAATTTCATAAATATATACTTTAATAACTCTTTACTAAAGTGGTTAGGCCTAACTCTTTGAATAACCGAACCCATTAAACTTATCTCAAGGAAATATTTTATATCTCTGTTAAGAGACTATGAATTCCATCTTGAGAATATATGTTCCATCCACACTAAATGTGGCTACCCAACATACTGAGATTTTGACCATTACTTTAGATCTCACTTTTGATATATCAAAGCAACCTACACTCTATGATCAAGTCCATTATTTTCTTAGGATTAAGAGTTCATATAAATAGAAGTCGTAAGATTTATTATTCATTTAACAGTTGTTAGGAGAATAATAAATCTCACAGCGGTCCTGTTCAATATATTCTAACTCTTAAAACATATCAACATATCAACTAGAAGTTTCCACTTCCATGATCAAGACAAATCATCTTAGTTGATATGTTATAGTCTTCACAAATGAAATGTCCAATTTCATCACCGACTATGAACTAAAATTCTGCGTTTACAAAGAACTTGTGATTTATATCTTCTATAATTTTTCACATAAATCACATACTATGCATTTTATGGACTATATGATAATGTCCAAATATTCATGTTATCATCATTTTAGATAATAATAAAACAACTTTATTAATCACAACATTAAGTCATACATAATGTCATACATAATAACATACATAGCATTATACAATAGGATTTTAGGGCACTAATCCTAACAATCTCCCATTTGCCCTAAAGTCTATTGTGGACTAATCTAACTCCCATTCCCTCCAAATGTGACTCAAAAATCCTTTGAGGCAAGGCTTTGGTAAAGGGTTCTGCTAGATTATTTGCACTATCAATCTTTGCAACAACTATATCTCCACGAGAAACAATGTCTCAAATGATGTGGTACTTTCTCTCAATGTGCTTTCCTTTCTTATGATTCCTTGGATCTTTGGATTGTGCAACCGCTCCGCTATTGTCGCAAAACAATGTGATAGGAACTTGCTCCATTCTCACTACACCAAGATCAGAAAGGAATTTCTTGAGCCAGACAGCTTTTTTTGCCACTTCACAAGCAGCAACATATTCAGCTTCCATGGTGGAGTCCACAATACAAGATTGCTTAACACTCCTTCAACTTATGGCTCTACCTCCCAAGGTGAACACACAACCTAAAGTGGATTTTCTGAAATCAAGATCTAATTGAAAATCTGAATCTGTATAGCCAATGGGAATCAAATCCTCACACCGGTAAACAAGCATATAATCTCTCATTCTCTATAGATACTTGAGAATATGCTTTACAGCTTGCCAATGTTTTGATCCTGGATTTGATTGATATTGGCTAACCATGCTAACTGAATAACAGATATCTAGTCTAGTACAAAGCATGGCATACATGATACTTCCCACTGCAGAAGCATAAGGAACTTGCCTCATCATATTTTCTTCCTCTTGAGTCTTAGGCCTTCGGTCATCAGACAGAGGAACTCCATGTCTGAAAGGAAGTAATCCTTTCTTGGAGTTTTGCATGCTAAACCGTTCTAGAACCTTATCTATATATCCAACTTATGATAAGCCTAACATCTTATTCTTGCGATCTCGCCAAAGCTTGATCCCTAGAATAAAGTTAGCTTCACCCAAGTCCTTCATATCAAATTGACTTGACAACCAAACCTTTACTGATGACATTAACCATACATCATTTCCAATGAGTAGAATATCATCAACATAAAGCACTAGGAACATTACTACTTTTTCTTGATGTCTTTTGTACACACATGGTTCATTAAGATTTTGTTCAAAACCAAATGACTTGATTGCTTGATCAAATCTGATGTTCCATGACCTAGATGCTTGCTTAAGTCCATAAATGGACGTTTTCAACTTGCATACCATATGCTCTTGGTTCTTTGCTATGAAACCTTCTGGTTGCATAATATAGATTTCTTCTTCAAGATTGCCATTAAGAAATGCAGTCTCGACATCCATTTGTCAAATCTCATAATCATAATGAGTAGCAATGGATAAGAAAATTCTGATAGATTTAAGCATTGTTATTGGTGAAAAGGTTTCTTCATAATCAATACCTTTTTTTCTCTTGTAAACCCTTTTGCAACCAACAGGTTTAATGCCGCTAGGCACCTTTACAAGATCCCAAACTTGATTGGAATACATAGAATCTAAGTCAGATTTTATAGCTTTGACCCAATGATGTGCATCTACATCATTCATTGCCTCTTCATAAGTGTAGGGATCCGATTCAGCCTCTTCTGAGATAGCTTTATAAGTTTCTCCCAAACCTATAATTCTTATAGGAGGCCGAACAATTCTCCCACTACAATGAGGCACCTGTGTACTAGACATTTCTTGAGTTGTATTTTGTGATGTATTTGATACAGCCACATCATCCCTAGTTTCATCCATTGATTGTTCATTTACAGGTTCCTTCATTTCAGCCAAAACAACTCTACTTCTAGGAGTAAAATTATTCATATAGTCATTTCCCAAGAATTTAGCATTTGTACTAACAAAAACTTTATTATCTTTACGACTATAAAATAAATAACCCCTAGTTTCTTTTGGATAACCCACAAGCAAACACACTTCAGATTATGGTTCCAACTTATCAAGCTTTCCTTTTAACACATGTGCTGGACAACCCCAAATGTGGAGATATTTCATACTAGGCTTACGCCCACTCCACAATTCCATGGGTGTTTTGGGAATAGATTTTGATGGAACTAAATTCAAAAGATGTATTGCTGTATTTAAGGCATAACCCCAAAAAGAAATCGGTAAAGTTGAGTTACTCATCATGGACCTAACCATTTCTAAAAGAGTCTTATTCCTTCTTTCTGTTACACCGTTTTGTTGGAAAGTTTCAGGGGCAGTCAATTGGGATACAATGTCGTTTTCAGTTAAGTAATCCTTGAAAACCCCAAGAAGGTATTCGCCACCACGATCAAATCAAATGGCCTTTATGCATTTTACTAATTGATTTTCAACTTCAGCCCTAAACTCTTTGAATTTTTCAAAGGCTTTGGGCTTCCATTTCATTAGGTACACATTACCATATCTTGAGTAATCATCGGTAATAGTGATGAAGTACTCATAACCTCCTTTTGCTTAGGTTAACATAGGACCACATACATCCGTATGAACTAATTCAAGCAACTCTTGGGCTCTTCTACCTTTTGCATTAAAAGGTCGTTTGGTCATTTTGCCTGCCAAACAAGATTCACAAATTGGAAATTCATCAAATTCCAATGGCTCTAAGAGTCCATCTTTAATCAGTCTTTGAATTCTGTTTGGATTAATATGACCCAAACGCAAGTGCCAAAGATATGCTTCATTAGTAGAAGGAAACTTTCTCTTTAATAATTTTACATGAGAGTCATTATCTAATTCAGAATTATATAATTCATGCTTATCAGGAGTTAAAATATAAAGACCATCCACAATATTGCCAGAACAGATAAACACTTTACCCTTCTTTATTACAACATTTTCTTTAAGGATAACACAATATCCATGTTTACCTAAATAAGTTGCAGAAATTAAATTCCTACGAACATTAGGTACATATAGACAATCTTCCAATATTAAAACCCTAGACTTAAAGCATAATTTAACAACTCCAACAGCTACAACCGGAATCCTACTCCCATCAGCCAAAGTAAGAAACAATTACCCTTCATTAAGCTTTCCAGTCTCCTAAAACCCCTGCAAAAAATTGCAGATATGATTAGTACAACCTAAATTCACACACCAAGAATCTGTGGGATTTTGTACTAAACATATTTCAAGGAGGAATGAACTTTTCATACCCTTATTATTGGCAGCTTTGAATTTTGGACAATTCCTCTTCCAATGTCCTTTCTCACCACAATGGAAACACTTTCCTTTGATCTTCTTTCCTTTGTCGGCAACCCCTAAGGCAATTTGTTTACCATCTTGCTTGGTGAAGTCCTTCTTCTTCTTCTTCTTACCCTTGCCTTTTGACTTAGGTTGAGAAGTAGAAGCTTCAGCCATATTAGCATCAACACTAAATGTACCAAGAATGCCTTCCGCCACTATCAGTTCATTCATTAATTTAGACAATGAATAAATCTTTTTGTTCATATTATAATTGAGTCTGAATTCCTTGAATGATTCTAGTAGTAACTGGAGTATCATATCCATTTAGGATTCTCCATCAATATCGGCATCTAAAACTTCTAGTGTATTCAGATTGGAGATCATCCTAAGACAATGCTCCCTCACCGAAGTCCCTTCAGCCATTTTTGTATTGCCTCATAGTCTCTTGCCTTGTAGAATGGCCCTGCTCACCAAATATCTCTTTGAGACTTAGCATAATGTCCGAAGCTAGTTCTACATCTTGCATTTGATGTTGTAGAACATTTGAGATAGATGTTAGGATATAGCTCTTGGCCATCTCATTAGATTTCTTCCAACAATCATATCGTTGTTTTTCGTCAGGAGGAGCATCTAATGATGGAAAGCTAGGACAAGGTTAAGTAAGCACATATTTGTGCTCTTCAGCTGTAAGAACAATGTCCAAATTTCTTTTCCAATCAACATAGTGGGATCTAGTCAATTTGTTTTGATTAAGAATGGTAACAAGTGGGCTAAATGATGCCATGATCAAATATGAAAATAATAAATATGAAAATAATAAACATGAATATAATAAGTAAACTAGATATTATCAATTTGGCATATAAACATATAGTATGGAACCTTTATAAAACCATAATATAATATATGCAACAACAACCCAATCCCACGTTTAAAATTCTTTGGAAGCAAGTAAATTATAAACACTATGATTGATTGAAAACTATTCTCATTATTAGTGCTATCATGATAACTCTTATCAAACACTAATAACATGCTGTATTTCCTTTGGCCTCTAAGTAATAATGACATAGCTCCGAAGGGAGGTTAACATTAAACTTAGTCTAGTGTACACCATTGACTAAATTCTATGTGAGTCATTAAGTAATTCCACAATAGCGTGGTCGTTCTTAATGTAAAAACACATATCATCCATCATTAAGAAGTTTAATCTATAGTTCCATGAATTAAAAACCCTCCGATGGGAAAAAGGCATACATGCCAAGGCGTGGTCCTTAATCATACTACTATAAACTGACAATGGAGGCTGTGAGATCCAACCCTTGTATCTCTCTCCCACTAGATGTTTTAAACTAAAGGTTTTTATTTTGTAAACATGTGTAATCTAATCACACACAGCCTTGCACTTTATACAATTGAAAACACTTAGAAAAAATTCAAAATTCCCTTCAGTGGCATTTTTGCGAGAATCTCGTGACTAAGCTCTTCTCGTGAAAATGAGTTAAGGCAAAATAGTGAAAACACAAAATTCAGAAAAAACATTTTGCGACTGTTTTGTGAGTAAAGCTTACCCTTGAAAATTTTTGTGCTTCAGAGGCATTTTTCGCGAGTAACTTCTCTAGAAGGTAACCTGCGAAAAACCCGTGTTTTCAATTTTTAAAGGGAAGATGTGGATAGTTTTCAACGGTTTTCCAGGAACAAACAACCACCATATGAACATAATAGATAGAATTTGATATCAAAGTTGAATCCCATTGATGTTATAGCCTTAAAGTTCAATTCAACATACTTGAATTCAAATTTAAACAACATCATAACATCAATATCAGTTTTTATCAAACCATAGTTTCAACAACCATGCAGAAAATTAAATACATATATAATCTTCTAACATCATGAAACTATTATATCTAATTCCAAAACTCACAAAACATATTGTACAGATTGGAAATTGAAGACCGCTCTAATACCATTTGATGGAAAAATTACATGTTTGTATCGCATACAAAACATATGTAGTGGAAAACTGATGGATCTACTTCATTCACAATTGATAACATGTGCTATGTAAGTTTCAGAATATAAGAACAAGAGAGTGTACCTTGGTATGGTGAATTTCAAAACTAAAAATCATAAGTTCTTGAGAACACTTTTAATCTTCACTCCAATTCCACTTGATACCTAAGAAGTGTGGTCTCTCAATCAGTTATATGTGTATGTTCAAGAGAGAATGAAAAGAGTGTCCAACACTCACATACATACCATTTCATATCACCTTGCAAAATTCTGTATGTTTTTCTCATTATAACTGATTATCTAATTGGGCTAGCTTTTTGGGCCTTTTCAATTGGGCTTTAGTGTGTGGCTTAGAGTGAGACCAAAAGGGAAGAAATAAGACACTAGCTCCAATGAGCCTTGGGCTTTTCTGTCAACTCTTGACAAGTCCAAAGTTACCATTAATTATATTTAATACTACTATATAAATATAATTGCATTCTAGGCCTTATTAATAGATTATATCCCAAGACTTTATTGTACATGCAACCCCTTCATAAAATATTCTTGGAATCTTGCCTTCAATAGCTTTCTGAATCCCACAGTTCATCCCAATTGCATCCGCCATTCAATGGCTCCTTCCAATGCTTCCCAAAGGCACCAACACTTGACTCAACACTCAGATTGGGTGAGGTAAGTGTTTAGGCTGAGAACCTATCAAGGATGTAAAGATGGAGAGGTAGGAATAGAGGAAAACCAAGAGAAAATGTGTAGATGATTGTGGGAATAACAATCTCTAACTCTCAAGTGTTTTTGCTAGGGTTTTCTTTCTGAAAAGCACTCCTTACATTTCATGGGTAATGAGGGTATATATAGTGTGGGTAAAGAATTTGGTAAAGCACTTTTTCTTTTTTCCAAACAGAGAGTTTCACGGGTACCTCGCAAGATGGCCTTTCTTGCGAAGCACTCGTGAATTTGACATCCTGGCATGAGTCTTTAGCTTTTAGTCATGTGCTTCACACATGGCCTTCCGTGGGTTGCTTTACTCCCAAGCTTCTTACAAGCTAGTAGCGAACTGCACTGATTCTTCTTTTGACGCTTAATTCTTCACCAATCTCTTACACTCATCCCTTACAAATTAACCCACATAAATACAAGCAAATGATCGAAGAAATTACAATCAAATTTGGCACGGAATTAAAGCCGACAAAGGCTAGTAAGAAATCACAACTTTACAAAATTGATGTAGGGGATTATGGGTAAAACAATCTCTAACTCTTAAGTGTTTAGCTAGGGTTTCTCTCCCAAAATTTTCTTCTGAAAATACTCATTCTTCTTCTTACATTTCGTGGGTAATCAGGGTTTATATAGTGTTGGTAAAGAATGGGAAAAGTCACACTCAAAAAGCAATCAGGTAGTGAGTTTCGTAGGTCACTCGCGACTTGGCCTGAGTCACGAGTCACTCATGAAATCCAGCCTGTCTTGGACTTTTCAAATTCCAACATATGCTTCTCACATGGCTTGTTTTGCGGGTCAGTAGTCGCAAGTCAGTCATGAGCAAGTTGTGAAAATCACTTCTTCACGAATTTTATACCAAACTTTTCCACACAGCCCTCACATAGAATCCAACAAAAAATATAGGGAAATATTTGAACAAAATTACAATCAAATTTGACACAAAATTAAAGCCAACATAAACATAGTTGTAAATCACAACTTTAAAATCTTCCTCTTTGGCTATTCCATGACAAAACCCCTAAATAGACTCTAGACTTAAAATGTGAGCATGGGAACAGAGGCAAAACTCACTCACACCTAAATCTAAAATATGTAAAGCACTTGAACCATATACACCTGTATCCTATAACACTTGCACATAACAAATAACTTCATTAAGCACGAGAAAAGTATAATACAAGGCATGTATAAAGAGCAAGTAAAAAGCAATCAAGATAAACGAAATATATAAGTGCTATAGCATAACTTGATCAAACATGAATAATCATTAAGAAATGACCACAATGAACATTTAACTAGCAAATGATCATTCGAACACGCAAGCAATTAAGAGCAATGTGAAAAATTAATTGTATGTCCAACAAGCACATGATGCATTAAAGAAATTAGGGTAAGAAGCAACAGATAACTAAAAGTATCAAGAAACGGCTATAAAAACCAAGATACACAAAGTACTAAAGTAAACTGAGTATTAAACTAAAGTACTGAAAGCTTTAAAGTAAAGCACTGTAAAAGAAACAAACAACAAAATAAACTATAAGAGCTGTAAAAATAGTCTCAAAATTTTGCTCCCCCTCAAGCTATACTCCCCCTCAACTAACTACTACTCCCCCTTTTTTACCGGAATGGCCAAAGGTGTTAGTCCTCACTCACCAAGTCTCTAATCTGAGTGGAGAAAGTAGTGATTTGCTCTTGAAGATACGTAATCTGAGTAGTGGTGTACGCATAATGATCATCCAAAGTCCGTTGCATAGCCTCTTATGAACACTAGAAATAGTCGAATCTGTCAAGAAGCATCTCGATGCGATCGGGAGCATGAGGAGGTGCATGTGGCTATCCTTGAGGCTAAGCTTGTGGCTACTCCTGAGGCTAAGAGGATGAGGCTTTCATGTCTTCAAGATCAAGGGTAAAGTTATCAATATCTTCATCAGTGTTGCCACCCTCATAAACAGTGTTCTCACCTTCTGCTCTCACTTCTTCCCCAAGACCACAAAGACGAGCTTTGCTCCTCGTCATTGTTTGAGTAGAGATATGGTCTTCCCTCTTCATCACTAGCAAACTTGGGGGAATCTGGACCCTCTCATGTCACATGGTAAACATGATCAATCCCGGGAAAGGTAGAGTCATCCAAGACATCTTCTAGCCGACATACTTCTTAAGAAGATGATAGATGTGAGCACAGATTTCTATGTCCTTCTTCAGGAACAAGTCATGAAGGAACAGTGCTCGTGGTTGGGAAGAGGTTGAAGAGCATAATGTACGCCAATGTTCTCATTTCAGGAGAGAAGCTAGTGGTGAGTAAGCACTTTTTCAACCGTTCTCCCCCAAGAACTGGTGTTATCACTAATATTGGCATTGTCCTCTTATCATAGGGAAGAGAAGACTCTGGGATCACTGGCCTAATCTGAAAGAAGTTTTGAATTGACATGGTGGAAACTGTGAACTCTTTCACTCTCAACCAACAATTTAGGTGATCTCCCTCCACAATCGCATTCGAGAAGAACTCCCGAACCAAAATATGGTGCACATCCACTGAGCTTGTGAGAAGTGGAGCCCATGTGCGATCTCTGAACACATCGGCGATGAAAGTGCTCTCAAGAGATGGAAAATCCACATCTCTCTCCACAATTATGATAGCATCCTTGTAGTATTCTGAGAATGCCTCAAATGCATCTCTATCTTGAAAGCGATCCTCATCATATCTTTGAGGCTTAAGAGGTTTTTTGGCAGGGGTTTTTTTGTGAGGAGACATCTACAAAAATGAGCAAACACACAAACCATACACAAAAATGGTAACAAACTTGATTAGATACAAGTTAGTTAAAAAATCAAGCAAAATAAGAGAAAATTCTCTAAAATACAATTAAACAATCATAACAAAGACACATGAACATGTTATATGTGCTATTAGATCTAGAAAGACTTAACTAGTATGAATGTATGCAAAACATGTCAAGTGATAGGGTGTGTGCATCAAAGGTGCATATGCAATGCATGATCAATGCATGAACAAGCACTCATGCGGTAAATTGTGTAAAACACAAAACCAATTATCAAAACATGTTAAACATGAATAAATATGGCAAACCCCAAAATTTGGTACTCATTAAAGTCCAAAAGAGTGAAAAAATACCTTAAAACATTTTATCAAAAATTTAGTGTGCACACACTATACACATGTGATGAACAATGCATGAACATGTGAAATCTTGCCTAAATACATGTTAAAATACCACATGGGGCCAACATAATCAACAAGAAACAAAATGGGACTAAGTTGATCAACAAAATTGGAAAATTTTGCAAAAATTAAGTTTTCCCAACCTAAATACAAAAAATAAACCCAACCCTAGATTTTAAGAAATCTAAGACAAAATCAAAGGATTTGAAAGATGAAAAAGGTTAGAGATTACCTTAGAGAAGTCTTAGAGATGAAATCCAAAGAAGATTGGTTGAGTTTTGAAGAAAATGTGAGATTTTGTGGGTGGGAGTCGCGGAGTGCAAAAAGACAAGGTTTTTGAAAACTGAATTTTCAAGCCCTTTAAAAACTGTCTTTTTCTGCATTTTGCGAGCTAGTTACGAGACTACTCACGAAATGTGCAGATGCACAGAGTAGAATTTCGGGGGTCAGGTCTGAGTCATGAAGCACTCGCGAGGGACTCACGAAACTCTCTTTCTAAAATTTTTAAGAAAATGAAAGTTCTTAAGAATTTCGCGACTGGAGGCCACTCACGAAGGCAGTAACGCAAAGGCCAAAAACAAAGTTTTTCAACACTAAAAATTTGACATTTTAAGAAAAACTTTGAGGACCAAAGTAACAAAAATCACTTCCAAAAACACATGAAATACTCAAAAATCATTTTGGGTTTGATCATCAAGCAATTGAGCATATACAAATCACATTTGAACATGTACAATCACACAAATGAAATAAGCATTCATTGAACATTAGACTTGTGTGTTGTGTGTGGGAATCAAGTATGAATTAGTCCATAGTCTAGTATGAAACTTCAATGATCATTTCAATCAAGTCACACACAAATAGCACAAAGTCAAGTGACCTATCTCACTTGTAGAAATGAACATATACAACCCCCCACCAAAGTGTTTACATTGATTGAAAGCTTTTCATTTGGCTTCCATTTTTCAAACTTTTTGATCAATACAACTCAATTTTCGAGCAACGATGCCATTAAATTTTTATATTTCTTTAAGGAATAAGTCTTTGGCTTTACAATCATACATTTTGAATACATTTTGCTTCACCTTTTCCAAGTCAAACTAGTTTTCGAAGCAAGGCTTTTTCAGCTCCTTCTCTTTTTAGAGATTGACATTTGAAGAACTTTTTGACATAAAAATAAATGTGAGGAGATATATAGGATCAAGTCTACGCATGTTTCAAGATCAAACAAGACTATAGGCTAGACATTCATGACAAGCTTGAAAATCTATTTACAACAATCAAACATAGATATCTAGATTTCGCTCACACTTAAAATGTGCATACGTAACAAGCTAAGCTTGTAAATGCACTACACCATTAGTACGAAGGTATTAGGCCAAACTCAACATGTGATATGACACAACACAAGTGATCAAACTTTTTGAGATTTTATACTTTTTATGAGTTTTGGGATTTTTTGCTCACACAAAACAAAAAACATTAAAATAAGATCAACAAACAACGCAAACAAGGCAAAAAACGTTAAAAGGAACATGCTATGAATGAAGCATTGAAGCAAGAAGAATACATATTTCATGATGCATGAAACTATAACCCTTATACATTGGAAGTGTTAATGCATGGACATAGTGAATAATCATGCATAAGCATCCTTCTTCACCCACACCACACAGGTGCTTTGGAGTCTCAAACCTCAGGGTGAAGCTAGCTAGGCAAGATGAGATGTTCTTAAGCATTTCCATGACATCTCCAATGAGTCGACCGTCATTTTGTCCCTTAGCTTGCTTTCCTCTTGGCATTCTTTTTGTATTTCCTTAAGCATACAGAGAATCAACCCTTTTGAGAGCATGAAGCTTGAAGCAATTTGGCCTTATGTGCCCTCGAATGCCACAATGGTGACAAAAATGCTTCACTTAAGGTCCCCTTTGATTCTTAAGCAACGACTTCCCTTTTGCCTTTGATTTTGGCCGTGTGTCCTTCTTCTCAATGATAGGGATCTCAATCTTGGGCTTCTCTACATCCTTTGCCAACACAAACTTCATCTCCCTTCTTGGTTCACCACTCGAACTTCCTTCACCGGTGTAGCCCAATCCAGTTTTGTTTGTGTAAGGCTTTTGAGATGAAAATACACTATCAAGCTTCTTGGTTGTGATGCGCTCCACTTTGACATTAGCTTGAATCACTTTAAGTTCGAGAAACTTGATCTTTGAGTAAGCATTCAGCAGCTCCTCTTTCAATTCTTCAACTTCACACTTGGCATCTTTAAGTTGTGCAAGAGTGGATTTTTGTTCTTCTTCAATTTTCTTCATCTTCTTGACTGCACTATTAGCAATGTTAGCATATTTGCCACAATCCTCAAGCAGTGCTTCGTAAACATCTTGAAGTTTCTTATCACCTTCATTGAGGTACAAATCCTCATCATCTGAAACTTCATCTTCTTCAACCTCAGAGTGAACATCAGGTTCTTCAGCCAAATCACTCAATTCATCATTGGAATCAACCGAGGTAATTGGCATAAATGCTGAATAATTACCATCACCATTGCATTCTTCTTCCGAATCTGAATTTGAGCTCTCCGAGTTAATAAAGATAGTTGTTAGCACCTTACCCTTTCCTCTTAAATAGTTCGGACATTCCTTCTTCAAGTGCCCATGTCCATTGCATTCATAGCAAACTATTCCTTGGGATGGTGATGACTCTTTTACATCCTTCTTCTTAAAGTATCTTTTGTCATTCTTGGATGATGAGAATTTTCCTTTTCCAAACAGCTTCCCGTTTTTCTTCATCTTAAGAAACTTTCAAAAGTTCTTTGCGAGATAGAATCACCGGTTCTCTCATTTATGGTTTTGAGAGCAAGTGATTTGCTAGACTTATGAGAGGGCAATCCAATCTCACAAGTTTGAAGAGAGCCAACAAGCTCTTGGATCTTGATCTCATCCAAATATTTACTCTCCTCAATGGTAGTGACTTTGGCTCGGAAGCTTTCGGGCAAGAATCTCAAGACTTTCCTTACAACTTTGGCATCCTCAATCTTTTCTCCTAGATTGAGCTTGGAAATGACGATCTCATTGAGTCTCCCATAGAATGAGTCGAATGACTCATCTTCACTCATCTTCACTTCCTTAAAATGGGTAGTGAGTATTTGCAATTTGGTGTCCTTGACCTTTTTGGTTCCCTCGTAGGTAGTTTCGAGGATAGTCCACGCCTCTTTAGCGGTCTTCACATGAGATATATTGTGAAATTCTTCAATAGAAACACCACAAAAAATTGAATTAATTGCTTTGCTATTGGCATGCCTTGCTCCATTCTGCCTTGGGTGTTGTTGGTCTCACCCAACCATTCTCAACAAAATCCTAAACGGTCTCATCAATAGCACATAGAAAAGCACGCATATGTACTTTCCAAAACACATAGTTACTCCCATCAAAGAAAGGAGGTGCGTTGAGAGATTGAGATTTATTCATCTCAAATGGGGTCTAGGATCACACAAGGACAACGAAATCCAAAAAGTGTCCCCGCTCTGATACCAATTGAAAGCTCAATTAGTGTGAAAACACTAATGCTTGTTTAGACCCTGTAGACACAAAGGGTCTCGGAGTTACCACCTAGTTTTTGCAATGGTCTAGGAACCATATATATAGCGTCCCTTCAAGGGAGGACCTTTGATCTTACTACCAAGGTATGAGTTTGGAGTTTAGGCACGCTCTTGGGAATGTGTTAGGCACCCAAGATCAACAAACACTAAGGTTGGCCTCCCATTATTGTGTCTCATGTCCTAACCCTATTAAACACTAATTCAACACTTGTGTTTCTAAACTCACACACACACACACACATACACACACACACACACACTAATCATACATCTAACATACAACATGGCATCTTTTATCCCTAAATGAGCATACTTATCTATCCTAAAGCAAAAGAAAGCCAAACACACATAAGAAACCCTAACATTCATCTAGCATGTGAAAACCCTATCATACATCTAAAACAAAATAGCAACTTAATCATGGCAATCACGAGATCAGATAAAGCATACAATTGGACCTAAAACAAACATTTAAACGACATACATCACCAAATGCATGTCCATACCAATGCATGACTTACCTTCACTTACCCTTCAGCAACACAGCACCTATGGCATTGATGCATGGACATATGAATGAATGGCATGGCATCAAAGTAAGCAGCAAATATAAGAAAACCCTAATCTAAGCATGTTAAAGACAAGCAAGCATATAAGTCAAGAGACACAAATACGTATGAAAGGGCTTTTAAAAAGAGACAAAGCTTGTGAAACCAACCAACCAAATAATATAAGGAATCTAGATTAGGGTTTTAGGGTAAGCCCTTGCATACGCAGCCAGAAGACTGTGTATGCATGCTCATGACAAGCGTACGTGGGGCTTATTCAAAACCTTAACCTAGAAATGAACAAGACAGAAAACAGAGCGTGAACTAAAACCCTAATTCTAACAAATAAACATGCATTTTAAACATACATAAACTTAAACCTAACCTAGAAAAGCATGTTAAAAAATATTCTAACAAACAAACAAAACAAATAGGAAGATCTAAAAGCATAAATAAAAGAAAGGAGAAAGAAAAATTTTAAAAGAATACCTCACACAAAAGCTTTCCAAGCTTGATTTTAACTATTCCCTTTAGTCAAGTCTATTCATAAACCAATAAGAAAGTGATTAGCAACGTTAAACTAAAAGGATTGGGGCCAGAAAAGGTCTCAATCAAATAAAATTGACTTGAGGGTATTTTGTGAAAAACTCCTTTTTGATTCACTATTTTCTAGTGAATCTTAGGTTTTTCCCACGGGATTTTTGTGTGTCTTGAAAATGTACCATGTAAGGCTTTATATAGTAGAAAAAATGGGGTTTGGTGCGGCTCCTAGACGATGTGGAATTCATTCCAAATCTCATCCATTATCACAAAAAACTTGTCTTTCTTATGCTTTTGAAACCCTAGCTCCATACACAGGAATATGCCTGCATACGCAAGGTTTGGCCCAGTACGTAGGCCACTGCCCACGTACGTAGGCTGAGGGCCACTTTGGTCATTTTATTTTCAAAAATAGATTTTTTGCTCATTTAAAAGGTTATATTTTCTATTTTAACACTCCTCGAGTCAATTTGATATCTGATTGGGCTCTAAACAGGCCTTGGGCCTTGGAGTTTGAGCATCATTAGGGAACAGGGGCGAGTCATAAAGGGTACAAAATACAATGTCTACAAACCCCTAATCTTAATTTACAACTTAATTTCTTTTACTCTAACTTATCTAAGTATGGAACAAGAGTAAAACATGCGCCATAAACTGAAACACTACCCTAACCCATAAGCAAGTACAATAAGTAATAAATGTAAAGCTTAAAGAGTAGGGAAAAGAAATGCAAACACAAGATAACACCAAGAAGTGTTATCGAAGAGGAAATCGAAGTACTCAATGAAAAACCTCTCCAAGCCAAAATCAATCTACTAGTGAATAAGTTGGAGTACATGAATATCAAAAAGACCCTCCAAGCCTAATCTACCCAATGTACTTGAGTCCTCCAAGCCCCTGCTACCAACGGACTTCTCAGAGTCTTGTCTTCACTAGTTATCCGGATACCGTAATTATACCCGATTGCATCCACCACTCAATGGCTTCTTCCAATGCTTTCCAAAGGCACCAAAATTTCTCTCAACACTTAGAGTGGGTGTGGTAAGTGGTTGGGCTAAGAACCTCTCAAGGATGTGTAGATGGAAAGGTGGGAGTAAATGGAAACTTTAGAAAAATGATGTAGAGGATTATGGGTAAAACAATCCCTAACTCTCAAGCGTTTGGCTAAGGTTTCTCTCTCAAAAGTTTCTTCTGAAAATACTCATTCTTCTTACATTTCGTGGGTAATGAGAGTTTATATAGTGTTGGTAAAGAATGGGAAAAGTCACACTCAAAAAGCAATCAAGCAGTGAGTTTCGTGGGTCACTTGCGACTTGGCCTGAGTCATGAGTCACTCACAAAATCCAGCCTGTCTTGGACTCTTTAAATTCCTGTATGTGCTTCTCACATGGCTTGTTTCATAGGTCAGTAGTCGCGAGTCAATCACGAGCAAGTTGCGAAAACCACTTCTTCACAAATTTTTCACCAAACTCTCAAACATAGCCTTTACATAAAATCCCACAAAAATTACGAGGAATTGATTGAACAGAATTACAATCAAATTTAACACAGAATTAAAACCAACATTAACATAGTTGTAAATCACAACTTTATAGAAATCCAATTAGAAATTTTATAGAATTTTTTCTTAGTTTTTATCTCTTTTAATGGTATGTACTATCAAACTTATGCAAATGTTACCTGTCATCTAACATAAACATGTATATGTCTGTAAAATTGAAAAGTTTACACGATACGAGAGTTTTTTTTTTTTTTTTTAAATGGACAGACGTACGTATATTGAACGTATAGTATACATGTTTTAACTAACTAGTTTGCAATTCAGATCATATATGTATAACAAATGGTGTCATATATATATATATATATATATATACACACTTGTGAAAGCTTGGATTTGTGCTAAAACACAAGAGCTTGTTTAGACTCCCAATTAAAAATTACAACTAGATTGCTTTACTCTAACTTAGACCAAGTGCGGAATAATAGTAAATAAGCGCTATGAATCGATAACACTACCCTAAGCCATATTCATCCATCATCAACAATAAAATGAAAGCTTAAACAGTAGGGAAGAGAGATGTAAACACAAGATAACACCGGGACGTGTTATAAAAGAGGAAACCGAAGACCTCGGTGAAAAACCTCTCCGTAACCCTCCAAGTCGTAATCGATCCACTAGAGAATAAAGTTGGAGTAAACTAATAACAAAAGGCCCTCCAAACCTAGTCTACCCCATGTACTTGAGCCCTCCAATCTCCTGCTACTAACTAACTTCTCAGAGCCTTGTCTTCTCTAGCTTTCCGAATCCCGCAATTTAGCCCAATTGCATCCGCCAATGAATGGCTCCTTCTAATACTTCCCAGCAGCACCAAAATCTCACTTTACACTCAAAATGGGTGTGGTAAGTGTGTGGGCTAGCAACCTCTCAAAGATCTAAAGATGGAGAGGTAGGAGTTGAGGAAAACCAAAAGGAAATGTGTAGATGATTGTGGGTATAACAATCTCTAACTCTCAAGTGTATTTTCTAGGGTTTTTTCTCTAAAAAACACTCCTTACACTTTATGGGTAATAAGGGTATATATAGTGTGAGTAAAGATTTGGTAAAACAAAAACATAACTTTTTGCCAAATAGAGACTTTTGCAGGTCCTTCATGGGTTGGCCTTACCCACAAAACAATCGTGAAAGTTACAGCCTAGCATGACTCTTCATCTTCCAGTCATGTTCTCTACATATGGCTTTCTCGCGGGTTGCTTCTCGCGAGCTACTTGCGAAATCCACTTGTTCATCTTTTGTAGCATGATTCTTCATCAACCTCTCACACTCATCCCTTACAATTAAACCCACATACATATAAAGAAAATGATTGAAGAAATTATAATCAAATTTGGCACGGAATTAAAGCCAACACAACATGGCTGGAAATCACAACTTTACAATCTCCCCCTTCGGCTATTCTGTGACAAAACCCCTAAACAAACTCTAGATTTAAACGTGAGTTTGGGAACACAGGAAAAACTCACTCACACCTAAATCTAAAAGCTGTGAAGCACTTGCACCAAAAACACCTGTATCCTGAAACACTTACACATAACATTAAAACTTCATTAAGTTCAGAGACAAGTAGAACACATGGTATGTATAGGGAACAAGTAAAATGCGATCAAGATATCAAAAAGGATATATGACAATAAGCATAACTTGATCAAACATAAACAGCCATTAGGAAAAGACTACAATACATTTATCAAGTAAATGATCACCTGAAAACGCAATGCAATTAAGAGCAATGCTAAAATCAATTGCATGTCCAACAAACACGTGATGCTTTAAAGAACCTAAAGCAATAAGCAATAGAAAACAATAAGCATCAAGAAACGACTATAAAAACCAAGATACAAAATAATACTAAAGAAAACTAAGTTTTAAACTAAAGTACTTGAAAGCTTTAAACGAAAGCACTGTAAACATCCAACAGTTATATAAAAACGTAAAATAAACTAGAAACCAAACAACATGGTTAGACTATCCAAAAGTGTGTGTGGCTGTCGGTTAGCTTTCTCCTTTTGAGCCCACTAATCTCCCCCTTTCAATATGCACACCTCCTTTCATGTGATGCTCTCCTCCTTACTATATGTTATACTCAATACTATTCACATTAAGTGCTCTCCCCATCTTTGGCACGAATAGCTAAAGACTCTCATCTAGCTTACGTTGAATCTCATCCAACTGTGTCTCAATAGTGGTTAGACAAATCTGAACTTGGTTGTTGGTAGAGTATATGACTTTAGCAAGACCAGAAATGCGCTCATGAAATCCTTCAACCAAGGTTGTCAACCTATCCGAATGAGAGCTAGATGGTCCAGGCTGAGTGCTAGTAGACTAAGGCTCGGGAATGTGTGGAAATATAGTCTCGGTTTGCTCAGGGATAGTGGGAGCAGCTAATCATTTTTTGGAAGGAGTGGAATGATATGAGGATTCGCTCTTCGAAGTCTTAAAGGGTCTATGCTTTGCCCTTTCAACAGAGGAGTGACTCTTGCTCACTTGAAGAGAAATGAATGATATTGGTCGTTGACGAAGTAAGATAGTTCCTTCTTTTGGTGGACGAACACCTTTAAGAACCATGATCTTCATGACAAGGCTGCAGAAGGGAAGACACATCCTTGCAGCTAATCTTCCTGCCGTTCTCCCCATGGTCTAAAATATGTGAGCACAAATGTCAATTGGAGCTCCTCTAATTATATCACACAGAAATTGTGCTCGTCCAAGGTTAATGAAACCAGTGTTGGACAGAGGGTATAGGTTGAAAAACATGATCAGTGTTGAGAGTCTTCAACTTTGATCCAAATTTTGCAGTCCCAATGGAAGTGCCTGCAGAGGAGACTTCATGATTAGCTCCTAGAATGTCAAGAATCTCTATCACTGGAGCTATTATGTCATCATACGGTGTCTACATTCTCCAGATGATTAATATGAAGAATCTTTGCTAGATAGTCCGGAATGATGACAAAATCTTTTCCTCGAACCCAGCACTTTAGTTCAGCTCCAGTGAACCAAGCGTTCGGGTAAAATTCTTTAACCAATTCGTCAATGGGATCCTCAAAGTTGCCAAAAAAATTTGCCCAATCCTTATCCACAAATATCCTAGGGATAAACGTGGATCCCAAAGTGTCAAATTTAACAACCTGAGAGAGTCCGAGATCAATCCTTAAGAAAGATTGAGAATCCAAAAAAGTCTTGAATTTCTCGGTATCAAAGTTAGTGGATGAATGACAAGTCCTCTTTTATAGAGGAGATAATGTGAGATCAATCACCTGCTCTTTGCCGTAAGAGGAACGACAATACATTTGTAGAATGAACAACTACACAAAGAAACAAAAATAGATACAAACAAGGAAACAAACTTGATTAGACACAAGTTAGTTCAAAAAGAACAAAATTGTCCTAAAAAGCATAAAGACCAGCAAACAAAGTCACAAGATCATGTTTTAAGTGCTAAAGGTTGAACAAGACTTACATAGCATGAGAGAAATGTAAAACATGTCAAGTGATCGAGTGTGTGCATCAAGTGTGCTTATAGTGTGCATGTGAGATACATGACAAGGCACTCATGGGGAAAAGTGTACAAAACACACAAATAATATTTAAAACATGTTAAGGATGTAAAAACATAGTAATCCCCAAAATTTGGTACTCATCGGAGTCCAAAACGATGAGTTAATGCTATTTGGGCATTTTAATAAACACTTAAAGTGCATACAAACCACTAACATGTAAAACAATGCATGAACATGTTGAAAACTTGCCTAAATACATGTTAAAATGCCACTTGGGGCCAACACAAACACAAACAAACACAATGGGACATAGCCCAATCAAGAAAATTAAAAAATTTGCAAGAAAAATAAGTTTTTCCCAACCCCTTTCAAAAATAACCCAACCCTAGAAAACCTAGAATCTAAGACTTAATCTAAGGATTCAAGAATGAAAAAGTGTTAAAACATACCTTGGATGAGTCTTAGGGATGAAAGCTCTTGAGATTTGGATGAGATTTTGAGTGAAAGAGTGTTTTTGGTTAAGAGAGGCACAAAGGAGGCAAAAAAGAGTGTTTTGAAAAACTATCATTGTTTGGGTTTTAAAATTGAAAATCTGCTCATTTTGCAGGTAAGCTACTTGTAAAGTTACTCGCGAAATGACCTCTGAAGCACAGGATAGATTTCACAGAAAGCTTCTTCTCACGAAGGAGTCGCGAGTGAGTCGCGAAACTCTCTGGGTAAATTTTAGAAGAAACTAAAAATGGCTTCCTCATTTTCACGGGTAAGATCTTACTCACGACTTACTTGCGAAAATGCCTCTAAAGGAGTTTTTCAACAAAAACTGATTTAGCCTTTTTGGAAAACTCTTAACACAAAAATATTACATAAAAACACTTTCAAAAACAAATAAAATACTCAAAAATCTTTTTTAGGTTTAATCATCAAGCAATTGAGTATACACATATCACATTTGAACACATAGAATCACACAAATGAAATAAGCATTCATTGAACATTAAACTTGTGTGTTGTGTGTGTGGATCAAGTATGAACTAGACCATAATCTAGTATAAAGCTTCAATGATCAATTCAATCAAGTCATACACAACTAGTATGAAGTCGAGTGACCTATCTCACTTGTAGAAATGAACATATATGACCCCTCACTAATGTCTTTACATATTGATTGAAAGCTTTTCATTTGGCTTCCATTTTTCATACTTTGATCAAATACAACTCAAATTTTTAAGAAACAATGCCATGAACTTTTTGATATATCTTTGACAAATAAGCCTTTGGCTTTGGCACCATACATTTTTAATACATATTTGCTCCATCTTTTCCTAGTCAAACTAGTTTTTGAAGTAAGGCTTTTTCAGCTCTTCTCCTTTTTAGAGATAGACAATTGTAGAGCTCTTTGAAAAAGGGAAAAAAAAATGTGAGGAGATATATAAGCACAAGTCTACGCATGTATCAAGATCAAGCAAGACCATTGACCAATCATTCATGATAAGCTTGAAGATCTATTTACAACAATCAAACATGGAGTTCTAGATGTCGCTCACACTTAAAAAATGTGCATATATAACAAGCTAAGCTTGTAAATGCACTATGCCATTAGTACGGAGGTATTAGGCCAAACTCAACATGTGATATACACAACACAAGCGATCAAACTTTTTGAGATTTTTCATTTTTATGGGTTATTGAATTTTTTAACACAATAAAAAACAAAGCAATAAAGTAAGATCAACAAAAACAAGGTAAATAAACAAAGACTTGTAAAAGAAACATGCTTAAAACGGTAGCAATGACACAAGAAGATTGCATATATCATGATACATGAAACTTAACCCTAATACGTTGTAAGTATTAATGCATGGGCATAGTGAGTGATCATGCATGAGTACCTTTCTTCACCTACACTGTAAAAGTGTTTTAGGTAAGATCCTTGGAAGGAGGGGTACAACTGACATAACTCTCAAACCTTGGGGTGAAGCTAGCAAGGCATGATGAAATGTTCTTCAACATTTCCATAACATCTCCAATGAGTTGTCCCTCATTTTCTCCTTTAGCTTGATTTCCCTTTGGCATTCTTCTTGAGTTATCTTGACCACATAGAGAGTCAGCCCTCTTAAGAGCTTGAAGCTTGAAGCAATTTGGTCTTGTGTGCCCTCGCACGCCACAATGATGACAAAAATGCTTCACTTGAGGTCCCCTTTGACTCTTGGGCAATGACTTCCCTTTGTCCTTTGGTTTTGGACCAATGGTTCTCTTTGCAACAATAGGGATCTCAACCTTGGGCTTCTCCACTTTGGGTTTCTCTACGTTGGGCTTCTCTACATTCTTCGCCAACACGAACTTCACTTCCTTCACCGGTATAGTCTAAACTGGTCTTCTCATTTAAAGGTTTTTGAGAAGATAGCACACTGTCAAGCTTCTTGGTGGAAATGCACTCCACTTTGACATTTGCTTGAATTATTTTAAGTTCAAGGAACTTGATTTTAAAATACGCATTTAGCAATTCTTCCTTTAGCTCTTCAACTTCACATTTTTCTTCCTTAAGTTGTACAAGTGTGGATTTATGTTCTTCTTCAATTTTCTTCATCTTTTTAACAGCATTCTTCGCAACTTTGGCATATTTGCCATAATCTTCAAGCAACGCATCGTACACTTCTTGAAGGTTCTTCTCACCTTCATTGAGGTACACATCCTCATCTTCCGAATCATTAACTTCTTCACCTTCAGAATGTACATCTAGTTCATCAACCAAGTCATGCAATTCATCTCTAGAGTCAACTGCGATAATTGCCATGAAAACTGAATAGTTTCCCTCACTATCACATTCTCCTTCCGCATCGAAATTTGAGCTTTTTGAATCACTAAGGGCAGTTGCAAACACTTTACCCTTTCCTCTCAAGTAGTTTAGACATTCTTTCTTGAGATGTCCATGTCCATTACATTCATAGCACATGATTCCTTGAGTTGATGACAAGTCTTTCCCATCCTTCTTCTTGAACTCCCTCTTGTCATTTTTGAAGGATGATAACTTTCCTTTGCCAAACGACTTCCTAATGTTCTTCATCTTGAGAAATTTTCGAAAGTTCTTTGCAAGAAATGCTACCTCCTTCTCTACATCATCTTCATCGGAGGAATCACCCATTCTCTCATTTATAGTTTTGAGAGTAAGGGATTTGCTGGACTTGTGAGAGGACAGTCCAAGCTCATAGGTTTGGAGAGATCCAATGAGTTCTTGAGTCTTTATCTCATCCAAATCTTTGCTTTCCTCTATGGCTGCAACCTTAGCCTAAAAGCTTTCAGGTAAGGATCTCAAGATCTTCCTTACCACCTTGGTGTCTTCAATCTTCTTCCCAAGATTGAGCTTGGCAATCACCGTCTCGTTGAATCTCCCATAAAAGGAATTGAACAACTCATTGTTGTTCATCTTTACTTCTTCGAACCGAGTAGTGAGCATTCGAAGCTTGGTGTCCTTAACCTTCTTGGTACCTTCATAGATTGTCTCAAGAATAGTCCACACCTCTTTGGCAGTCTTCACATGCGAAATCCTATGAAACTCATCAGTAGAAACACCATAGAAAATAGCATTAATAGCTTTGCTATTGGCGTTTGCCAAAGCAAGAGCAGCCTTATCCCATTCAAATTTGGCTGTTGTGGGTCTTACCCATCCATTCTCAATGGAATCCCACACCGTCTCGTCAATAGCACAAAGAAAAGCACGCATACGTACTTTCCAAAAAGCATAGTTACTCCCGTCAAAGTAGGGAGGTGCATTAAGAGATTTAGATCTATCCATCTCACACGGGGTCTTGGATCACACTAGGATATTGAAATTCGACAAATGTACCCATTCTGATACCAATTAAAAGCTTGGATTTGTGCTAAAACACAAGAGCTTGTTCAGACCTCTAATTAAAAATTAAGGCTAGATTGCTTTTACTTTAACTTTAACTTAGACTAAGTGCAGAACAAAAGTAAATGAGCGCAATGAACTGATAACACTACCCTAAGCCATATTCATCCATCATCAACAATAAAATGAAAGCTTAAAGAGTTAGGAACAGAGATGCAAATACAAGATAACACCGAGATGTGTTATCGAAGAGGAAACTGAAGAATTCGGCAAAAAATCTCTCCGCAACCCTCCAAGTCCAAATTAATCCACTAGAGAATAAAGTTGGACTACACAAATAACAAAAGACCCTCCAACCCTAGTCTACCCTATGTACTTGAGCCCTCCAAGCTCCTGCTATCAACTGACTTCTCAAAGCCTTGTATTCTCTAAATTTCCGGATCCCGCAATTCAACCCGATTGCATCCGCCAATGAATGACTCCTTTCAATACTTCCCAACAACACTAAAATCTCACTTTACACTCAGAATGGGTGTGGTAAGTGTTTGGGCTAGCAACCTCTCAAAGATCTAAAGATGGAGAGGTAAGAGTACGTTGAGGAAAACCACAAGGAAATATGTAGATGATTGTGAGTATAACAATCTCTAACTTTTAAGTGTATTTTCTAGGGTTTTTTCTCTGAAAAGCATTTCTTTTACTTTGTAGGTAATAAGGGTATATATAGTGTGGGTAAAGACTTGATAAAGCAAAACATAACTTTTTGCCAAATAGAGACTTTTGTGAGTCCTTCACGAGTTGGCCTTACCCGCGAAATAGTCGCGAAAATAACAGTCCGGTACGACTCTTCATCTTCCAATCATGTGCTCTACATGTGATTCTTTCGTGAGTTGCTTCTCACGAGACAGTCATGAAGTCCACTTGTTCATCTTTTAAAACTTGATTTTTCACCGATTTCTCACACTCATCTCATACAATTAAACCCACATACATACAGGGAAAATTATTAAAGAAATTACAATCAAATTTGGCACGGAATTAAAGCCAACACAACTGATAGACCAAGAATGTATTGACTCCTTGTGATAAATTAACCAATTGATTAAGCCAAGTTAATTAATTAATTCAATTAACATGCAAAACGCATGGTAGCACAAACAAATCACCAACTAAGTTAATATGTAGTGGAAAATAAAGTTGACATGGTGATTTTTTTACGAATGGGGAAAACCTCCAAGGCAAAAATCCCACTGGATGATTTTAAGGTCACCATTCCTAAGAATTCACTATTATCACAATAAGCGGTTACAAGTAAAGGAATCCTAATACCTTATACTAACCTACAGTTGAACCCTTACCCCAATACCCAATTGGACTTGTTCTGTAGTGACAATCTCTCCTTTTCAATGCACGGCTCCCAGTACGTGACTAACCAATAGATGCGCGGATCCTAGTACGTGACTTAATCACCAACTTGAGAAAGATGTTGGCTGCAAAGTTCTTCAGTTCATCAACACGATGAAGATCACGAAGCTGCTTGGTCACAAGACCCAACGGCGTACAAATGCAGTAGCTTCCTCAAGAGAAAGAAGAACTATGGTAAATTCTGTCTCCGATCACAATTTTCATGAACAACACTTTGCTTCACAATTAGCAACTTTTGACGACCCTTAAAATAATCCTTATATATGTTTAGGGATGTGAGAAAAAAAAGCCCAAACATCTACACACGGATTGGATGAAAATCAAAAATGAAAATCAGAGTTTCTTAAATCTCGATAGATACCCTATCTATCGAGCAGCTGTCGAGCATCAGGCTTAAACAGCCTTTTAAAACTTGATAGATACCAGCTGTCAAGTTTTAAAATCCAGCACTTCTTCACTTGATTCTTGAACAAAATTGCATGGCTTTAACACTTGATCCTGAAACCTTGTTCCTTGAATCATTAAACACATCCTAGATCTACCCAATTACAAGTAAAGTGTGTTTTGTTGAAGGATTAGCCAATTTTATATCTACATATGTTCCTAACATTATTCACATATGTCCTAACAACAACATAGTTGGAAATCACAACTTTACAGATTGTTTAATTTATAATTGACAATTGATAATGTGGACTCAATTAATTATTATCGATAGAATTATTACTCTAGTCATTTGTAAACCTCATGCCAGATTAGTAATGCTCCTAAGGGCTTTTCAAGCAGGATATGTCTGGTCACCCTGCTTAAGTTAGATTGATAAGCAATATGAGTGGATAGCATGTGGAGGCACCTTGCTCCATATGATGCCCCAAGGCCATAGTAGAATGGGGTCATGGTAGGCAGAGTTAGTTTGTATGAAGGGTAGCAGCAGGTGGTGTTAACCATATGTGGTGGTGCATGGCATTGGTGGCTTAGTTACTGGTTACTTATGAGTGAGCTTGGTGGCTTGTGTGCGAGGCAGGGCTGGGCTACCATGATGATGTGTAATCAAATGTTGTATGCAAGGCATTGAGCTAGTGGGTGCTGGCCTAGTGCATGGACAAATTCTAGTGGCCTAATGGTAGTTACATTGATGTGTGCTACTTGTAGGCATGCTGTGTGGGTTGTATTGTTGATAGGGGAGGGCTTGGGCATGGGCCAAGCCTCCCAAAACATGGAGAAACATGCTAGGTGGGCTGCTGTGTGATGGGCAAAAGCCTTATGATCTGCTGAGACATGGGTTGTGCAAGTGCTGATATGCAGGAGCAGTTACAAGGTAGTTACCAAGCAATTTCTGGTTTTCCTAATGTTCAGACCTGTTATGTAGGGGCTGGAAATGTGGAGAGCAAACCAAGACAATATCAATTGAAGGTATCCTAAGTCAGAAGATAAGTGGCAGATTGTCCAAGACCCAAGCGGTTGCAAGGTAGTAACTATCGTAGCAATTATTTTTGTGTATATGACCCTAATGCTATTGGGGGTGTCAACAACAGAGTGTATTTTTCCTTAGAGAGAATTCTGTGTATTTCTCTAGACTTGTAAAGGGTTTCCTTTGTACTTGAGATTAAGTAATAGAGGTTGGAGGCGGGTTCCCTGTAAACATAGTGTGTGCTATGTGTGTGTGAGTCCCTATATAATTTGTTCTAAGTGTTTCCTACAGTGTATGTGTGGTGTTGGCTAAAACTAAGTTAGGAACTTAGGGCCATCACAAGCAGAAAATTGAGTGAAAATTTTGACCTTGTGATACAAGGAGAAGTGATGGTAATGCCTGGTACATGCATTGGGCTATGTCAGTAAGCGTGAAAAGTGGTTCCTAATTTCTATGTTTTTGGAAAGGAAAATTCAAAACGTGTGGGACAATTTCATTGGAAGATTGTATTGCAGAAACTTCCGCTAGGTAGTGAGTCAAGTGACACTTTATTGACTGGCCCATTGATCGGGGCTTGTTGTTTTGATATAAATACCTCCTTCAGTATCTATTAGGAGCCGCCGTAGCCTTCTTATCTTCTTTCATATTGCATACTTGGTGAAAATTATCTGTCTTTCATCAATTTCCCAATCAAACGCACACGTTATAGCCTTTCAAATTAGCGCTCTCAAGTCTTAACTCAAATTGCAACCATATATTTACTTATCTCTTATAATTCCCATTTCATCTTTATCCGAAAAACCAAAAAAAAAAAAAACTCTTTTTGCATCTTCTCAATCTTCAGTTAACAGATTTTACCTATGGCTACTCTCACCAATGAAGAAACCTCCTCATTTTTTATTCACAAATGGAAATATGATGTCTTTTTGAGCTTTAAAGGTGATTATACCCACAATAATTTCATAAGCCATTTATATCAAGTTTTGTATAACACAGGCTTTTACACCTTTATTAATGATTTGGATGAACTTATCAATATTCTCAAATGTAAGAAAAATGGCCAGTAAGTGTTGCCGGATTCTTAGAAAGTGGATTCATGGGAAATACGTAAACAAGATAAAGAGTTTAGAGTCAATATGAAGAAACATTTAAGGATAACATTGTTAAGGTGCAAAATTGGAGTGCAGCTCTAAATGAAGTTGGTAACTTGTCTGGATGCCATTACAAGAATGGGTATGTATTTTATGATGTCTCATTCTTTAATGAATTTATAACTTTATCGGATTATCATAATCTCTAGCTAGATACTATTTTATATATTATGAAAGTATTTTATTTTGGCAATGTCTTCTACTACTGAGGTATTTATAGTTCACAAATAAAGGTTAATTTTTGAAATATAAAATTTTACAGTCAAAGATTTTCAAAAGATTTTTTGTCATTTTGGTCAAGTATGCAAAGCCTAAATCTGATTTCCTAAAAAAAACCATAAAGAATCCTTGAATAATATGTCAATTTGTTTAACTATTTTCTTTTTTTGGAGAAACATTTTTTTATATATTAATAACTAGCCCAAAAGTCGTGCTATGTATACGTGCACTTTTATTTTTTTTAATGGCAAGGTTTGGTTAATTCAATGGATTTTAATTCTAATCAATGTTTATGGATAATTTAAATCGCAATATATGGTTATACATGTAGAAAAAATATATAAGAATCTTCATAAGAATTGTTAATTTCAATGAAAAAATTTTCATATACTTGCACCTATAAAAAAATTTCAATATAGATTTTGCACCTATAAAAAATAAAAATATAATTTCTAGTATAATAGAACATGTATTTAATTAGCTAAAAAATTTTACTTATAATTATAGAGAAAACATTCAATGTTCTTCAAATATTCAACTGAGTTGTATCCATAATTACAAATCTATATCCATCAATATTTTCAAACCTATATCTATCTATACTTTTTTTAGAAACAAACAAACACATACACACAAGGGAGAGAAAATGAGGTTCTAACACAAATGCACACCACAAACTCCACAAGAAAAACCATTATATATCTATCTATACATACATCTATACTTTTTTTTTATAAGATATATACATTATTATTATATAATCATCATAATTAATTGAGTTCCCCTTAGATTTTACTTAAAGAATACCATAATTAGTCTGGGACTATGCCTAAAAGAGTGTAAGTTATTTGAATTTGATATAATTTTCCTTTTTGTTTTTCTTTTTAGAGAGTTCTAACGTATAGCATCTGCTCCTGACAATAGCTATTTATTAATAGATCAAGACATTAATTGGATTTTTGTGTAGACATTATAATTAAAATATAAAATTTAATATCACTATACCTCTATTACACCACATCAACTATTCTCTCATTAGTTTCTCAAAAAAATAAATAAATAAATAATCTCTCATTCATTATGTTACATTTAATTTGGGAGGGGGTTTATCGCTTTTTTGGAAGAAAGGGTTAGAGGTAGATGTTGAATCATCATCCCTAAATCACATGAATGTGCAAATTAATAAAAATAAGGAGGATGGATGGAGGTTTAAGGGTTTTTATGGTGAACCATTGACTCATCGGAGGATGGAATCATGGAATCTCTTGAGAAATTTGCAAGGGAGGTTTTCAGTACCATGGCTATGTATAGGTGATTTTAATGAGATTACAAAATCTCATGAAAAATGTGGTGGGAGGTTAAGGCCGTATTTGCAAATGAAAAATTTTAGGGATGCGTTGGATGAGTGCGGGCTTATGGATTTGGGATATATGGGTAGTAAATTCACTTGGTTCAAAAACATTGCCAATAGAATTTCAGTATGGGAACGTCTAGATAGAGCATTGGGTACCACAGACTAGTTTGAAAATTATTCGGTCACCAAAGTTGTGATTTTGGAATGTGGAACATCAGATCATAAGCCAATGTTAATTCATCCTTGTGGGGTTCCAATGAGGCAGAACAAACCATGGCACTTTGAGAAGATGTGGTTGGAAGAGAAGGGGTGTCATGATATGGTGGCCTTGGCTTGGAAGGAGGGTGAGAGCAGCACACCTATGTGGGGGGTGGTGAATAAAATGGGAAAGTGTTAGGTGAAATTAAAATGGTGGAGTAAACGATGTTTTAAAAATGTTACTTGGGAAATTGCTTTAAAAAAAAAAAAGAATGAGGGAGGTAGAAGTCTCAGCTTTACAAGAAAATAATGTGGAAATAGTGGTGAAATTAAAAAGTGAATTGGTAGGGTTGATAGTGAAGGAGGAACAGATGTGGCAACAATGGTCAAAAATTCATTGGTTGAAATCTAGTGATAAAAACTCGAAGTTTTTCCATAGCAAAGCTTCTCAAAGGTTTAGGAGAAATCGAATTTTGGAGCTTGAGGATCCAAGCGGAGTTTGGTGTGTGGGTGATGAGAATGTGGCTGGATTGTTGGAAAACTATTATCAACAACTCTTTACTTCATCAAATCCGTGTGATTTAGAAGAAGTAACACAACACATGGGCCGAGTGGTTACTGAGCAGATGAATAAGGAGTTGATTGGAGACTTTTCTCGGGTTGTGGTAGAGGTGGCATTGAATCCGATAGCACCATAGAAGGCTCCAAGACCTGATGGCATGCCTCCAATTTTCTACCAACATTATTAGAAGAGTATTGGAGATGATGTAACAGAAACGGTGCTATCTTGCTTAAACACTGGAAAGATCCCCACAAGTTTGAATCATACTTATCTTACACTCATCCTTAAAGTGAAGATTCCAGTTAAAGTGCCTGATTTTAGACCTATAGCTCTTGGTAATATTTTGTACAAAATTATTTCAAAGGTCTTAGCAAATAGATTAAAAAACAAATTCTGCCATATATAATTTCTGAGTTTCAAAGTGCTTTTCAAACTGATAAAGCCATCTTAGATAATATTTTAGTGGCTTTTGATTCCTTACATCATATGAAAACCAAGAAAACTGGAAAGAATGGCTGTATGGCTATGAAGCTAGATAGGAGTAAAGCCTATGATAGGGTGGAGTGGCTTTTCCTGATGAAAATAATGGAGAGGATGGATTTCCATTCAAAATTGGGGGGGGGGGGGGGGGGGGGGGTGTGGATTTATGAATGTATAAGTTCAGTTTCTTTTTCTATTATGGTTAACAAGGAACCAAGAGGTCATATTGTCCTAACTAGGGGTTTGAGGCAAGGAGATCCTTTATCACCATACTTGTTTTTATTATGCTCCAAAAGGTAAAATGGTCTGATTCAACATGCTGTAAATTATGGAAAAATTCTTGGTCACTCTCTATGTAGGGGTGGCCCAAAAATCTCTCATTTATTTTTTGTAGATAATAGTCTCCTCTTTTGCCGTGCAAAAGTTGAGGAGGTTAACACCATACAAGCCATTCTAAAGGTGTACGAAAAAGCCTCGAGTCAACAAATCAATGCAGAGAAGACCACCTTGTTCTTTGGGAAATCAGTGAGTGAGGAGACAAAAAATTCCATGAAATTATTACTTGGCATGCCAGAAATAAGCATTATGAGAAGTATTTGGGGCTGCCTGCAGTGTTTGGCAAAAATAGAAGAGCAAGTTTTATATACATCAAAGATAGAGTATGGGGGAAGTTACAAGGGTGGAAGGAAAAATTGTTATCATAGGCAGGAAAGGAAGTGCTTCTGAAGGTGGTTGTACAGGCTATTCCCACTTTTGCAATGGGCTGTTTTAAACTCCCAATTGATCTTTGCAGGGATATTGAAATGCTAATCAAGAAATTTTGGTGGGGACAACGTGGGGAACAAAGGATGATTCATTGGAAAAATTGGGAAACACTTTGTAAATCAAAGAATGAAGGAGGGTTGGGTTTTAAGGAATTGGCAAAGTTCAATGATGCAATATTGGCAAAACAGGTATGGCAGCTCAGCCATGATACAAGCTCGCTGTTTTATCATGTATTTAAGGCAAAATACTTCCCCAATGGCACCATTTTTGATGCCAAGCAAAAATTTGTCTTTCGCGTGGAAGAGCATTTTAAAGGCTAGAAAAGTGGTTACAATGGGGGCAAAATGGAGGGTGGGGGATGGACGATCCATCAAGGTCTTCAAAGATAGTTGGTTACCAGAACTTTCGGGTGGAAAAATAAGCTCTGTCCCTTCGGGTCTGGATAGCAATCTGTATGTGGCTGAACTGATGGCACCAGATAAAAGCAGCTAGAAGTTGCAAGTGATTGATACCTATTTCCTCCTCATGAAGCTCAGCAAATTAAAGCAATCCCTCTTTGTGTCTTGCCTCAACCTAATTATCTCTACTGGAGTCTGGAAAAGAATCGAATTTATATGGTGAAGTCGGGTTACAAGCTCCTTTGCGAAGAGGCAAGAATGGAGGAAGCATCGAGTTCAAGCAGATAGGGGTTGGCGGGCTTATGGTCTGGGATTTGGAAGCTGAAGGTACCTGGTAAGATAAATCATTTCTTGTGGAGGGCTTGTGCTGATTGTTTGCCAATAAAAGTCAATCTGATGAAGAGGAAAATTATAGACGATCCTTTATCTCAACTGTGTGGAAGACTTCCTGAGAACACTAAGCATGCCTTGTGAGATTGTGAAGCGGTGAGGCGAGTTTGGTGCTCGGATTTCAACTGGGTGAATGAAACTGAGACAGCTCATGGGTCTTTTCTAGATCTTGTGGAGCTGTGTTTGGCTAAACTAGGGGCTGGTGAGTTGTTTGGAACCACGGCATGGTTCATATGGACTCATCGAAATAAGGTCAGGTTGAGAGAGAAGACTCTGCCGCTGAGTAGTATTGGAGAAGCTGCAAAAAATTCATTGCAACAAGTTCAGGCAGTATGTGAGGTTTGGTGCTTAGATAAACAACCTCGCCGGCGCAAATGGATACCTCCAGCAACAAGTGACTTTAAAGCAAACTTCGACGGAGCATGGTTCAATGAAAGTGAAGAACCAGGAATTGGTGTTGTGGTAAGGGACTCTCGGGTCAGGTACTTGCTGCATTAGCAGGAAAAAAAAAAAAAAAACCACATAATGTGGAGTGTTTGGAGATGATGGCAGCGAGGAAAAGCAGTGATTTTTGCACAAGAAATCGGTCTACAACGTCATTTTGAAGGAAATTCAGAAATTATCATTAAGGCTCAAACCAGGGGATATGTTCTCTTCTTCCCTTGGACATTTGGTTAGGGACACTTTAGTTTTTGTTAACTCACTTAGGAGTTTCTCTTTCTCTCACATTGTTAGGCAAGGCCATGGCAATTGCCTTGGCCCTGAGAACTTGGTTTTCTTTTCCTTTGCTAGTTTGGATAGAATCTGTTCAGTCTGATGTAAACTCTCTTGTTTTTGCAGATTATTCAGTTTCTTAATAAACTTTAGCACGCTTAGTCCTGACTCTAAAAAAAATGTTACATTTTTAAATTCATTCTCTTAATACCTTATTCAATTATCTCATTAATGACCTCCTAAATTCTTCCATTACATTTTGTCCTACATTTTCTCTCCTCATTTTCACTCGTAATGTCCTCTTAATTATTTCTAACTCTAACCTTATCTTCCCTACAAAGCCTTTATCCTCCATATTATTTTTCATATAAATTCCTTATTGCTCTTATTACTCACCTTTCCCCCATTCTTTTTTTTTTATATATACAATAAAAATGAGTGATTGCAGTAAACCTACTTGTAGTTTGACCAATTTAAATAAAGCCTACCCGTGGTTTAAAAGTTATCACTTAACCTACCTGAAGTGTCCTCTATTAGACAACCGTAACCCACTTCTCAAAAAATGGATAAATATATCTTTTTCATTATAATTTATGTCTCCTATTTTCTCTTCTTAACTCCTCTTTTTCCCCTTCTCTCTAATTCGATCTCCCCTGGCTCTCTCTAATCTCTATCTATCTACTTAGTTGGATTTACAATCATGAAAAAAATTTCTATATCTAATTTCTCTCTCTTTTATTTTGCTAAAGTTTCTATCTACTCTCTTGATCTCTCACTTTCTCCCTTTTCTTCGTTGATGCCTCCGAGCATCACTGCTCTACTTGCTAACGCCATGGTTGGCGGTGATGACCCTTGGGTTCCATCACCACGTCCTCTGCTTTTGTTTGGCTTATTATTCTCTCTCCACTTCTCTTCTTCACTCTCTTTTTTTTCCTTCTTTTTCTAATTCAATCAGTGGAAGTAAGATTTTCATCATCATGAAAAGATACGACTATAGAATCAAAGATCAGAGCAAAAGCGACAGTAGCAAGAGAAAGCAGAAGTAAGAGCTGTGGTTGGCTTATCCAACAAAATTTTTGGCAAAATTTGCATTAGGGGTGGGCTGTGAGGTCTTGAAAGAGAACAACCTAAACCCATTTTGTTGTGAAACTGAAATTGGGGTTAAGAGGTTTGAATATCAATGTGTAGGGAGGATTAGTTGTAGTTGGTAATGCATTTGAGCAAGTGGATTTTTGGTTTTGAATGGAATACTTGGAGATCAAGATGGTTTTGATTTTGGAGGAAGGAAAAATAGAAGAAGATGAGAAGGAATTTTGAATAGTAAAGGAAGCGACATTTCCACTAGAAAACAACTAGATTTGAAAGATGAGTGTGGTTTTTCTCAAGCCTTGAAAGATCTTGGTGATCATAGCCTTCTCTGCCTTTCTCTCATATTCGTCTTCTCCTTCTCACAAATTAATTAATTGATCTAAAGTTACAAAATTTTAGTTGCACTTATATTACCCTAACATGTTGAGCAACAAGAGCTAAATTTTGACGATGTCTTAATTCATTACTCAATTCTTAATCTGGGTTTTTAGTATTTTGTGAAAGTTTTTGTTTAAATCATTGATCTTTGGAAGTAGATGTTAAACAAAAGTTTTGGCCTTGACCCTGACTCTTAGAAATTTTTTGTTTTAACTTGGGTTCTAGATCCAGTTCTGGGTTGATTTGGGTTTTGCTTTTTGTGTTCTTGAGTGAAAGTATAAAAACTCTTACAGTTCTTATAAATATCACTTTTAGGTCATTTTTTTTTTTTTTTTTTTTGGATTATATTTTTTCTTTTTCTAATGGTGAAATGAGAGAGGTGGGTTATGGTTGTCTAATGGAGGGCACCTCAGGTAGGTTAAATGATAACTTTTAAACCATGGGTAGGTTTTGTTAAAATCGTCCAAACTGCATGTGGGTTTACTGCAATTACCCTCAATAAAAATAAAAATAAGGCCAACACTCTCTCTATTTCTATGATTTTATTTCTCTTTTGGTGAAATTTTATTGCTTCTATTTTTTTTCCAATCTTTTTTGTTACTATTGATTACATTTTCACTTCATATTTGCTAAAATTTGTCTATTTTATGTTTTTCATACTCTACATTTAATCTTACCCATGGATGTATTTTGCACTGTTTGGCACATATCTTTTAGTGTTTTAGTGTTTGGTATAGTAGTTTTGACTAAAACAGACATACCATCATGTATATCCTTATAACCTATAGAGTTAGATCAACAAGTATAAAAATAAATTAAAAATTAAAAATAATAAATATTTTAGTGTGGCAATGGATTAATTAAAGGAAATTATGCTAGCATAAAATTCTAAAATAATCAAATAGAAATATGAGAAGTGCAAAGAGAGGAATGACATTTTTTATATCTTGATGGGAATGATTTTTCATTTCCTAAAAGAATATTTATTTTGTTTAATAGTTTTCAATTTTTTTCTATTTCACATTTTACCAATTGTTTTGTTTCGTCAATTGTTTCAGTTGTTTTATATTTTATATACCAAATGATTTTTTTTTTTTTTTTTTTTTGAGGAATTATCAATATCAATTATTCACCTTTCCAATTGTAATAACATATATGATATATAATCGAAATTCCTGTAATGCTGTTTGAAATTATTTTATGCAACATTTTTATTCACCACTTGAGTGTGAATCTAATTTGGTTTACAGATAACGCATTTAAAATAAGGGAAACAAAGAAAATAAATAAAAGATCGGAATAGTAGATAAATCAATGCTATGAAGCTAGCTCTATTTGTAACTAAAGTTAAAAATAATATGTTTTATCTTGAATCGTGATATTGTTGGGTTTCGGGTTTTGAGAATCTTTGTAATTTTTATATGTTTTGGTTTAGGGAGAGATAGTTTCAATTTTGATGTGCTTTTTTTTGGGGGTGGGGGCTGGTAGGGGTTTATAAAAAAAAATTTGAGGTATTTTGTAATTTAGATATTACAAAGATAAAGTTTGGATTTTCCTGTGATTTTTTTTTTTTTTTTTCCTATTTTGTTTTGGGTTTTAGTTACTAAAAATGTTTAACCTTTTTAAATAAATTTTATATGTTTTGGATATTAGGAAGAAAAAGTTTTGATTTTGAGAAAGTTTGTTTTGAAAAAGAATTGCCTTTATATAGAATTCTTTGATGATGCACAAAATTTTAGATGTTATTTAAGAATTGATATTTTTTTTCTGTTTTACCTTTCGAATACATACATATATATATATATATATATATATATATATATTCATATTTTTATGAATAAAAATATCATATTTTATATGAAACTTGTTCCGGTACTCTCTCACATCCAAAAAAAAAAAATGAACTCTATCGAATACTTCAATATCAGCTTTGTTTGGTAGCAAGATTTTTTTTTTTTTTTTTTTTAAATCTATACTTTCGGCGTGATTTATAAATAAAAAAGATGGGTCCTACTAAGAAAAATCTTGTTTGACAACTTGTATTTTTTTAAAATACAAGGTTAAGATGGAAAAAGACCCTAGTCTTTGAGTTAGTTTTAAACTCAGCCATCAATTTTGTACCATTGACCCTTGAGATTTAAAATTTATTCAAGTTGATCCATCCATATTTGGTTATGTTAATGATCAGAGAGAGAGAGATACATAATCCTAAGTCTCCATAGTTCCTCTCTTCATGATGTTAGGTTTTGAAAGTGCTGAATTCCTTGTGAAACATTCTTCCTCGTACATCTAAGCTTAGATAATTGTGAAACATTCTCGCAACATTCTTGCGGAACTTCGTGGAAGATTGTATTTGTACTGTGAGGACCAAGGCGGCAAGGCCTAACTTTCCCAAACCAAACACACAAATTTAAAGCCTTTCAAATCACAGTTCTCAACTCGTTCATGAAAGTAGGAAGATAAAAAGAAATATTTTATTTGCATTCGTGGAAGAGGGATCTCTAGTTGTATTGTTGAAAATTGAAATTATAAGCTTGCATTCGTTTAACGCATACGTGACAATTAATATATGTACTTTGTTACAACCTAATTATTACAATACTAGTTTATAACCTTGTGCATAAGCATGGGTATAATTAAAAACAATTGTAATTATCACACAAATATATATATATATGTTTCTACCTACTTAGTAACATATAGTACATATTCATAAATACTTAAAAATTACAATTATTTTTAGTTACACAAAAAAATGGCTCATAAAAGTAAAATTATTCAAACTCTCTTCTTTTAATTTAATATATCGACTTATATATATATATGTGTGTGTGTGTGTGTGTGTGTGTGTGTGGGGGGGGGGGGGGGGGGGGAGGGGTGGGGGTGGAGAAAGCAATTACGGGCCGAGGCCCAAAGGGCTTGAAAAATCATACTCGAAATGATGGGATAAGCCCATCCCAATAAGTGATAAAAGGAAATATCCTCAAACGACTCCCGCAGAGTTCCAAGTATGCCATCAACATTGAAATTCTTATCCAAGTTCGTAAGCATGGATGATCTTGTGATGGTGCAAAGAAAGGATCCCGAGGAACCAGTACTTCTTTGTCCATCTAAGATGCCACTGTCATCAGACATACCTCAGGAAACTTCCTGAGGGGATAAGTATCACCTAGAATGTCACCTCCGCATTAATGAGAGGTCCTCTACCTAATCTCTGTAGCATTAAACTTAAATAGGACAATCTGAACAGTGCAAACACGCCCAAAAGTCCTTTTACATGATGGAAGAGGGAGAAGACTGAGGGAAGACGTGACAAGTGTCCCAAAAGAACCTCGAGGAACCTCCTATAAGGATAAGGATTACAAGAGTCATCACCTCCCCATTAATGAGAGTTTCTTTACCTAATCTCTGCTACATTAAACTCATATAGGACAACCTAAACAGTAGAGACACCCCAAGAAGATCCTGTACCAAGGAAGGATGTGACAAGTATCCCAAAAGATCCGGTTGGGAGCAAGCCAGCTGTAAAAATAAAGGAGGAAATATAGCTTATAAAAGGAGGAGAAGCTATAACAGAAGGGAGGGATTGAGAAATATTGAGAGAAGAACCTTTAGATAGAGAGAAAGTAACATTGGGCATTTGATTTCTATTCTACCTTTGTTTACCTCCTGCACAATGGGAAAGAAATTTACATGTCATAAACTTATTTTTCTTAATCAATTGTTCAAGTTTCCCATTGTGGAATTTCCACCTTGCTCTTATGATAACTAAATTGTGTACATTGGGTAATTAGAGAACCTTCCTGTTTTAATCCTCGGGGAGGTTGTTTATGTGTTTTCGACCCCCACAATTGGCGTCGTATGTGGGAAGTTTCACCAAGCAATAGGCTTGAAGATTGATTTCGAGAAGAGCGTGGCAAATCGTTCAAGGAGTGGGCTCGCCCATTTTTCTCACCCAAGTGTCTCGAAGGAGTCTGTCCATGAAGACCGACATTTGCGATTTGAAGTACACAAGGAGAATCAGAGGTAATCCTCGCAAGGCTACACCTAGGGACCTGTACCTCCTCCGCATAGGGAGAGGTCAGCTACTAACACTGCAAGACCATCTCACTCCAACAGGGACAAGGAGATGGATGTGTTAAAAAAGTAGGTGTTAACCCTACAACAGGAGGCTAGAAGGAATAAAGATCGTCTCCGAAGAAGGGACAATGTAGGGGTCCTAGTCCTACGCTGAATCATTCCCAAAGGGAGAGAGTAGCTTCCCCATCACAAAGGAGATGGGATAGAAGGCCGCTTCCGCATCACATAGAGTAATCAGTTTCTCCTCCCCATTGGAGATGCATGAGGGAGGAATCTCCACCTTATAAGGAGAGGTCCAGAGTGCCACCTCCCCAGCGTCCGGTATTTTGGAGCCTTGGAGATCCCGTCACACCCCAAGCCTTAGGGAATGATGCCATGAGTAAAGCCTTACAACAGATATCTCAATCTCCACTCGTAGAAGAGATAGAAAGCATAGATTTGCCACAGAGATTCACTAGAATTGCCTTCACCATCTACGATGGTAAGTTCAATCCCATGGAACATGTTAGTCATTACAACCAAAGTATGGCCATTTATTCTAAGAATGAGGCCTTAATATGCAAAATATTCCCTTCTAGTTTGGGGCCTTCGGTGATGAAGCGGTTTGATGGGTTAGAGAAAGATTCCATCCAAGGATATGATGAATTGATAAGAGCGTTCAGAACGCAGTTTGTGACATGTAGTAGAGCTCCAAAGTTGTTTAATTCCCTTCTTACCATGTCCATGAAGGAAGGTGAGACCTTTAAAGCATACTCAGACCAATATTGGGAGTTATACAATAAGGTAGGTGTGGATAACGACGAAATCACAGCAAGTACATTCAAAGTAGGGCTACCCATTGATTCTGAGCTGAAGGCTTCACTCGCCCTAAAGCCAGTTACAGATATGCACAAATTGATGGAATGGGTAAAAGAATATAAGAGGCTGGAAGATGACTAGTTACAAGATAAAACTAAGGCCAAGGTACCTACTAGCGAGAAGAAAGATGTTAGGGTAGACCATTACCCCCGGCCAAGAAGAGACTTCTTCCCACAAGATCAAAAGCCAAGATTCGAGATCGTAAGTTTGCTATATAAGGAGCTGGTTTATTGAACTATGGAAAAGATAAAAAAAAAATAAAAATAAAAAAATAAAATAAAAAAAATGAGCCTTAATTTCGATGGCTAATCAAGATAAGTGGCAACATATCTCAGAGGAACCAAAACCTCTTTTGTTCTTATTATTGGGACAGGGATCATACAACCGAGGATTGTCGAACTTTGAAAGATCACCTGAGTCAGCTCGAGAAAATGAGATACCTCAAGGAGTTTATAGCTTGGGATAGCCCTTGAACCCAAGATAAGAAGGGGGTGGGTTGGTCACAAGCCTTAGCTCAATCCTTGGGGCTCATAGGGGTGATTCATGTTACAAAACCCCAAACCAAGCCATGGAAAACCACTTCTCAAGTTCTGACCGTGGCCCCAATTTCAAACATGGAGATGAGATCATCCCCTTCTAAAAAGGCTTAGTGGAAAGAGGAATGTCTAGGTTTTTCGGGAAAGGACAAAGAGGACACCGTTCAACCTTATGAGGATGCACTAGTGGTTACCTTACGGATCACAGGTTTCAATATAAGGATGGTCATGATAGACCAAAGAAATGGGACTAAAGTAATGTATCCAAATTTATACAAAGGATTAGGTTTGACCCCCAAGGACCTAACCCAATATGATACTCCCTTAGTGGCTTTCGATGGTACTATGGTCACACCAGCCGGTCAAATAAGGTTAGCCGTAGAAATAGGAGGGAGAAGGGAATTAGTTGATTTTATATTGGTTCACTCCTTTTCCCCATACATAGCCATTCTCACCCATCCGTGGATTTATTCTATAGGAGCTATGCCTTCTTCCTTGCATTAGAAGGTGAAGTTTCTAAATGATCAAGGCATTTTCAAACTACGGGGACATGAGGGTGTATCCTGACGATGCTAAGTACCGTCCATTGGACGTAAGCAAGCTGAGGAAGTTGAGACAGTCAATCCATTGTAGCAACTACAGTCTCCCCCAAAGGATCTGTGTGAGCAGTGGATAAGGTGACCATAGATTTGGGAGATAAGTATTTTCAAGTAGGAAAAACCCTCCCAATTGTGGAGAAAGTGGAACTACTATTGTTTTTTGTGAGTAATATGGATGTGTTTGCTTCGAGCCGTATGAAGCCCCCGGGGTGGACTCCGAGTTTATATGCCATCAGCTTAACATGGACCCTAGTCATACGCCAAGGAAGCAGAAGCCTCACAAGTTCTCAGATATCCACACTGATGTAGTAAAAGAAGAGGTGGATAAGCTCAAGGAGGCTAAGGAAATCAATGAGGTTTTCTTCCCCGAGTGGTTAGCTAAAACAGTGGTATTAAAGAAAAAAAACAGAAAGTGGCAAGGTGTGTGGATTTTATGAATTTGATCAAAGCCTGCCCGAAAGATCCCTTTCCGGTACCTAAATTGATCAACTTGTTGACACAACCTTCAGACATTTGAGAATGAGTTTCCTTGAAGCCTTCCAAGTTTACCATCAGATAACCTTGGCTCCCGAGGATTAAGAAAAACCTTGCTCATCACCTCCACGGGCAACTATCATTATAAAGTCATGCTGTGCGGGTTATTAAAATGTTTGAGAAGCAGTTAGGGCGAAATATGGAAGCTTACATCAATGATATGGTAGTGAAAAGTAAAGTGGTAGAAGATTATATCTCTGACCTCACAAAAACATTTGAGACTCTTCAGAAACATCGTCTAAAGCTGAATGCCTCTAAATGTGCCTTCGAGATAGGCTTAGGAAAGTTCTTGGGTTATTTGGTTACACACAGAGGCATTGAAGTAAACCCGAATCAAATCGTAGCATTGCAAAACCTAAACCCCTAAGGAACCCAAAGGAGGTCCAGCGTCTTACAAGTATGACTGCAACTTTGAATCATTTCATTTCAAGGTCTGCGGATAAGTGTAGACCTTTCTTGCAATTGTTGAAAAAATGGAAGGACTTCTAGTGGACAAACGAGTGCTAAATAGCATTTGATGAGCTAAAGTTATACTTATCTCGAGCCCCAATCTTATCCCAACCAGTAGTAGGAGAAACACTATATATGTACCTAGTTGTGACAGACCACGCTAATTATCTACCCCCGGAAAAGGCTGCCTTAGTGGTAATCCATGCTACTCAAAAATTGCCTCATTACTTCCAAGCTCATACAGTAATAGTTATGACCAAGCACCCATTGCAAGCCTTGCTAAGGAGAACAAATTTCTCGAGTAGGATAGCAAAATGGATTGTTGTGAGCAAAATCATATTTTTCATGTCCTATTGTTTTAATTGTAATTGATAATTATCATAAATAGCTAGTTGTTTTATGTTATAATTTAATTAGACTGCAATATTAGAGAGACTCACATTAGGATTAGGATTGAAAAATAATTAAAATAAAATTTTTTTTAATTAGACTGCATAATTAGAGAGACTCACGTTAGAATTTTTTTTTTTTTATAAAAAAAATAAAAATAAAAATAAATAAAATAAAAAAAGACTCACTTTAGGAGTCAAAAAAAAAAAAGACTCACGTAATTTTTTTTTTTTTTTTAAAAAGAGGATTGACATTAGAATTAAGAAAAAAAAAAAAGAGAGTCCCGTTAGGATTCCTCTCTTCCCACCTCAAAACCCTAGCGACTACTACCTCAAAACCCTAAACTTAACTTGGTAACGCAACCTTCTTTCTTTTTTATTTTTATACAGCAATTTTTTCTTTCATATGTGCTAAAGATTTTCTTTCTATCTTATTCTTCTTCTATTTGGTTTAGAATTGATTTCATTTTGAGTATTTGGGTTAATCTCCATATTTATATTGACAGTGTTTTTGTGTGTTTGGTTTTTGGATTGAAATTTCTACTAATTATTGAATATTGTATATGGCAGATAAAGCACCTCTATTTTTTGGGAAAAAATCTAAGCTGCAACCTATGTCTTCCACCCCACAGAATGAAGAGTTTTTATTTGGTATGTTATATATAAATTTGTTGAATTTGAAGGGTTTTGTTTGGTTTTGAAGTTCAAGGTAATGATGTTTTGGGTTTTGAAGTAGAATTTGGGGATTCTATAAAATTTGGAGGTTTTAAGTTTTAGGGTTTTTGGTATTTGCGTCTTGGTAGGTTGATCTTAATTTTTCACCTTATATGCTCTTGCCTTCTTAAGATTTTTTTTTATTTTTTTATTGGGATCATGTGATTTTTTTTTTTCTTAATTAAAGCTGTGATTTTTGGTTGATTAAAATTGCTATTCAATCTCACATATAATCTATGTATGATATATCCATATTTCAATTAATTATTAGTTTCAAAATTAGGTGTTATAATTTTGATATTGTTTCATGTCTTGAATTGTCTATTATTACTAAGACTAAGGAGAGAGAGTCATATTACTGCTCAAATTTGAAGCGTGGTGTATCCTTCTCATGTCATGGTCTTTGTTTATATCTTTGCAGTTTATATTTTCAAAGGCTATTGATGGGAAAATTAAGACTTGGTTGTACAACATGTATGTGCTCAAATGGAATTAGTTTTTTTTTTTTTTTTTTTTTTTGGTGGAGAAAAGAATGGCATTAGTTCTAAGTGTGTGTGTATATATAACTTTTGGGATTTTTTCTTTATTAATTCAATAATTGTAAATTACTATATAGGTTTTGGTAACTATGCGCCTGCAATGATATGTTGACAACATAAGTATATTTGTCTGGTATTAACAGTTTATAAAAATCTCTCCTACAACCCAATAATGTTCTAGGTTAGACAATACTTATAAACTATAGAAAAGCATAGAAGTTAAATATTTCTTCCCATTGTATTTTATTTTATTATGACTACTCATTTTTTTTTAAATGCTAACTTGCAAAATGTCTATAATATGCATACTATTAATTCAATTTCTTATTTCTAAATTTCATTAGATTTTTTATAAATGACTTTTCCGTGCATCGCACGGGTTTGCGACTAGTATATATAATATATATGCTTCTACCTAATTACTAACAAACCTTAAACCGTATATATTCAATAAATTAAATGACTTATAAATTTGAGTTATTTTTTGTCACACCAAAAATGGTTTATAAAAGTAAATTATTCAAACTATTTCTTTTTCTAATTTTATATCTAGAGTTAAATATCTGATTAGGTTTTTTTATGGCTAATTTATATCAGAGTTATTGTTTTTTACAAGAATTAAGTAAAAAATATTTAATATTTAAATAAAACATACAAAATTAACTCTAATTAAAATTCAATTTAAAATCTAAATATAAAAATGGAGATTTCCTATCTGCACAGTCAAGAAAGAAAAGTGATTCCTACTTTTTGTCTTTGTTTTAGGAAAATTCAAACGTGTGAGGCTTGTTTCTGTCTCCACCTTGGGAAAATTCAAAACGTGTGGGGGAGGATAAAGTTATAACAGATGCTTAGTTGGTAATTCTGCAACACATGTGACATTCTTCTTGTTTGATGGAAACTTCAAGGAAGAGGGCGTTGTCTTTTTGGTGTAAATTTTAAAATTAAATTAAATCTAGTCATTGGGCTTGTCAAAATGTGTTGGAAGATTGTATAATTTGTATTTGACTATTTTATTGCGGAAATTCAAATTCGTGGCAGATTGTATCTGTCCAGTGAGGACCAAGGCGGCAAGACCTGTGACTTTTTCTCGCAACAAATTCCAAATTTCCCGTTCTACCTCGTACGCTTTTAGACTGCATGCGGCTGGCGGTTATGCGTTTGCGTTTTTCTTTTTTCTTTTTTTTCTTCTTTTTTAGACGCGCTCTATCACGTGGAATGTTGTCTCTCAGTGAGTCCTGTGTACTATACACAGGACCCACTACTTCTTTGACAGCAAAATTTTCACTAAAATTGTATTATTTAGTGTGTCTTGTGTACTATGTACGGAACCCACAAACCTTTTTTTTAACAAAACTTTCATTAAAAATGAGTCTCACAGTACTATTTACACATTTAAAAATTATTTTGTTACAGTATTTTCAGTTTTCAGTTTTCAGCCAAATAAGTGGTATTCAAACAGACCCTCATCTCTCTTTCCTATTCAATTCCACTTCAATTTAATCTCTCTTTCCCATCCAAACACACAAATTTAAAGCCTTTCAAATCACAGCTAGCTCTCAACTTATCCATGAAATTAGGAAGATAAAAATAAAATAATAATAATAAGAGCATTTACATCAATTAATGTAAAATAGAAAAATTATCACTTTTACACATTTAGGGGCTATTTGACACTGTTGTTTAAATAACAATTTTCAATATTTAAACAACAATAACACTTTTGATATGTTTTTTATAACACTCAAACACATATTTTCAAAACACTGAAAACTGAACAACAATACTGAAACACTGTTACCAACGGGCCCAATTACTAAAATCATTTTAAGTTAAAATGTGTAAATTTATAAAGTTACTATAGTAACTATATAAATTTACACTGATACTATTCATTTTGCATATAGTTTTTTTTATTATTTCTTTACGTATCCTAAGGTTGAATAAAGAAGATGGAAGGTTGTTGTTGTGTGTAAGAAAGAGAAACCAATTAAAAAATTAAAAAAAATTGATAATTTAATATAATATAGTGTAAAATAGATAATCTTATGTGGAGTGTTTTGAAAAGTGAGTATGTAAAATAGAAAAAATATGTTTCTATACTAAAATAGACGAAATTTTTTGCAACGAACTGATGTAAATGCTTTAAGCCCTCATTTGGGAGAATGGAAGATGAAATGGAAATAAATGAAAAAAAAAATTAGAATATTCTTCCCTTCTCTTGTTTAGGAGTTTTAATGGAGGGAATAGAAAGTCCATTCTATTATTTGAGAGTTAAGTGTGAGGAAAATGAAATTGGTAGAAGTGAACACTCATTCCTCACTATTTCCTTAAAATCTCAAATTTTCATTCCCCCTAAAATTGAGAGAAATGGGAGGGAATAGAATTAGATTTAATGAATTTCTAACTAAAACTCTCAAAATATCTCTATATATTCAATATTTTATTTTAAAATATGGGTCTAATAGTAATATTATAATAAAATAATTCCATCTATTTCCCTCTATGTTACTCCCAAATAAGGTTACTTAATTTTGTTCAATTCTTTTCTTTTCTATTCTTTTCCCTTCCTTAAATACATTTCATTCATTTCCATTCCGTCTCATTCCTTATAAACTCCCAAACGAACCTTAAAGGACAAAATGGCCTTTATTTTCTCCTTTTAGACCATTAATTGGGCTGAATGTGAGTTGACGAGTAATTACTCATTAAGTTATTATTAGAAAATCTCATTTTCATTCTATCATTTACACCAAGTTTAAATTTGCTTCTAATTTTTAGTCCTTCTAACTTCTATCATACGCATATAGTAAAGTGATATTATTTTTGTCAATTAATAAAAAAGGCACAACTTAAATAAATATTCCAAAGTTTTTGGTCTTAATTCATAGTTGTTCAAAATGCGAATCACATCGTAAATTGATTCTTGATTTTTTTTTTTTTTTTTTTTAGTATTGTATCATGGATCTTAAGATACGCAAATACCTAATAAAATCAATAAAACATATATAGATATAAATATACAAAAGATATATTCATTATAAATTCAAAATATATCCAAATTAGGACTAATTTAATAATCACTTATGTAATAATATTGGCCAAATCTAAATAACTCAAATTAACACATGTTTATAGGGGTGGCTCTACACCCAACCCTGGGGGTTCAAATGAACCCCTTGACCAAGCTAAAAAACAAAAATTATATATTTAATTCTTTTTCTTTTTCTTTTTTTTTTTGGTTTTGACCCCTAAAATAAAATTTTGAACACCCCTAATTCTAAATCTTGTTCAATCCCAACTGAAATAAGCTTGAATATGATCATCTTAGTGCTACTTTAGGCCCTTTTGGATATATACCACTACCAATTTCTTTAAGACCTTCTCCCTTCTCCCGTATATGTGTGTGTTAAAAATAGTTAGTATTCTAAAAAAAAAATAGTGCTATCACAATATTATTTTCACAATAATCTATATATATAATAATAGGTGAAGCTGAGAAAAAACACAAATTAGAATTTCAAATTATAGTTCCAATTTTGCACCATGAGTCCTAAATTATTTATATTTAAAGAGTTTTATTTCTTAATTTTAGAATCAAACATGGGACCATATCATAAATATTCATCCAAGTGAGTTATTAAGTACAAAAATCAAAGAGTCTAGAATAATGAATCGTAAAAAAAAAAAAAAAGTGTTTCACAATAATTTTTTAAAAATGGGACAATTTACATTTTATACCTAATAATTAAGGGTGGCAATTTGTGTTCGTGTGTCGAGTTCGTGTCATGTCAACTTATGAATATTCGACTATATAGGTCAACACTAATCCGACATCTTTATTAAATGAGCCAAGATTCCTCATCTTAACACGTCCCATTTATTAATCGGGTCAGTTGTGTCAACCTGTTTTTTATCAAAATGAAAAAAAAAATTAATGAAAAAACAAACAAATAAATATTTTTAATATAAAATTTAGAAACTAACGAGTAACTACATCACAAATAATCATCCAAAATTAAAGTATATCTCAATATTACAATAATCAATCACAATATGTCAAAGAAAATAAACCCACAATAACTAATAAGTTTATATACCTAGATTTTGAAGAGTATATTGGTAAAATGTCATTTAATTAAACAGGTCAGACAAGTCAAATGAGTTCTATGTGTTGAAACACTAACCCAACCCATTTATTAAACAAGTCAGTCGTGTCAACCCGAATATAACACGAACTCATTAAACTTCAACCTATAACTTGCTAATTTCATGTCATGTCATGTCGGATTCACAAGTCGTGTCCAATTTTGTCACCCCTACTAATAATATCCTTACAAAAATTTTTAAAGGTTAACAAAATATAAAAATGACTATTAATAGTATTTAAATTATATATATAGGAATTATATTGTGCATCTTATTGTATATTTGTAAGTGTATCCATACATATACATGAGGTTACAAGCTAGTTTTACAATAAATGTTAAGTGAGAAGTTTTAATTAGTTTTTATCTAGACACAATTGACATCACTTTTTTACATATCTTTAACAACTTGCCGCCTAGATTTCATTATGAAAGGATTGTGTCAGTAGCTCTACTCTTAAAATTGCTCCTTCATTTTTAAAAATAAATAAATAAATAAATAAACATTCTTTCCGGACTCTGGCTTACTTTTCCATTGGCTGCAGAATGAAATTTTTTTTCCGTGTACTTTTCTTCTTCTTTAGCAAAAAACTACACCACTTTTAGCATACAAAAATTACAACACTATTGACCCCACTAGAAAAAAATCTCGAAGCCCCCACTGCATGATTATAACATACACATTCAAATTGATTAAATTTTAAAGTTATAGCATATAACATATGAGCCAAAATAATACTTTCTTTTCATCATATTTATCATCTTGCCTAATCAATTCTATTTAAATCAATGTTATCACCATGTTCATCATTTTGTAAAATTATTTCTTCATTGACATTTTCTTTTTCATCATCAACATTTACTATCTCTTCTTGTTCTTTTATTTTAATAATTTTTTCTTTAAATTTCTTCATCACATTCTAGCTTCTTATAGACTTATAACAATAAACTCAAAAATAAAAAATGATTATATTTTCATTAATACCTTATTCATAGTATAGAAAAAAAATTGCAATTATGAAGGTGAATTGTCAAGTGTATAGTCCAAATTTTGTAGGAGAAAGAGAGAATGGAGGAAAAACTCATGACCATGTTATTCTTTTATTAGATTCAATCAAGTAGCCCTATAATTTCTCAAAGAAAAAAGTCTAATAACTTGTTAATAAAAAGCTCATTTTTAACTCACATGTCTATATATCATATGGTATGCATGATTTTACCATACAATACAACTCATAAGATACACACCTATGTATCGTACTATGTATCGTACAATTATAAACAAATACGATACACACTTATAATACAAAATTTTTTGTACACAATACGATATTGACCACTTTTTTTCTCACAATAAATTCCAAATTTTCAAAGTTTATCACTCTTTCCTATTCAATTCCAGTTTGATTTCATCTCTCTTTCCCAACCAAATTCACATAAATTTAAAGCCTTTCAAATCACAGCTCTCAACTCGTTCATGAAAGTAGGTAAAGAAAAAAGAGATAATAAAGGACAAAATAGTATTTATCTTCTCTTTTTAGACCATAATTTAGGGTGAATGTGAGTTGGTGAGTCATTACTTATTAAGTCATTATCAAAATAATCTCATTTTTCATTCTGTCATTTAGGCTTCATTTGGTTGGAGGGGTGGAAAAGTGAGATGATAGAAAATGGGGAGGGGATGGAAAAGTGAGAAGATAGAAAATATTTTAGTTTTCCAGTTTCGTTAGGAGGATGGAAAAGTTAGAAAATAAAAGAGATTTTAATTTCCTTCATTTGTGTTTGGTTTGATGAGTGGAAAAGTGGAGTAATAGAAAATTTTTTGTTTGGTTAAGAAGAGAAATGGGAGGATAGAAAATAGTGTTGGCAAAAATTTACCAGCATATCCCTATTAGATATTAAAAAAAAAGAAAAAAAAAAAGAAGAAGGTAGCACAATTTTTTTTTTTTATTAAGAATATTGTCATTGAATGAGAACTTCATTTTTCTAAAAAAAAATAGCATAAAAAATTCAAGAACCCAAATCCGTTAAAAAAAAAAAAAAAAAAGTGAAGAAAGAAACGGTTGAGCACCCAAAATAATAAAAAAGGAAATGAGATAACGTTGAAAAAGACAAGACCGAAATATATGAAATATAAAACAAAAACTTGCTCAATTTTTACATTTGGAGTGAGTGGGTATTTTTTTTTTTTTTTTTTTTTTTTTTGAGGGACGGTATTTTTGTTTGAACATAAAAGGAGCAAAGCTCTATGTTTTTCTTCCTATTTTTCTCCCCAATTTGGGGAAAAAAACATTTTGGTGGGTTTGGGGAGAAAACTTTTGGGCCCCATCATTTATTCTTAAACAAATCCACCCAAAACACCTCAATAAATTTCTTTCAATTAATGTGTTTGGTTAGAAGAGATATAAAAGTGGAAGAATAAAAAACTTACTTATTTGGTTTAGAAAAAAAGTGAAATGATAGAAAATGTAATTTATATAAATTTACTCTTATACCCCAATTACATAATATATAAGAAATTATTGCACACATTATAAAAGTTGAAGGGATAAGAGTCCAAAATCGTATATTAGGCGTTGGGTTGTGTCCGAGGACGTTGAATGATCCGAGGAGGGACAAATAGTTATGAGGGGTTACAATTTAAAGTCCCACGAGTAAGGAGTGAATGAAAGGTGATTCGAAGAGGAACTCCTCATCAGATATGATAACTGCAGCTCAAATATGTATTCCAGCAATTAAAGTAACCCTCCAAGAAGCTCCTGTGATAGGGACATGTCTCATGAACATACGAGAAGACAAGAAACCCAAAATATCTAGGGAAAAGCTGCTAACCGCATTAAATGCGCTATAACTACTTTTCTGACTGCATTTATGTAGAGAAGACCCCTGAACCGTATTGTCTTGGCTACCACAACTCATAGAAAGCCAAAGAGTGTGTCTAATGGGATAAGCACTCAAGTAAGGGCTCAGATGATCAACAAGTGTAGGGTCAAGATGGTCTAAAGAAAGCTATATAATGTGAGAGACCCTCTATGAGATGGGGATCAAAGAAATAGAGAAAGAATACTGTAGCAATTAAAGTTGTATTTGTAATCAGTTCTATTGATTATACCAAGATTTGCCTCCGCGACAATGTGAATTCATTCAGTCCTGTGTGCCTTGTTCTTGCTCGATCATCTTTAAATCCATATT